>OX421959.2:13600000-14200000 GCA_949128155.2 Xanthia icteritia | reverse complement strand
ACTTCCTAGTGCTTTAGCTGGGAAGAAGAAGTGGCGCAACAAACTCCCCAGCAGCACAGCTGTCTGTTCATTAAAAAAGATTCTATATAATAGTATGCAAAATGATATTTACATTACGCAACACAAAACATAATTTAAATTATAAAATTAATAGCCATATGACAGCTAGCACACGCCAATATACCAACCAAAAAAAAATATAAAAATAATACACGCGAACCAATTGCACAAATATAACGTCTATTTATTGCAAAATAATAAAACAAAACTAGTAAGAACATATCGTAAGCCATTTTCGAGTATTTAAAAGTAATGTAACTCGATTTTTTTTAGTGAAAGTAGCAAAAATCTTTGTTTTTGTCTTACCGTGAACTCGTGTCCGCCAGAGAAGCGCGCCGACTGCCTGTGATTGGCGAGCGGCAGGGGCCCCGCTCTGCACACACACATTCTCACTAGTAATAACGGCGCGCAATTTAAAATGCATACCCGTTTTAGGCGGGCTACCCGTTTTAGGCTTACCTCCCCTACTTAGGCTGTTTTGCTCAATAGCGAAAAGTACCTAATTCGATATTATCACTACAAGTAAGTAGGTAGGTAAGCCAATAGAAATAGGAATAACGTGTGTACCTTCGTATCTCATTAGATTATTGTAGCTGTCCTGTAGGTACATTATTGGTGGGTCTACATACGGACAATCATTGCTTTGTTTCGTAGACAAGCATCTTACGTGAGGTTACTAAGTCCGTCAACCTCATATTCTAACTGAAATTGTTAATTGATATTTTTGTACATAAGTAGATGCTGAAATAAACTACAGTAACCACTAACCAAATAACAACTAACTACCTACAAAACATATTCATAATATTTTCACAGACGGTGCCAGATCTGAAAATACAAGAATGGAACTCTACCCAACATCAATCTTGTCAATTTCCTAACAAAGAAGTTGGTTGGCAAACTGGCAAACATAGATTGGATAACCTATCTTCTGTATTTAATCATTGAAGGTAAGCTTTTTGACACATCAAAAATCGAATCAAGCGTAGCAACTCACTTAATAATAAAATTATGAATGTATTTCCTTGACCGAACTTTCTAAATCATAATTATATTTTATGTATACCTAACTAATGTTTACATAATTTAGTATTACAAAATATCTGGAGACTGAAAAAACAGCCCTAAATAAAGAAGAAATTATAAAACCAGCAGCAATGACTAGGCTGATTGCTTTGTCCAGCCATGTGCCTAATGGAGGCCTTGTTGATATGCCTACTTTACTTTGCAACGTACCTACTGTTTAAGTACTTTATTTGAGCAGAAAATAATATCATTTTGTTTTAAAATTGTACAGTTCCTGCGTTCCAGCGTTTCAAATACGAAGACATGAAGGCAGCATGAATGATGTCGCCCCTGCTGCGTTGCCTCGCTCTTCGGGTACTTCAGTTTTCAAGCTTTTCAAGTACAAAAGTAGAAGATTCTTGAAAGATAATATTTTTTAGAAAACTGTTGAGTCTTGTACGACAGCGATATAAATGTATGTTCCTATTTTGTTGATTGATAACAGTGTAAACTTTTATAGTGTAAAAAATTATGAACTATAGAGGTACAAATAAAAATAACTTGTTATGAAATACTTAAGAATTGAAAACTGTTTTTTTTAATTTTATAAACAGACAATTGATTAGAGGTGAGAGTGAAGGACCTTAATTAACTGTCATTCATTAGGTCTCGTTGGTCGAGTGATCGCAAGCGCTACTGTTGAGTATGAGGTCCTGGGTTCGATGCCTGGGTTGAGCATAGTGTTATTGGGTTTTTCCATCTGGAATTTCTCAGTAGCAGCCCGGAGTCTGGATTTGTGCCCAGTTGATGGCAATAAGCTCACCCCTTATTACATGGGACTTAAATATAACTGGTGAAATGTGGGTGTACCTGCTATAGGTACACATCTGCTCAACCCTTCGGGGAAACAAGGCGTGATGTTATGTATGTTCATTAGGTTTCAGTAAATAGAGCGAAATAAATTATGGTAAACAAAAACAACTGTTTATTATATCGCTATAACCGCATTTATTCACATTTATGAAATATTTGGAGATGGGGCAAAAAGAAATTGGAAAATATATTGCAAGGATTAGTGAAATTTAATGTCTTCCTGTGGAATTCATCATGGAATATGTATGTACTGCTTGCTAATTTTTGCTGTAAACGCATGAGAGAGAGTTTAAATTTTTCCTGAATAATGTAGTTGAGCTTGATATCTAAAATATTAAAAAAAAAAAAAGTAAATCCTCAATATATTCCATGATCCATTACATCCATCCACGAATTCTAATAGGCCTCTCCCTTAAACGCTTCAATGCACAATCTATTTACTTTATAGAACATCAATATTCTGCTATGAACAACAATTAGGTACAATGACTTTATTTAAATGCATGAAAGTTTATGTTTGATGGTGCATTTCGTATTCACCAACATAACATTGTTGCTGTGCTAAAGACACGTTCAATGTTCAACATTAAGAAATGAAATAATATTTATTTTAAGTAGGTAGGTACCTTAAACAGACAATGATGTGGAAATAAATCTATGTAGGTATGGTGGTGTGGTGAGTACGTTCATCGATGTCCTTACATAATCCATTGACATAAAATACTTTAAACTATGCTTGTTTTTGTTATATTTGTTTTTTCAATGAAGGACAAGCTCGATTGGGTTGCTAAGCTTGTGGCTCATGATAAGTTTGATACAGTACGAGGTACGAATTTGTCTTTCGATAAAATGCCACCAAAATACCTCGTTTCTGAAATATCATTATATATATCTTTAGTTTAGGTTGTAAGCACTTGTAACAGAAGAGAACTTGGTCAGTGGGTTGTCTTAAGGGCCGATAACTTTCACAATTATTATTATTAAAAATCGACCTTGCTGCTTCGATATTTTTAACATACCACTAATATTGATTTATCATTGAGGTTTTACACTAAAACACATTCACAATTTATCAAAACGATGTTCACTTACATAATTTCATAATAATTAAAGGAGATTATACGAGTAAATCCCAAAAATATTACAAAGAATATCGAATGCAGCGAGTACAGTGCCTTCTTACATTTGACGGAAGAAACAAATTTCTCGTTGATTTTAAACGAACTGACCGCTGTCAAAATGGTTACGTAATTCGAAAAATAGCCTTTTTAGACGCTTATCGTTCACTCTTTAGCGTCTCAAACAGAGTGCAGTTGATATCACAGATTTTAGAGTTACGTAATTCGTAAGTCGTAAAATTTTGCAATTTCAAGTTTAAATGATATCAATTCCGCTCAATTGTGTATCGAAAATGTGTTGCGTAATTAGATAGCTGGTCCTGCTAGTCTTTTGTCAACTCTTGGGAACTACACCAGAATCACTGTTCTAGCTGAACACGTTTTTGCAACATACGATTTGTAATTTCGACTCATAGCAAAAATAGAGGGCCGCGCGCAACGCCTGCCCTTGCGATGTGACGTCATAGGCAAATTATATCCTGCCTCAAAATTGTTATAAATATGACCTATCTTTTGCGTGCTTATCCATTACTCTAGCATTAAAAGACTTGAAGTAAATCTTACACGTTTTTGCCGGTCAGAAATATTGAACTTACCACCAGCACCACCTCTTATAGCAGTGTCATTATAATCTTACTTTGACTTTTCGCACCATGACGTCCTTAAAATAAGCTTATTATATTGTTGAAACAATATTATTTTCTTAGCGGTTTTGGTGACGTCACCTCTAAAAGTTCATTCAATTCGTACCACGACGTGTCTTTTGACAACTAGCAATATTGTTTTTACATCAAATTTAGCCATCTTAAAAAAGTTCCTCGGACTCGACGGAAATATTATTATTTTCTTTATATGTTTTTAAACATTTCACATCTCTAACTCCCGCCGGAACCCGATTAACTACTAATCATTGAATCCGACCACATATTCTTTCGAATTATCTTCGTCAAAAGTCAAAACATTATTACTTACAGAAAAATATTTCTTTGTTTTAAACTTATTCACTGAGAAACCGTGTTTAACCTTATCTTGATTTTATGTCGACTTTGTAGCCAGTTAGATCTCATGCAAATATGATAAAATAAGTTCAACACTTGAACATATCGGAATCGTGACTTCCATCTAAAAATCAATGATGTAGATATTAAGGCACACGTGGAGGTGGCCACTGAGTTTGAAAATTTTTTCACTAATATTCCCATTTTAACAACCAAAACTCTGTCATCGTCATCCTCCACTTCTGCTTACTCAATACTTAAGGAATGTGTACCAGAATGTGACAAACTTTTTGAATTCACAATTATTACTGCTAAAGACATTATAGAATCTTTTAGAAATCTTGATGTAAAGAAAACTACTGACCTTTGGGGATTATCAGTACATACCATGTCTTCAATAATTGATGTTATTTCACCCTTTTTAGCAATCGTTTTTAACTCTTGTGTTGCATCTGGTGTTTTTCCTGATCTGATGAAACTTAGCAAAGTGATTCCACTGTTCAAATCTGGCAGCACAACTGATCCCACAAATTTTCGGCCTATTTCGATTTTACCATCATTGAGCAAAATCTTTGAAAAAGTAATTTTAAAACAAATGTTAGGACATTTCAATGCACATAATTTACTTCATCTGAAACTCTCTTGGCATTTTCTGCGACTTGTCCAGGGCCTTCGATTGCGTACATCATGACACACTCATCAGGAAACTGTACCACTATGGTATGAGGGACGAGGCTCTTGACCTTCTGACTTCTTATCTGAACAACAGAATTCAGAGGGTCGATGTTAATGGCAAGAGATCTGCAGGATCTGCGGTCACCATGGGCGTTCCGCAGGGTTCAATTCTAGGTCCTTTCTTATTTCTAATTTATATAAATGACTTACCTTACCACATAAGGGATAATCACAAGATCGTCTTATTCGCAGATGACACTTCCCTCATTTTTAAAATCAAACGTCAGTTAGTCAACTATGAACAAGTTAACGATGCACTCTCTAAAGTTGTGCATTGGTTTAATGTAAATAATCTTCTCCTGAACGAAAAAAAGACTAAACTCCTTAGATTTTCAACGCCAAATGTCAGGCAGCTAACTACTAATGTTCAAGTTAATGGAATAGAGTTGGACCCTGTAGAGTCAACAGTTTTTCTTGGAATAATTATTGACGGTAAATTACAATGGGGCCCACACATAGAAAAATTGTCAGGAAGGCTTAGTTCGGCCACTTATGCTGTTAAAAAAATTAGACAGATAACTGACGTAGATACAGCCAGAATTGTTTATTTTAGTTATTTTCATAGTCTTATGTCTTATGGGATTCTTCTCTGGGGAACCTGTGCGGACATTAACACTATCTTTGTTCTACAGAAAAGGGCTGTTCGAGCCATTTACAACCTAGGTCCAAGGGATTCCCTTCGAGAAAAATTCAGAGAAATAAACATCCTGACTGTAGCCTCACAATATATTTTTGAAAACCTATTACATGTACACAAAAATATATCAAATTTTAAGAAAATGACCGATGTTCATAGTTTAAATACCAGGAATAAACACAACCTTGCTGTACATCGCACACGTCTCCACAGAGTAGGCAACTCGTTCATGGGTCAATGTATACGCTTTTACAACAAACTTCCCATTGATATTCGAAACTTACCCATTAAACGATTTAAAAGCTGTATTAAAACCAAACTTTGTAAAAAAGGGTACTATAAAATTTCAGATTATTTAGAAGATAAAAAAGCGTGGGATTGAGCTGCTCGCTCTGCTAAGCTTTGTGATAAAACCACAAAATTTGACATTTTAATTATTATGTAAATCATTAAAAATACCAGTTTTTATATACATATTGACATTGTTGAAAATTATATAGAAAATAACATGATTACTTTGTAAAGTATTATATTGTTTTAATTATTGTGAATGTGAGGACTATGTGGATATTTTATTTTTATTGATTTTCCTCTTTCTTTAATTTTTTCTTTCTCAGTTAGTTTAAATGATGGTCTGGCAGTTTGAGTACTTTATGCGACCTACCCAAATGTCCTTTCTTTGGTATTGTTCGTCGAGTTGAGCTCCTTAAGTTCTGAGTTGAGCTCTACGATTACTGACAAATGCTTGCACTGACTGGACAGGTCCACTCAAATCTGTGTGGTTCTTTCCTCAAAAGACCATTTCAGACACTAATCTACATGGTCCTCATATGGCCTGACCAAGATTATGTCTGGACTTTAAAAGAGACTGTGACCTCTGAGTTTGTTTCGGTCTTTCTTCTCAGAGTAGTCAGATAGGAAACGCCGAACTCATCTAGCATTTTCTTCTTTTTTTTAATATGACGTGTAAAAGTGATTGCAATATCCTATTTACAGAATAAACAATTTCATTTCATTTCATTTCATAAACTATTATCATGAAAACAAAAATGTCGCTACATCGAGTTTCAAATTTCTTTCGGGGTCTACCGCCACCTCTTTAAGCAGTATTATTTTAATGTTACTTCAGTGGGGGAAAGAGAAGTAGCTTTACGTCCTGTAGACCTTCATCTCTTTCCCACACTAAAGTAATATTAAAATGTGTGAAAGGGATAGCGCTATACAGTTCATATAGCGTTGTTTCTTTTCTATTATACATACGTTTAGACAAATCGTAGTAATTGTTCGTTCATTCCCGGCACTAAGCAGAAATAGAACAATATTGAACGATGAAAGTCATGGTACGATTATGAGTAATGTTATTATAAGCTTGAAACAAAACTCTCTTTATATAAGATTGTTTCGTAAAATATGGTGGTAGGCCCCCAGTACTCCGAGCGAGAAGATGGTGGTAGGCCCCCAGTACTCCGAGCGAGAAGATGGTGGTAGGCCCCCAGTACTCCGAGCGAGAAGATGGTGGTAGGCCCCCAGTACTCCGAGCGAGAAGATGGTGGTAGGCCCCCAGTACTCCGAGCGGAACGACTTTTTCACGTCAAAATAAAAAAAAGCTCTGCTACACTACAAGACGTACAAAACGATAAACAATGAGCCATGCGAGACAAAGTTCGTGTCCCTGACCCCTTATTGACGTAACAACCGTCAATCAGTATTAACTAATTATGGAAAATACCTATTAAAACATAACAACAACAACACGTGAATTCCCCGAAGGGATTAGCGAGAAGTGTACTTATGTTATTAAAACCTATTAAGGCGCAGACATCAGGCAAACGGTAAAAGTAGGCTTGACTTAAACAAAAAAAATGCCAAATCTTATATAGTTTGTGGTAGCGGAAAAAATATACGTGAATCTCGAACATATTTCTTAGAACTGGATTGTTACCAAAACACGTTTTGAAAAAAAAAAACTCGATACAAATTAACGTTAAACTAACCCTTTTCCTTGAGTTCTAATCCAAAAATGCTGTATTAAATAGCAACGTACGTTTGTATTATAATTAATAACAAGAACGTCTTATTTGAATGCAGAACTTGGTTGTTTTTTATTACCGATTACTCAACTTATTTTTGCCTCATATTTTGCAATAAATTACAGGCGTTGTGTCATCGCGCTTCTCTTTCTTTTCTATGCAGTCCGACAGTGACCGCGGTTTAGCTGTTGTCAGCGTCTTAATGAACGCATCTCAAGCTCGGTTCTGAATTTGCGCCTTGAAGTGGCGATAGGCTCGCTCCCTATTACATTAGACTTAGGTGTTCACTCACCGGGAGCATTCGCCTGCAATGTGATGTTCAGAGCCGAGCATTACATCAGTGAGAGAGGAGAACCGAGCATTACAGTGCGCAATGTCTGTAATACCTATTTAATCTGAAATTCTACATTAAAGACGAATGTCCTCGGTGAGGGAGCACCTTTGGATAACAGCGGTGGCGATATAGAGGGGGTGTTAGGTCATTTAAAACCAGTATAAACTGGCCTCGCATTCTATTGTAACTCCTTTCCTACTCCGCTAGGTCAGCGTTACCACCGACATGCGGCTTAGCTTACCGTACTACCTCTGCCCAAAGGGACAAGACATCAAGACTGCCTCATCGGATTAGTTGTCGCAGTCACGACTGGTAGATAATGGTGCCAATTCTCTTGTACACCGAACTAAACTAACTAAACTATCACTAAAATTCTTTACTTTTTACTATGAGAATCTTAACGCTATTCTGCAATAAAAAGTCTCTAAACTTAAAAATTATTTTGACACAACTAAATCGAATTTGACAATCGCGACTCCACGTGATACATACTTGTTTGCCCTACCCCGTGAATTTTTTTAGAGCCGGAGGTGCGCAGGGGGGGCAGCCTCGACGTGTTTTAAGCTTCGTGCAGACTAGCGCGACGCGACAGCGCGACGCGACACCGGTTATTGTTATACCGTGAAGTTTTTTTAGAAATTGTATTGTTCGAGTCGCGTCGCGCCGTCGCGTCGCGCTGGTCTGTACGAGCCTTTATATGGAATTTTTCACGTTTTACATGGAAAATAAGAAAAATTATTACCTACGTGTTGATAATTATGGGTATAAGGGTTTCTTAAAGGGGGTCGAAATTTTCACTATTTTTGCGATAGGACACACCATTTTCGAGATATAAGCAAAAGAAAAGAAAAAAATATATATACAGTACTGTTTTTGCATCTGAAGTCGAGGTGTTCGTGTGAATTTTAGTTCATGACAACTAATAGTAATCCACACCATATTTTATCGCGATTAAAAATGGTCAGATTTAGGTAGAAAATTAAAATTTTAGGTGAAAAACGTCAAATTCAGAATAGCAAAATTGTCATTTTCACTAAATTAAAATCTCAGTGCCATCTTAGTGCTGTCAAACTAAAATATAGTTAAGTTGTGTCACTTTAGTCTATTTCAGAATGGGAAATCATCGTTTGACAGGAATAAACTAAATTTTGGTGATTTTTAGTCTAGTTTAGAGGCATTTGTGACAAGAGAATCGGCACCAATGGCGTGGTGCTGTGTTCCTGACTCTTGGATTCGATCTCCTTGATTGGGCAGTGTTATTAGGTTTTACCTTTGAGTGATTCTCTGCATGATTCATCATGCATGGTTCTTTGCTGCTCTGGTGCTTGGATGTGTGCCCGGCAAAGTGTAAGGGCAACAGTTGCGGGTGTCACCCACTGATACTGACACTGACGAACGCGTCATTGGTAACAAAACGGTACTAGGATGGCATCATAATATTTTAATGCCCGTTTACACCTTCACTAAGTGACACTTAAATTAATCCCTAAATAAAAGTGCACTGTTGGATTTTCTTCGCTAGGCTCAGTGCTGAGAGTTGAAAATCCAACAGTGCACTTTTAATAATAATTAGCGATTCATTTAAGTGTCACTTAGTTGTCGGTGAAAACGGGCATTAAACTCCTTACTACGCTAGTGCTAGGTCTGTTCAAGGTCAAATTGTTACCACCGACCTGCGGTTTACTGTACCAGCATCAGACTTATTATAACTGCAGAAATTTTGGTGAAATAATATATAACACTACTGTTTCAATGAATTCAAAATATCTTAGCGTGGCCGAGGCAATCTAAATTGCTTAGTAATTATTGTTTGGTAATTTAAGTAATTAGGTACTTATAATATTACAGTTGCGCGCATTATATCAAGTGCCTCATCGTTTGCATAACAGCACCACATAAAAAATGTTCACCCCATTCTGGAATCCTCCACCGGAGCAGGGTTTCTTTGAGTCCAAAGTCTTTTGAAAGACCTGCTTACCTAATTTGAATTGATGTGCCAAGAGAACCCAAGATTATTTTAGATTAGGTCATCGTCTGCCAGATACACCTACTTTCGTCATATGGTACTTCCCCAGACGACCTCTTTCACAAAAACCTCTCCTTACTCCTTCCGATTAATACAGACATGCATGAGATTCAATGCCTAACTATGATCGGCTTACAGTCTAACCGGATGCAGTTGAATACCAGTATTTTACATGGAGCGACAGCCTATCTGACCTCCACCCGAGAGATCCTCCTCCTGAGATTATGTTATAATAATATTTTGAAGTAAAATCGAATCTTCTACACAGGAAGTAGGTAACTCTTAATTCAATAACCACACATTTTTTGTATAATTTTTTCTCTCGACATATTCCCCGTCGTATGCAGTACAAATAACTAACTCGTACAGTCGAACAATCTATTTGGTGTACAGGCAAAAATATAATCATCATTTCACCAAACAGGCAAACTGTGTGTAATAATAACTTAAGCCAAAAATTCGAAGGCATTGGTACCTATGACATCCAGCAACAGCATCCGCACTGGGCCCGCGTGGTTAAATGTTGCCCACTGTCTCCCACAGGGAGGAGGCCTGAGTCCCAGCAGTGGGCACATTGTAGGCTGATTACAATTAGGTAGGTATGGGTACGGTTTTGCTTATGCTAATAACTTTAATCTTAGGACGTGGAATAGGTTCTTAAGACAGTGATGTGAAATAATTGTCTACTCAGCACACACCATTTTTTTTATACAGTTGTATGTTGGCTGCTTGCACCGCAATCGCGTAACACACTTTCAATCACAATCAAGGATTTTGAAGGAAATTCCTATCCTACTGCTTCACGTGGTTGCAAAATTTGTGTGCTCGACAACGTAAATAATGCAATGATGTTGTTGAAGTGGCACAGTGAGTGGCACTGCCGTTGTGTGTTTCGAAAATAGATTTTAATGTACAAATCCAAAGGGTACCAAACGGAACCTATTTTTAAGTCTTCGCTGTCAGTCCGTCTGTCAGCGGTCTGTGTCTCATGAACCGTTACAGGTAGACAGTTGAAGTTTTCACAGATGTGTATTGTTGTGTATTTCTATTGCCGCTATAACTCTTTCTAGTCCGACTCGCACTTGACCGGTTTCTTTTAAATCAAATAAGTGTTTTAGTAAGTGTTTTTTTTAAATTTAATTTTTAGTTATTTTTGGCATGCTAAAGGTAAGTAGGTAAGCTAAATATTACACTGTTTACATTTAAGTCAAATTCAAAGGTTTTTTGTTCTACCTTTAGAGTTTTTAAGACCTGTTTATGTATTTATGCAAAGTAAAGAAAAATATTCTGTTCTCTAAAGTTCCCAAAGCGTCTATAGTTGCGCGGTTGCGACAGACGAGCAAACGGCCGAGTTCGCCAGCGTGTGGCAATGCCGTGCAACCCGCAGCAGCCGCAGTGGGCTGTCTAACACTTAGCAGTCGTGTAGTGCTCAAGTTAACTCAAGTCATTCACGAAGAAATTAAAGGCTTTTTTGAAATATTCGTGATTTTAAATGTGAGTACCATTTTGTCTTTAAAAAATGTTGGCATTATTTATTTGGGATTTTCGTTTTGTGTGTTAAAGAGTTGTTTTAACGTTAGGTTCTTTATTAGTATTCAGCTAATTACTTTGTTGTTTTATTATGGAACTGTGATAATTATGAGGTATTTTATTATTTAAATAGGCTTTAAAATCATTTGTCTAATTATTTATTTCTTTAAGATGTATCGAACTGTTGTCTTTTGGCATTCAATCTTTAGATTCTAAGTGAAGCTAATAATTACAATTCTTTGTTTCAATCGTCTTGTCTGCAGGCACTTATTATAAATTCATGCCGAATTGAAATCTAAATGTTTAAGTAGGTATACCTGTCCGGTCTCAAATACATTATACAAAGTTCATATTATTGAGCCGATTACGAAGTAATCTTTGGTCCGTTTTTGTAAAGTTACATAAGATATGATACATGTAATTCTTTGAACTTACTTAGTCGTCCTTGGGCATTCTTGTCGTGTTGCCATATTAATAATTATTACACGTTTAGACACTACGTTGCATAAAGACGCGTTTTGAGCCAGTTATTTAAAATCGAGGTTTTATTCATTAAAGTGTCGCTATAATACCTGTTTCTAATGGGACATCCTGACAAGTAAGACATGCGCCGGTACATTGATGACATAATCATATTCAGCTTACCTATTTTCCAAAGGAAATTGGTATTCAGGATTTTTTCTTACATGTGTAAAAGAACGGTATGGTATCCAGCTGCATCCGGTAAGACTGGAAGCCGAACCCCACATAGACATGACGATGAAGAACGTTTATCCTACGATTTTCACAGGGTTGAATTTTCACTCGATTGGCTCCCCTGGCCCCTCGCCCCTGAACGTACCTAGATCAGAGCCACAATTGAATTTTTATTATGTTTACAAATCATTACGAGAGGGACCTACATAATTAGGTACATACAATGTTCACATACTTAGGTACTAATGGATGGATTAATTTTTCACTACAAGTTGTAAATAAACCTTCCAACAACATTAATTTACTTAGTACATAGATAGTATATTAAGGGTTTACCCAACGTAATCATTCTATCGTACACGGAGAGATAAAACTAAACAGATGAATCTGATTGGCTTTATCTGACCACGGGTCTGACGGTCTGACCGAATGCGTTCATACGAAATGATTGATCCAATCATAGACTCGGTCAACGGGACCAATAGCCACACATCATCTGCCTGCCTTTCCCAACTATGTTGTGGTCGGTTTTTCGGGCTTGTGACTACCATCACGGACTGTCAAAGATCTATGAATGATAGACTTGTAAACTTCTTTTCACTGTCTTATTGCTATAGTAGCTCGTAATATCAACCAGGGGCCAACCTGGCAACTTCCAATGTTTCTAACTTCAACTGGGGAGTTACCATGCACTTATAGCGAAGATCTCGGGATCCGTAGGGCCTGGGAGACCACTGACTTCAGCGGTGAAAGAACCTTCATGAAGAATCATGGAATTAACAGTCTGAAACTGCCACCATGCAGTGATCAAGCGGGGTGAACTTATATGGACAGGATCAAAACTGTGACTACATACCATACCATGGAACTAAATGGATGAAATAGAAAAAAAAGAAAAAAAAAAGCTATCTAGTGCGAACAAACAAAAGATTTTTCTTCTACAACCAGATGCAGATGAATGTCAGTGTTTTTCTGTTTTGATTGAACTAAATATTTATAGTTACTAGCGATAGCGACCCGCCCTGCTTCGCACGGTATTAAGACTTGACAAATCTTTCTTTATGATATCTAAGTAAAATATGAATGTATTGTACATATAAACCTTCCGTAATAAGTTCTATAAATGAGGTTGAAAACCGCATCGAAATCGGTTGCGTAGTTTAGAAGAACAACGCGGTCACACAGACAGACACGAAGGTCGGTAGTGCGTCATTGGTTTACGCAAAAACCCGTTCTATACAAATGTAGGTAGGTATGTTATTATATTATTTAGTCAATCAGTTGTGTATAAAAAAGTTTTTTTTTTAATAAAAATGGAGTTTCCGTCTTTGCAAAGTAAAGGAAAAATACTAGCGTAATAGATAGAATAGCATAAATAATGAGTTAAATATGAAGTCAACTTTAAGTTTATCCATGTATTAGATAGGTATTTTAACAATAGCTCATGCACATGACATGCGCATGAGTAGTGAGGTACCTGTCACTAATGTCAACTATCATTGTACCACGAATGGCGGGAAACTGTTGAAAGTGAAGCGTGCCTGCAGGGGAGGATCGGTGGTGATGAGCCAGTGTAGTGATATAATCAGCTTAAATACGGGATCAACAGGATTCTACACAGCTTACCGTTGATTTAATCGCTAAAAGTAATAACTATAAGAGAAATTGCTACTTGAACAACGACTGCACCTCCGAACATAGAAAGCTGATAACCTGAGGATTTAAATTCAGATAATCTTTTGGTAGATACCTAATTTTTGTCGGGTCGTTGAGCTCCTTAAGTTTTAGTTGAGCTACACGATTACATATTACTTCAAATGTCGTTAGGGACATTGAAATCCCTGTCCCTTACGAGATTTGAATTTTCCACCATCTCGTCTCGTCGATATGTTCACTGACTGACTGGACAGGTTCACTTAAACCTGTAGGTGAGGAGATCCCACTCAAAATCTGTATAGTTCTACACGTACAAGAGACCATCTCAGACATTAAGCCACATGGTTCCCTTTATTACCTGATCATTACATGAAATGTTTGTGCCATAGAGACTGACCTCGTAGTTTTTTCGGTAGTTCTTCTCAGTAGTAGTCGAATAGGAAATACCAACCTCATCGAGCAAATATTTTGGGTCAAAGTGTTATTTTGTCATCGTCATTCTGCTGCCCTTATCCCTATGTATTAGCGGTCGGCGCAACATGTCTTTTTCTTCCATACTTCTCTATTAGTCGTCATCTGGGTAATCATCCCGTTTTAGCCATATCATCTCATTTCAAACTAACATTCAAAATATTATAATTTGACACTAAACTTTTCCATTGCATAGCACATGTGTGAGTACTATGTACCGACTATAAAGCTGCCATTTAGGTACTGGGTATGTCTTTCATTGACTTGAATGTCGCTGACGGTGGCGCGTGGATCATTTACCTCCCTTCAAAATAGTTGAGCTGAATGGTGCTAATCCATGCGTCATGTTCGTGAACGGGCGCCGTCAGTAGGGACTGGTCATCTCTTAGCTGACACGGCTTATTTTTTTATTTTTTTCTATTACAGACGCTTTTAATGTTTTGCATCGTTCTCTCGTGTATAACTTCAACATGAATGGTGTAATCAATATTTTATAACCATATTTTGATTCAAATGAGTGTCCATGGAGTTTCTTGCCCGTTCTTCTCCATAGGTACCTACTTTCTGACTGATCGACTCCTTGACAATTCAAAAGTGCCTGTAATTGGTTTATTTGAAATAAATGCTTTGAGTTTGAGTTAATTTGTAAACCATAGAGATGTACCTACTTAGAATATCTGTGATGTAAACCATGTCACAAAAATAAAAAGTTGAATGCCAGAAAGAGCCGCCAGTGATTTTATGATTGGAAATCAAAATACCAAATTTACTTTTCAAAAGTTTTGCACACGCAACGTAAAATATTTGCAAAATGCTATGTCGAGTCGTATTACCAATGGTGTTATCTAACTGCATCAACAGGTAAATGTTGCCATGTGGACGATGTATTGGCCAACCATACATAAAGTTGCGAAGTTTTTTAACTTTTTGTACCTACTTTTTAGGGGTCCGTAGCAAAAGGGTGTGCGTGGCCCTATTTTATTATGGTTCCGTTTATCCTTTATATAAAAATGTGCCATCGGGACCTTAGAACTAAACTTACGTTGTCTGTCGGCCTGACACAGTCACAGGCTGTATCTTCAGAATCTCAAGAGCTAGCCGGTTTATTGTTACAGAATATTTAGGTAATATAGGTACATATATTTCTTTATATTTTTTTTTATTAGGTTCACCAACAATTGATTACCTACACTGATACAAATACATAATACATTTTTTAAAGTAAAATAACACAGTTACTTATACGTAAACACAACATGCATAAAACAATGAATCAGACAAATAAGCTAACTTACGTAGTTAGTAATAAGCGCTAATATTGAAAATTTGGTAACACCGGTAAAAAGTGAAATTTATATAAAATTAACATCTATGAAATTCTGATTAAAAATGATAAAATTGGTAAAGGTAAAATTGACATTCTTCGAAATTATAACATAAGTAAATTTTACCAATGAATTGCATAAAAATAAAATAGTTAAATTTTATATAAATTGATAAGAATTGATACCTAAATAAAAGATTCATACATTAATAACAATACGTAAATTCATAAAAAATTATTAACATCAGCTTATAGAGGTAAATATTATATAAATGAAAACATGATTAAGAATGATCAACACTGTTTTTCTTTTATTTGAACAAGCAAAATAAAAAAAATGATTGAATTAAATTAAATTGATGACATTGGTAAAGATAAAAGATAAAAATTATATATTTATAACAGTGATAAAATTGACACAATTCATAATATACTTGATTACGATTAGGGGTTGCTCGGTAAACGATCAAGAATGACTTTCTGTTTAGCAAGAGAGTCAAAGTGAAGATCAATAATATCACTGTAACCATTCACTGCCTTACACATTCTTGCGAAGGGCTCTGAAGTTCTTCTAAAAGGTGGACAAATGGGCGTGATTGCACTACGCGGGATTCTACAGGGTGCACGAAAACTGAAATGGGCAAGCAAGCTGGGACTGTCTATTTTATGCTCAATGATTTTATAGGCAAACATTACATCAATTAAGTGTCTACGTTTTTCCAGAGAAGTCATTTTAAAATGCTTAAGTCTCTTATTGTAAGAACGTATTTTTTTGGCAACACCATTGGAAAAGGAAGCGAAGCGTTTCTGGACATGTTCAAGTCGCAAGAAATGCGTAGTGAGGACACCAAACTACACTATTATATTCCAGGATGCTGCGAATGAGACTATTATTATATAGTAGTATTTTGTTCAATTATGACGATTATTTAATCATAGCAAATTATATAAAGTCCCAAGCTTCCAACCCTTGGGTTGGTACAGAACCCTTGGTGCGCGAGTCTGAAACACTTGACAGGTTTCTAGTATCGCCAGGTTTTGAAATAAACTGCAAATGTAATAAATAGCCTTGAGTATAATCCGGAAGATTGTGTAGCGATGTGGGCAAAAAAAATGATGTTAAACTCATTAAATATAATGATAAAATCATACATGATACTAACATTGAAAACCCGAGCTGAGATGACATAACATATAACATTCGTTTTAATACATAGACTTTATTTATAAAATTATATTGACTTGCAATCACAGATTTTAATTTCTGTGCTGCAGCGAGCGTAGAATACAATATGGTCGCGGCCAGAGCTTGGATGGGGCTCGCCCCCTATTACACCATCATCTATCTGCCTATATAGCCTTCCGTCAGCTTCCAATCTAACGGTAGGCAGGCCTCTGAATACCGGTATTTTACATGGAGCGACTGCCTATGTCACAACCCAGTTACTGGGTAACACGATACCTCTTGGTATATGGTAACAGTGGTTGCCCCCTATTACATGGGACTTAAACATAACTGGCGAAATGTTGGTGTACTATACATATCCGACAACCCTTTGGGCATACAGGCGTGATGTTATGTGAAAGTCTCTTTTGACATCTAAAGTCTAGACCAGTTAAAATCTAGGTTACCTATAATTCTTGCTTCTAATTCTAAAACCATTCGTATTTGCGATGTTTGCATTTTAGTAACGTAACTATGTCATATCTTTAGTAAGAGGCTCGTGGTATTAATAACATTGCTAGAGGGGCTCGTGGCTTAGTAACAGTAAAAAGGTCAGTCGTTACGGGCAATCAGAAGCCGACAACCAGAAAGTCTGACAACCAGTCTTACCAACTGTTATAGTGTTACCCAGTAACTTGGTTGTGGAGGTCGGATAGGCAATCGCTCCATATAAAGTAGGTACTTCTATGTATTCAGCTGCGTCTGGTTAGACTGGAAGCCGACCCCAACATAGTTAAGAAAAGGTAGGCAGATAAGTTATGAAAACCGCGAATGTTGCGGAACTTGTTAACGCAAAAGGTATGATGTAATTTTAAGATAATATTATTAATATAGGTAGGCAGTGTATTTATAAGAGCCTTTCGAAACGCATAATCATGTTTATTAATGTTTTCGGCTCATGAATTCGCAGTCAAAGGCCGCAGGCGCAAGTCGAACTCAAGATGAGCTAGGGCTGTGCGGAGACAGTTACCATTCATCCGATCAATCGATTTCAGGGGATTTTTTTAGAGAATAAATTCAGTTAATGTTCTATTGTAAAATGTGTGATGTACTTGTGAGAAATAAATAAATAAATCAAGGGATAAAGACAAACATAAAAAAATATGTACGCGTTGATCCTAAAAGTTGGCAACGTCGCAAATAGCTGTCAAAAATTTACCTGTTTTGATTAATTTGGCCATATTATTACTGTATGGAAGTAAAAAATGTGGCTAATTAACGAACTAGAATACTAATAATTAATTGCAATTATAACATTGAATTTGATGTTGTACCCGTTTTAGGTGTAAAAAAGGCATTTGGAAAGTTTCCAAATACTTTTTTTTACATCTGAAACTAAATATTCGGTGTTACGATAACAATTATTTCATTTCATAATCAATATTCTAGTTCCCTAGTTAAAAACAGCGAAATATTTGACATCTATTTGCGACGTTGCCCACTTTCAGAATAAACGCTCTTAGAACCTCTCCGTTTTACATACATAAAGCATACTCAGGCGTGTTGCAGATAATGTAGGTATCTACTGTAAATAAATAAGTAAGTAACATCACACAATTACGCCTGTAATCTCCAAAAGGGTAGCAGAGGAGTACCGTAGAGCCTAAGAACTGTGGCCGGAGTATTTCGCCAATTATGCTTAAATAACATTATTGCATGACGCAGAGAAAAAATGCTTATTATTTCGGTATTATTGTGACGATTGTGCCTCAATGCTGGTAGGTCAAGGTCAGTGGGCAAGAACCCACGACACAAAACAAACAACTGGATTGTACCGACATACCTTATTCTTGCAATACTTGCTATTACTAAATCTATGGCTGTTAATTTACACAATAATGTCATGTACTTACTTCTAACAGTCGGCTGTCAATGAAGTAGGTACTCGTACATAATTAAGCTGCTTCTGAGTTCTGCCGGCAAACACAGGGCCGAGCACACGTCAATGGTAACGCGTGGATTACGAAACCACCCTTTTCTAACTAAAGAAGCTTCCAAGGTCAAACTGTTACAATTTACCGTTGACTTGCGGTCGAGTGTCGCAGCACAGCGGGTTCCAGTTCGAAACACGTGGCTGATGGTGAAGTTGAAGATAATCATTTTAACTCGTATTCTATACCTAGGGACTAATAATAAAGCTGAAGAGTTTGTTTGTTTGAATGCGCTAATCTCTGGAACCACCAGTCGGTGTGCAGGTAATCTTGCTCAAGAATTGGGCTATCAAAATGTTTCTTCGTTCTAGCTTTGATTCTCCAAGTACAAATGCGAAAGGATCTTCATTCCCACCGGGTGTCTCACAGTAACTACACACATCGACTGTTTTTTTGTAATCGGATCAGTATATCCCAATTTCACACAAACAAGTTATTCTCTCTCCTCTAGTCAAGGATATATTTCCAAATCTTTCTCGTATGCGTTAACTACTTACGTAAGATTGTCACACAATTTCTCTCTTGCTAATCAGAACAGCACATGTGAAACTAGAGGCGCTTCGAAAGGAAACCTGCGAGTATACCCGGTTGACCAAGTTACTAGTGATGTTACGTAAACTTAGCAAATAGAAAACAGTTCATACAGTAAGTCTGTTGATTACGAATTATCAAGTGCGTTACAAGGAGGGAAGAATTTGACACAGATGTAATCTAAGTTTTTATTTCTCGACGGCATGTGAAGATAAGTCAGGGGCCCATGGGCGGCATAGTTTTAGCTTTAGTCAGTAACCACACGAAAAAGAAGAAAGAACGATAAAAATCTTAAATTACTCACTGACAGACAACGCACAGGCACGCCTTTAACCGGTACTTAGGTCTAGAAACATGAAATGTTGGGTTCCCTATATGTTGGTATAACGATGGTGAAAACTAAGGAAGTATTGTTAAAACATTCCTCCCCTAAAGAAGTTAAATAGGTGATGAAAGTTTTTATGGAAGTTCGTCATTTTTGCCCTTTTGTTCTCAAGTCGAGGCGTATTTTTTTTATGCATATCTTTTTATACATATCGTTTTACTGAGTAGTCCGATTTGATTGATTTTTGTTCTATTGGGAAGGGTATATACCTCGAAGTTGGTCCCATGTTAAATCCACCCCTAAGGGTAAAAAAATGGGGTTAATTGATTATACACCTACTGAATTTTCAACTGCCAACCGATTCTGTTGTAATTTCGCAACACATAATGTAGTTCTGATGACACAACCACATAATAAAAACCTGGAGTTGATCTGATGATGGAGATGGAAGACGGTCGCGAGAACTCCTCAGCAGTTTACAGCAACTACATCGTGTTTGGGCTTATTTTATTCACCTTGATGGGAACTTTAGATCTAGACCCTAGACCTAGACCCTCGATGACAGTCATACCCCAGGGTATGACTGTCATCTAACAAAACACACATTCAAGGAAGATCCATCAAACTACCGTTTTACGGTAATTAATTTGTTCGTTCGGCGCCGCCCCAAAATTTGTAACTTAAATTAGTTTAGGAGCTTAGTTACACTAAAGGGTTGTTTTTTATTTTTTCGCTTTTCAGTTTTATTTCCGGCGGTTTAATTTTTTGTAAAAAAAAATTTTTGCCTCTGGCAATCCCATCTGGGGCGAACTTGTACCTATTTGCATAATTCGAACTCATCATCTGCCTTTTTCCCAACTATGTTGGGGTCGACTTCCAGTCTAACCGAATGCTGCTTAGTACCAGTATTTTACATGGATCTACCGCCTATCTGACCGCCATAACCCAGTTACTGGGTAGCATGATACCTCTAGGTAAGACTGGCTGTCAGAATTTCGGGCTTCAGTTTAAACTGAGACCATCATTTTAGTTATCTAATCATCTGTAGGCAGTATTTCATCACTCCTCTGCCTTATCCCCAATTCATTTGACGTCGGCGAACATGTCTTTTTCTTCCGTAGTTCCCTCATTAATCGTGATCTCAGTAGTCATCTCGTTTCCAGCCATCTCATCTTCCACACAGTCCATCCATCGTTTCTTTGGTCTTCCTCTACTCTTTTAGTCACATTCATAATCAAAATGTCCTTACAACATTTTCCTCATTTCGTTAAGAAAGTTTTGAGAATAATTAGTAAGTATTTATTAATTATTGCTTTAGGCATTATTAACAGCAATAACTGAACCACAGATTAGCTAATAGCAATTAAGTTAGGTACACGTTAGTAACAGCCTATATGGCATAATGTTACATTTAGCACCCAAGGACTTATCTTATGTTCTGCACTTTCACTGCGCAACCATTTCGTCATTGGTTTATAGTAATATTGCACACAATATATTATATTATCCTTATTCTAACGTTACGTTACAGTTAACAGTAGGCCCACGTTCGCACGGACGTAAAAACGGATTTTATCGCGCACTGCATTTTCAACTCTCGGTGTTGAGCCGAGCGTTATGAATCCAAGGCGTTGAGACGCACTTTCGTCCCAGCAGCGCATTGAAAAAACACACTGTTGGATTTTCAACTTTCGGCGTTAAGCATAGTGTTAAAAATCAAGTGCACGAAAAAAAAACGCCGCGATATTATTACGTCATTGCGAACGTGGGCTAAACGGAATCTGAGGAAATTCTGTGCCGCTGGGGAGGTGGTTGCGCCACTTCTTCTGCATAGCTAAAGCACTAGGAAGTGGTGAAGCGTTTTAGGGGACTCCTATATGTACCTAATTTTGACGTTCCAAAAATGCTGATTGGGGTGAGAATCAGCATTTTCAATAAAGTCAGTTTGAATAAATGACTTTTGAATAATTTTTTGAATAAGAAATGTGTGTGTCACCATAAACAGCCTCCTTCACATCATTACGTGACAGGAACGCAGTTACTTTTGCTAATTTAATGTTATTTCTCCTTTGTGTCGTCACGGCGCGGCGGCGCGCGGCGTGCTAAGTAAGTAGATATATTAAAATAACTTTTGTATACGAAAGTTATTCGGTAAGCAATTAATTCTTACTATACATGGAAGTTTTTAGATATTAATTGGTTGCCATATACCTAATTATGCCGTTTGTACTTATTTTTAAATGTCGCAGCATCATGCTGATGGAGCCTTTCGGCCTCGCGCAGCACTTTCTGGTTTTATTTCCATTTTACTTTGTTTTTTTTGTTTCTATGAGTGTGTTTAGTTTAATTTGTGATCTCCTGTGCGAGTCCCAATAAATACTTATTCTATACAACCAAAGTTCCATGTTCGTGCCAATGTATAGTGCAATGTATATTATCTGACTGATCCAGAAGAAAACATCGCGAGGGACTCATAAACAAAACATACCATCATGCTTGCATTCCCTGAAGGGTCAGGCAGAGGTGTACTTCTGTGCACCCGTATTTCGCCAGATATGTTTAAGTCCTATGTATCTAATAGGAGGGCGAACCTATTGCCATCATTATGGCACAAATTCTGACTCCGGGCTGCTACTGAGAAATTCCAGATGGAAAAAACCCAATATCACGTTGACTGACTTGGGAATCTTACCCAGGACCTTGCTTATCTGCTACTTGAGGTACTAAATAGACATAAATCGCCACCAAGAAAGAAAACGTGACGATCAATGCTTGTACGTGAATAGGCTTTTGCAGTTGCCATATTGCAGGGGTTACCATACCGAGGATTACCGTGCTAGACTCTCAAAGCAGGTCAATAGAGAGTAGAGATGAAAAGTAGCGCGTGGCGCGGTGCTTATATAATTTGCGGTGCAACCGTTAACCTTGACCTGGCCTGCACACCACCTGCCCTGCTGTTGATAAGGCCCCGTGCAAAGAGTTGCGACCAAAAAGTCCATAGTATTCATAGTTTAAAGTATAGAAGGGCAGTGTTACAAGGTCATACTGTTGCCCAACTGTGAGCAACCAGTCGGCTAACATTGTAATCACGGATATTGCAGTCATGTTTGAAATGTTATGACGTAGTTAAGTATTGTAAGTGCATATTTCACATTTGCGTTCCAATATTTTGTGGGTTGTGGTTGCATTACGCCCTGGTTTGACTAAGTTGAACGGACAGCTGTGCTGCTGGGGAGATTGTTGCGCCACTTCTTCTTCCCGGCTAAAGCACAAGCCAATGGTGAAGGGCGGGTGTTTTGGGGGACTGTTTTAAGTAATTTTCATGATAAAAAAGAGCTGATTCTCAACTTAGTTTGAATAAATGACTTTTGATTTTGACTATTTTGTTAAACAAACACTATCATTTGACATCCCACTCGACCCGATGGAAAAAAAAATTAAAACAGATTCCTACACTTTTTTTGGGCGTTTTGGGCCTATGTCGCATTATAATAACGAATCGATTGACACCTCATACATCAAAGTCGGATGAGCAGTTTCGGCGCTACGGTGGAACATGCGTAAATACATACATACGTAGACTGCTAAACACATAATCCTTTCTTTTCATTTCGCCGTAGTCGGGTAAAAAGAAGAGATGCTGCGCCGACCACACGTGAATGGGGATAAGAAATATGACTAATATGACTTTCTATATTGTTCACAGAACTACAATGGCTACTGAAACTATATCGAGCGCGGAGCTCGACGCTCTGCCTGACAGGATCGCAGACACGTTCTCGGGGTTGAAGGTCCTCATCACGGGAGGAACCGGATTCATGGGGAAGGTGCTGCTCGAGAAACTACTCAGGTACACTTTAGCAAAGTATTAGTAACGTGCAAGATAAGGCAAGAGAATGGTGATCGTAGCTTATATATATAACTAGTTATAACTATACATATAGTGCAGCAAACGCCGCGCAATAAATTGGGTGTGTAATGTTTGGTATAATAACAGATAGACTAATTTCATTTGATATAACTTTCATATGATATAATTTTCATATGCTATAAAAACATTTAACCTAATTTCATATGATATATTTGATATAATTTTATCTAATTTCATTTAGTATAACGTTCATTTCATATAGTTTTCAAATTGTATAATGCTCTTTTTATATAATGTTCATTTGACCTAACTTTCATAATTAACTAATTTTATAAGGTAACGCATCGTTCTTGACAAAAGCAAATTATATTGTAACCTAACCTCAAAATATTAAAGTTGCTTCTGCATCGTCTCCGGCGCTGCGGGAAGTGCAACCCCTTCGCCCTTACGTAACAAAGGATAGGCATCCAAGCTCACCTCCGCAGCTTCGGTTTTTATATACACTCTAGGGTAGGAGCCAAAAGACTACGTACAGTCGGGGTGCCCCGATTCGGTTTTGGAACAGATTCAACCTATTAACTACAAGCCGGTGTATAATTATGCTGTCGCCCTATCGTAGAATCAGTTTTTGCAAAAATAAAAGTAGACATTTCCAAATTATATTAAACGTTACTTATAGATTTTGAATATTATAGCAACTGAATATTATATTAATTGAATATTATTTCAAATGTGCATTATATAAACTGTTCATTATACCATATGAAATTAGGTAAAATGAAATTATATCAATAGGTAATTCATTATATAATTTGATCGTTATATTAAATGAAATTAGGTCTTATGATCATTAGAACTTTTTTTATTATATCAAACGTAACACACCCCAATAAATTACAGATCTTGTGAATTTTCGTTCTGATTTCGTTAGGTAGTTCCAATTAAAGCTAGGCAAGCTAGCTGCACTGTAGGCTTAACCGCAGCTACACTCTCCCACAGGTATCAGTATGTACAAAAAGCCTACTTATATTACTCTCCGGCTCATAAACTATCTCTATGCAAATATCACGTGGACCCTCGGTCCGTTGCTAGGCGAGAGAAGGACAAACTAACAAACCAACGAACACACTTTCGCATGTAGAAGGGAAGCGCTGCCACCATACCTATGTCCGCCGCCCCGCATAGCTGTGTTCCGCTGCGAAGGGCGTGTGCGCCTGCAGGTACAGGCGCATGAGACAGTTCCGCTTCGTCTCTGTGATGACAACGTTTCTGCGATGCCTCTGGTATTGCAGAGCATTTTACATCAGGAAGGCTTGTTTCCATCTTGTGACAACCCTAGAAATATGGCCTGTGTGACTCAGTGAAGGTTGCGGCAATCCACTGGATTCAGGAGGCACCGTACCGGTCGCTATGGGGATGCTTGGGGGAAGCCAATGCTCAGCGGTAGACGTGTTTCGGCTGAATGTACAGAAAGAGAAGTAACTAACGATTACTATATATCTCTTTCAGAAAATGTCCGGACATCGATCAGATTCTTCTCTTCGTGAGATCAAAGAAGGGAAAGAACCCCAAACAGAGGCTGGAAGAGATCTTCAACGGAGTTGTAAGTACATCTTTATACTTAACTTAAGTTTATATATTAGGTATGAAGTAGCATAACATACCTACAACATACCTACAACATACCTACAACATACCTACAACTAATCAGTCTACAATGTTCTCACTGCTGGACATCGGTGTTCTCTCTGTGAGTGGGCCACGCGGACATAGCGGGTTGGTGGATGTCACATGTCTTCGAATTATTAGTTCTAAGTCATGCCGGTTTCCTCACGATGTTTTCCTTCACCGTTTTGAGAGCAGTGGTGATGAAACAATTTACACAAACGAAAGTAGGTACCTGCCTGGGTTCGAACCTACGACCTACAACTGGTAAGTCGCGGCCAATTCCACTGGGCTTTCATTGCCACAACCGTATGAACTAACATAGGCAGGCACAGTACCTACGAGGTGCCCGGGGTGGTTTGATCCTTGTGCCCCGACGTTGGGCCACAGGACGCTTAATGGGTTCATAAGGCCCATCGAGCTTTAGAAAGAGACTGTCACACAGTATGAGAGACAGAGAACGAACTTATTGGATGGTATTTTTAAACGCATACCAGAAATGTTCACTACCTAATCTGTACATATTATTACAAATTTAAAGTCTCTTTTCGTGTCTATATCTCTTTTTGTGTGACCGCGTTGTTCTTGCGATGTTCAGAAGATTGCGGGTTTTGATGCGGTTGGAACCATCATTTAGAGAATTTATTTTGGAAGGTTTATGTGTAAAATACATTAATATTAAACTGACGTATATAACAAAGAAATCTCGATCTTTTGTCAAGTCGTAATAACCGCGCGAAGCCGGGGTCGGGTCGCCATTATACATTATATTACCAAAAAGGATTAGAAATAATTTGGGAGCTATTTTGTATTTTAATTTAGCGTAATTAACTAAATGCAAAAATAATAATACCACGTTAATTGCTTTATATGGTCAAACCATTAATTAAAATACATTTTGGATGTATCAAAAAAGTAAATAGTTCCGTGAGAAATAATATAATAATGCAGCTATTGTTTGTTTATTGATCTAGGAAAAAAATAACGAAATATTTGAGTAAAAAGTCTAAATAAGTCAAGTAATTATTACTCATATTTAGTAGTTACGAGTATTACTATTAAGTTCTTAATGAGCGTTAAAATAAAATTTTGACCACACCTAAATCCCGGTTTTACTCCTCAATCGCATCAAAAATGTTATCAACAAGTTGTTATTTAGTTATTCGTATTTATTTCCCCCCCAGCCCTCGGTCCCGGGGCCCCCAAATCTCGAGAAGTACTACAAATCAAATCCCATACAAGACCAAAATATGTTTAGTAACAAAGAGGCAGTTTGTAGTTCGACGCCTTCGTATACAAAATATTACTCTGGCATGCTAACATTTTTGAGCTCGCTTCGCTCACTTTTCCATCGTACATTTTCTTAGTTTTTAAACTTGTCTGCACCCGTACAAAAAAATAATTCTAATTCTGTATAAATGTTCAAAAGAAAATTTTACCTATCTGAGACTGCGTGCTAAAATTTTCGAGCTCGCTCCGCTTGCTCTATCATCCTGTATTCTTCTCATACCCTTCTCAAAACTTTCTGCATAAGTCAACGACGAAGAATCTCCTATTTCTGTATGTAGGTATGGTCAAAAGAAAACCTTACCTTTCCAAGGCGTGGTGCAAAATTTTCGAGCTTGTTACGCTCGTTTTTGCATTCTCCTTTTTTCAATAGTTTCTGTATAACTTACCAAAATATTTTCTATTTTTGTACGAATGGTTAAAATACAACCTAATTTAAACCATCCGTGGCGGCGTGCTAAAATCGAGCCCTCTTCGCTCGCTCTTGCATCCTGCTTCTCAAACTTTTCTGCATTAGAAATAGCGGCTGGTGTTAGCTATGATATTATAATCTTGATGAAGCCGAAAAGTTCGTCTATTTTAATTTGTGTTCGTTAATGTAATTTCTGACATCATTTGATTAGCAGTAAAACTCATATACTCATAAGTGCATACATTGGCCGTTTTCACACTGCGACAGTAACGTCTTTGGTCCGTGGGCTTGACATCAACCGATGAACAACATTTTCAAGCGTTTATTTCTTGGTTGAATACGAGGCTTTAGGACCACTGCGTTCCTATATGTAGGTATGAGAGGTAAAACCAGACTTGAAGGATCGCATTTCCTAACGCAGTATGAAGAATTTGAATTTCATCATAACGTACCTATATAGTAAGTACCTACTTACGTTCATTGGGCAGATCATTTCCTAATGACCACTTAGACAATTATTTAGCTCAGTAGGTCACCAGAGTTTGCAATTTTATCGTGCAGACGTCTTAAAAATGTTGTGATGGCCCAGTGGTTAAGGCCCCGCCTCTCATGCACGAGGTTGTGAGTTCAAATCCGGGCAAGAAATAATGTAATTTTTTTAAAATCAACCCAGCCATTTCGTAGATTAGCCGGAACAAACAGACAGACAAAAAATTTCATAATTGTTTCTTTGTTATAAATACGATATATAATATACTTTCATATGCATTTAGTAAAAACCTGTTATTTTGACATGACAAACAGACACTTCAATTTTATTTATTTGTACCTGTGTAATAGAAGATACTTAGTTATGTAGATATAAGTCTGAAATCGCCGAACCGTCTAGAGCAAGCGTGGTGATCAATGCTCGTGCCTTCTGTGTATGAGAAGAGTTCTTTGCCTTTCAGTGGGACAACGAGAGGCTGAAATTATTTATTATCTTGGAAATTACGTGGCCGTGCGCGAAAACTAGTAAAAGTTCGCCTTTGTATAGCGTCATATCTAGATCACTCATACCGGTGTGACTGTCTCTCTTTAGATCACTCATACCGGTGTGACTGTCTCTCTCTAGATCACTCATACCGGTGTGACTGTCTCTCTCTAGATCACGAATGGATTTGTCAGAGGTGTATGAACACCTTTATTTCGTTAGTTATGTTTAAGATTCAATTTAATAGTTAAGTCTTTTGCCGGTAATCAGACAAATTCACACTCCGGTCTGCTAATGGGAAATTTCTAATGGAAACACGTAATAAGTAATAACACTTTGGCCTGACCTAGGAATCGAACACAGGTCCTTGTGTTCAGCAGTCAATCCGAGAGAGGCGTCTGATACCGGCTCAATGACCGACACAACACATAACATACCATCGCGCCTGTAATGCCCGAAGGGTTAGGCAGACGTGTACCTGTAGTACACTCACATGTCGCCACATTTGTTTTTTTCTTAACTATCTCAACTGCCTCATTGGTCTAGTGGTCGCAAGCGCTACTGCGGAGCATGAGGCCTTCGGTTCGATTTCCGGGTCGGGCAAAGTGTTACCGGCTTTTCCGTCTGTAATTTCTCAGCAGCCCGGAATCTGGATTTGTGCGCGGATGATGGCAATAGGCTCGTCCCCTATTACATGGGACTTAAACGTAACTGGCGAAATGTGGGTGTACTATAGGTACACCTCTGCCTAACCCTTCAGTGATGTTATGTGTAAATTCACTGAACCATTCCGCAATAACTTAACTTACTTCACAAACAGTTTCGTTAGTCAAAACTAAGCAAAGAAACTCGACATTTGAACTTTCCAACTGCGCAAGCGCAAGCCCATTGACAGCATCTATCTGTGTCTGAGACCGCAATGACAGAACACGTACACATAGTTTGTGTGACAACAACGCGGTCAATATGCCAAGGTTGACAGAACTTCTTATTGTAATTACCCGACTGTGTGCGAGGTAGGGTTATGACGTTGTGGTCTTTGTACCTACTTAGGTATATACAACTTAGATAGTGTTAATAACATAGAAATATAAAATGTTATCATCATTTTCTTTACGTGGAATCATATTCTAACGGTGCCATATGATAGAGGAAGCCTGCATCTAATTACTCAACACATTTTCGTAAACGATTACGACAAATTTGTTTGATTTTGATAGTTCAACAACAGTCATTGCGTTATTTACGTTGTTGAGCAGATATTTTTTTCGAATTTATGAAACAATGGATTAGCAATTTGTTTCAAAACGATTTAAATTCCTACTGTTGTTCGTGTATTACGTAATTAGGGTACTGAACGGTTTTCCCACAAATTACATTGGGTTTTGCACCATGTGCAATAAGTTATATTTTAATGCTGTTAGAAACTTCAATATTCATTTAGATACCTATTTAATCTTCTTCATAGACGAATTCGTATACATCCGCTGCTTAAAAAAAATACAGTAAGTAACAAATAAATAGGTACAGTCAGCGTCAAATAGTTAGTGACACTCAGGGTATTCAAATAAATAGACGCAACCAAAAAGTCAATAATATCGGTACAAACAAAGTTTCCTTATTGTTGTCAACAATATATTCGCTCAAAAGGTCGAGACGTTTAAAATGTCATATAGATCGGTTCAGTCAAACCGCCATAAATATGGTTACAGTCATCCCGCCAATGGTATCCAAGCATTATAAGTGTTCAAAAATATGGAACACATTAGAAAAATAAACTTTACTGCTTTATATTTTAAATATTATTTCTCACGTCAACATTTCACAAAATGAAAGGGATAGAAACTTCTGCTGTCCTTTTCATTTTAAGCATGACGTCATAGACATGTCTTTTGTTTTGTAAATAATTTCGTGCATAGCCGTTTACGATAAGTACTTATATTTTATGCAATAAATAGCTGACTGGAAATAGATGTAAACCTCATTGATAATGAGTATGAGTATATATATCTCATAGAGAAAGAGTGCTTATCTATGATTCAATAACATGTTCATGTCACAAATGTATATAATATTACTTAATACGAAATTATTTCGTATTTAATTTAACTTTTGTACTTAATTAAAATGACCACATTCCGTATTAACGACAAAATGAGCACTTTTTATCAAGTCACTTTGGAACGTATAGAACACAGAAAACTCTCATCGGGTGTAAAATAAACAAAAACATTTTTGCTTTAATTATCTTTTTTTTTTTTTTTTTTACTAAAATCGTGTATAGCCACCGTCTGCTAGAATTACGTCAGAAAGACGTCTTCGCATGGATTGTACCGCATTATAGCAAAAATTGTCTCCTCTCATGGACTCCCAAACTTCTTCGACGTGAGTCCTTAAATTTGCGGTGGTTCGTGCTCGAGTACTGTCCCATACCTGAACCATTTTGCCCCACAAATTTTCGATCGGGTTTAGGTCGGGACTATGAGGCGGCATCGAAATTAATTCCAGGTCCATGTTACCATCCAAGTAATTTTGAACAACTCTGGAGTTGTGCACGGTTATCTTGGACAAACCTAATCCTTTCATGGAAAAAAAAAATCCTGGCTGTTGGGAGCAAAACGTTTTCGAGGATGTCTTTGTATCGGGGGCCATTCATTCTTCCTCCCACTTCGACTAGCTCTCCTGGTCCGCTTTGGGTCATCCATCCCCAAAATCCTAAGGTGATTCGGCCACTGCGGTTGTTAGGGAGGACATTTCTTTCATCATACCTTGTGTTCGATGTTCGGTATAGAGATAAGCGTCCCTGGGCAGACGAACAAAACTTTTTCATCTACAAAGATCACATTATCAAAATTGAAATTTAAATAATTTCGTGCGAATTGTAAACGCTGCGCTTTAAGCCTCGGTGTTAATATAGGCTTTTTAGCAGGAATACGATGGCGTAACCCATGTTCTCGCAGGCGACGTCTTATTGTGCTCTGTGATGCCCGAATGATTAAAAAATCTAACGTCCGACCAGGATGCACGGGCAGTGCGTCGGATTGACTCGACGACCGTTCAAGTAACCGAATCGGGTACCTGAAGGCGCACTCGCAGTACAATTTCTATGTAGCGGTGCACACATTCGGTTCGCTCGTACGGGTTTGTCTCCAGATGTCCAGGTCGCCTTGGCCATCGTGCGGTGCGGACGTACGTGGTGCTAATTAACTGTCGAAAAGTATCCCGTATGTTTATGGAACATACGTCATGACGACTTAAACGATAGAATTGACTTCGTACAATCTGTGTATACAGAGATTGTACGAAGCGTTATTTGATACAATCGTATAAGCGTTCTTTGATACAATCGCCACAAGCTCTGGCATACGACTGGAGAGCGTAGAAACCGAATACAATCAATCGCCTGTATGTGGGACTCCTCCGATCGGGTTTCCAATTGGAGAATCGAATCAGGTACCTGACATGTGCGGCCGTCCTTACATGCTAGTTTATTTTTCTAATGTGTTCCATATTTTTGAACACCTAAAATGCTTGGATACCATTGGCGGGATGACTGTAACCATATTTATGGCGGTTTGACTGAACCGATCTATATGACATTTTAAACGTCTCGACCTTTTGAGCGAATATATTGTTGACAACAATAAGGAAATTTTGTTTGTACCGATATTATTGACTTTTTGGTTGCGTCTATTTATTTGGATACCCTGAGTGTCACTAACTTTTTGACGCTGACTGTACCTGGTATTTTTTTACGTAATAAAGAACAATACTAGACAACAGGGTCTTAAAAAAATCTTCTTTTTCGTCATAGTTTTTTTTCTCGGTTGCTTTATTTGTATTAAAATGATTTCTTTGTGTCGTATGTCGGACTACCTGCCACCGGACTTTTGGTTTTCCCTATTCTCTCAATAATTCTGTCACTTACAATTATTATACCAGTATATTCTGTACTACAGTCTAAAATTAGTCTGTGTCACAATAGTTTCAAAACGTGTTACCGTCTGAAGCAATATTGTACAAAACAATACGTCGACCGGCCCAGTGATGCGTGAACCGACAGAAATGTATTGTTTGTGGTGTTTAATTGGTGGTGAAACAATATGGCAAGGGCTTGGAGGACTAAGACTGTGCAATCCCAACGCACAGTCCATGAACTCATTCCCTGTCTAGTCTTTTCTCAACTATATTGAGGTTGCTTCTAATTTGACCGGATGCAGCTGAATACCGGTATTTTACATGGAGGGACTGCCTATCTTACCTTCACAATCCAGTTACCTACTAAGTAACACGATACCCGTCTATCAGGCGGAGTGTGTGGGCATCATACAAGCGGTCCACGCCCTAGAAGCCAGGAGGGTTACGGACACCCACATACGCATACTCTCCGACAGCGCCTCAGTTCTCCAATCCTTACGGAAGAAATATACTACCTCGAAGCTAACACTAGAATGTCACGATGCACTAGAACAAATAACGGTATCTAGCCGCAACACGGTGACACATGCGATGGATAAAAGGACACAGCGGATCGCTAGGTAACGACGCGGCTGACGAACTTCCTAGACGTGGATCCAGCACGGCAGTCTGCGGACCCGAGCCTATCGTACCCATCCCCTTCAACCAAATACGCAGGTGGCTGCAGAAGTTCACCCACACACAAGCGGAACGCTGGTGGACCTCGACACCAGGTTGCAGGCAGTCAAAGGAGGCTATGCCATCTTTGGACAGCAGGCTGACCAGGCGTTTGCTACGCCTGGACAGGAACGGCCTGCGCCCGGTGACGGGGACCATCACGGGACACTGTTCGCTAAACAAGCACTTCCACACAATAGGCATAACGGACAGTCCTCTGTGCAGGGCGTGCATGGAGGCTGAGGAGACCGTTGCGCACGTGCTCTTCGAATGTACGGGCGTCACCCAGATTAGAACAGAAACCCTCGGGTCACCCAGATCATACACAGACGTTCTAAACAGACCAGGAGACCTAATCAACTTCTGGAGGGAGGTGGGCTGGTTGGAATAACCACCAAACGGCCGCTATGGCCCACGCACAATGGTCCACCTGACGGACTAAGTGCGGAAACCAAACCCCCTAACATAGAACATAGAACACGATACCCTTAGTAAGACTCGTTGTCAGACTATCGGGCTTCTGATTACCCGTAGCGACGGTCTGAGATCTAGCGACGGTCTAAGATCTGCGAATGCAATCGGGCAAGGCACGGCGGGTCTCGGTACGAAATGTGCTTGGTAAAAGTTGAGCAGCTGTTCATCAGTTTCCTGTCCTTGGCCCAATTTAATATCATCAGTGGTCGCCGCAGAATTATTGTGTTCTCCCGTACATCATCAGTCGTCACCTCGGTATTCACCCCCTTTCTAGGCATATCATGTTACACCCAGTCCATCCATCGTTTTTCTGGTCTTCCTCTACCCTTGTATCCAGTTTTTAAAGAGAAATTTCTTAGGCGACGAGAATTGAGAGTGAAACAAGGACGCGTCACGTTTGAACACATTTCGAAAGAGAGATGTTTAAATTTCTGTTTTAACATGATTAAATTCCTAATTTAAAACAGCGGCCGGGTGTGAGTCGGACCACGCATAATGAAGGGTTCCAAAGTTGGGATGAATTTCCCAAGAACAACGTTAAGTACATTGTAGTTGAAAAACATGTTCTCCCATACATTCCAACTGCAAATGTAAGTTTGTACGCACAATATTGAGAGATTTACGTTATTAATATATTTACGTTTGTATTTTTATGTTATTTTGAGACCATAAATTTAGAGATATCTCTATCTCTCATATTTGCAGATAAAATAATACAGTTTTTTACACGTTTTTTAAGAAGTTTCACTTCTATCACGCGTAAAAAATAAACTTTATTGATTTAGGGACTTTTATTCTTTAACAGAACATGTCTGTCTCGTAATTCCGTACTTAAACTGACAACACGTAAAACTAGGTATCCTAATGCAGACTTTTTAAGTTTATTCCCTTCTTTGTTTCCAGCTGTTCGAAAAGGTCCGCACAATGAGAGGGGGCGTGGAACCCCTGCTGGAGAAGGTGAGTGTCGTGAACGGCGACGTCTTGGAGCCCGACCTGGGCATGAGCGAGGAAGACAGACAAATGGTCATCAACGACGTGCACATCATCATACATGCTGCTGCCACTATCAGGTAACTTCATTTAGTAGCCTTTTGCAACTGTGTAATCCGGACGTATGGTAAACCTAAGCGCAACCTTAGCTCATCTACATCTACAAGTCCCTACGTAATTTCTATAAAAAATTATAACAAGCTACCTGAAATAATAAAGAAAGATGAAAAGTTAAATATATTTATAAATAAACTTAAAAAATTACTGATAAACAAATGCTATTACTTCTTAGATGAATATTTAAATGATAAACATAAGTAATTTTTTTTTGATGATTCTTTAGGAACAGTTAAGCGGATTAGGTTACTAAATAAATATACGTCGTCTATTGTATTTTATAACCTAATTAACCTGTAATGTTCTTACTGCTGGGACACAAACCTCCTCTCTGAGAGAGGGCCGTAATCTACCAAGCGAACCTAGTGCGAAAAAGAATGACTTCGATGGTCTTATTGTCGAAAGCGCGAGTGTTGAACGTGGTATCTTGGTTTCGATCCCCAAGTTAGGCAAAGAAACCTCGTTTTTACTTTATTATTTCTCTGTAGCAATTTGGAATCCTGGCAATAGACTCGCCCCCTACTACGTGGGACTCAAACATAGCAAAATGTGGGTGTACCACCTTCACCTACATCTTCGAGGATTACAGGCGTGATGTTATGGTTGCAGGTTCGACGAAGAGCTAAAGAAGGCTGTTCTGATGAACGTGAGAGGCACCAAGCTGATGGTGGAACTGGGAAAGGCCTGCAAGAACTTGAAGGTATTGTTAAACTTAAATCATCTAAGTTAATAATAGTTGTAGAGGTATGAGTAGAGAGGGAGTGTAAAGTTCATTCATCCTCTAAAGAAAAAGGTAGGATCCTCCGACCAGACAGTTGTCGTGTCTGATGGGCAACTGCCCGACGATTGATGTCGGGAAGTTATATATAACGGAGAAGGGTATGTGTCTCTTTCGTTATTATCAGGCATATTTTAACTACTGTGGGCGTACTGTGAGTAGTGTTGGTTATTGCACAATAGAAAAACCGTTAGCAGTTCAGATCACATTATAATTCACGATCAAATTAATCACACTAGCAATACACACACTGTAGGGACACGACACAACTATTCGGAATGCACGACAGTTTCTAAACGTCTACACTGCTTGACCTCCATCCACGAATTCTGCTTACTTAACTCCAGCCGGTCCGAGCGGGAGACTCTGTCGAGCGCCGCTAGGCGGCGCTAGCGTCCCGATTAGTCGAATCAGTGACGTAGATATTTCCGACATATATATGTTAATCGCGCGGCAAACTCTGTTTGAGGATGCAGGATTTTGCGTGACTTCAGGTCTTTGATGCGTAGTTCGCATGTGGCAGATATAGATGCCGCCACATAGTAACAATGTGTCTTTTGCGCCTTCACGTCGAGAGAAGTTTTCGTAACTCAAGTATTACTACTGAAGAGTGCCACTGACTGAATGTACAGTTACAGCCAAAATATGTTCGTACCCTTAAGAGCAATTTTTGTCTGCTGATTGCACGATAGATTCTGCTTTACAGACTCAACATTATAATTATATTGCGTTGTAATGTTAATACCGCAGAATGCTTGAATTCAGCAATCTTCTTTACATGTCAGACCGACACAAATGTGACACTAATAGATGATTTAGATTTCATAAATGGCCAGGCTCATGCCGTCTAGCAGTCGCAGTCTACTCAGTGCCGCAGCTTCAGAAAGGATTGTGTCTCGACTCCTGACTGACTTGATGTAAATGAAAGGATTTGAAAAGTTAAAATAGATATATTTAAAAGACTTAATGATAAAGTATTTGATCTTCCCCACAGGTGTTCATCCACATCTCTACATCCTACTGCCACCTGCACGAGAAGCTGCTGGAGGAGAAGGCGTACCCCCCGCCCGCCGACCCGCACCAGATCATCCAGGCCATCGAGTGGATGGATGAAGAGACCGTCGCTACCCTAACCCCCAAGTATGTGCGGATTACGCATTTTTATTAATAATAATAATATTCAATAACCGGGAACAGTCTATTCTGTGAAATAAAAAAATATTAAATGAAAAGAAATTGTTTATTCTGTAAATAGGATATTGCAATCACTTTTAAAGGGCACTTAACAAAAAAAAAAAATTGCTAGATGAGTTCGGCGTTTCCTATCTGACTACTCTGAGAAAAAAGGTCGAAAGAAATTCAGAGATCACAGTCTCTTTTAAAGTCCAGACATAATCTTGGTCAGGCCATATCAGGACCATGTAGATTAGCGTCTGAAATGGTCTTGAAATAAATTTCCCCGTGAAAACTTTGCTGCCATTCCATCTGATGATTGCCAGCTCACTCCACCTGGTTCTTGGGTTTGCCAGCTCACTTCACCTGACTCTTGGGTTTGTCAGCTCACTCCACCTGATGCTTGGGATTTCCAGCTCACTTTATCTGATGCTTGGGATTGCCAGCTCACTTCACCTGATGCTTGGGTTTATCAGCTCACTCCACCTGATGCTTGGGTTTGTCAGCTCATTTCACCTAATGCTTGGGATTGTCAGCTCACTTTACCTAACTTTCAACGGTGAGATTCTTACAGAATAGCTTGCCTGACGTCTGGCGCAGAATGCTGAGATGAACAGAGTCCAAATGAAATGAGCTCAGCATTGGTAGAGAAAAAGACATATTGATAGGCTTAGTTTGGTACGTTTGGATACTATCTCACCAGATGGTAAGCAATGATGTGGTCGAAAATGGTCCACGCTAACCTGGAAGTACCTAACTTATTCATTCGATACTTGAAGACTCCTAGGTTATAACTATCGAGAAATACTGAGGTCGCTCCCCTAAGCTGGAGTTATTATGTGTGGCGATTCGCGACTAACTTAATATTCCCCAAGTAATTCTTCATCTTTTGTTGCCTCTCCTATTAGGTATTGAAGGTTGGCCTTCAACTCCGAATATGTTCTCCTTGTCACCAAGTTATTATTCAAGTATTATTACTGTCGCAAATCAGATTTTAATCAACTACTAAACCCCCCTTAAACTGAACAGCAACTTGCAAAAAAAGTTTTAATAAAATCGCATTCTTCCACATCCCATTCACTTTAAATCATACAATTTTCACAACCACATAAACTCTACCATGTTCTACACATTCTATGGGTCAAGGCCATACCTGCTACTGCAGCATGCGAGAGTGGCACCGGCGGCGGAGAGGTCGTCGACCCACATCTCAAGGCTACTTAATTTTAGATTAGTGTTGCGTACAGCTGGGTGGTGAATGGGACTGTAGCATTAATGTGTTTGAAAGCAAAATTTTAATGCGTTGGTTCTAAAACTTCACAGTTGGGCAGGCAAGGAAAGAAAATGATCCACGGTGTAAGGTGACGCAGGACATGATTATTTCTGTACAAATTCAACACAGAAAACTAAATGTAGCTAAAATCTCAATATTCAAAATCTGTAAAGGACCTAATTTGAAAGAAAGAAAGAAAATACAATTATTACGTAAAAATAAGGCAAAAAAACATGGTGAAAATATAATGCGTCACCTCCACACAAAACGGCCGTCACTCGGCAATCAGCATCGTGCTGTAGTTTCTAACTAATCACGGGGTTCTTCTCCCCCAATCACATAATAAGCGAAGTTCGGTAAAATAATTTAAATTTGAAATCATTTATTTGCAAAAATGGGTAAACAATGTGCAGTTGTTCGACATTGTTTACATAAGGTCTTTAGGTATACAAGGTCTATAAGAAAGTTTCGATTTTATTTTTGATGAGTCTTGGGTTCGATCCCCAGGTCGGGCAGTGATTAAGGTTTCCAGCAAAAATTTATCATAATAATAAATTCTCAATTATTTCCAGGTTACTGAACAAGCTACCCAACTCCTACGCCTTTACGAAGGCGCTCGGCGAAGCGCTGGTGGTGGAGTCCATGGCACACATGCCCGCTATGGTGCTCAGGCCTTCCATAGGTAAGACTCTTTAACGGAACCTTTGTCTCTGGGAGTTGGGATAAATTATTTTTATCTGTATCTGGTAGAGTATGTTGGGGTAATTTCGGAGTTAGGATAAGTCCGTACAAATCAAATTTCCGGTTAATTTAGCAATATTTTTTAATGGACAGTTTGTCCTAGGTAAACATACTCGTCCATAACTTCGAGAATATCGTCACTAATCTTTATGAGAGGGTGTAGCATGGCCATTGGTGACACCTTTGTCTTATCCATATTCATTTAAAGACCCACTCTTTCGGAAGTTCTACTGAGGTCATCGAACATTGTACTGAGATCTTCCATAGTCTCCGCCATGGCTACTAATATCGTCGGCAAACCGAAGGTGGGTGTTGCACTCACCATTCATGTTGATGCCTAGCCCTTTCCAGTCCAGAACCTTGAAGACATCCTCCAGTATAGCGGGGAACAGTTTCAGAGAGACAAAGTCTCCTTGTCTCACACCCCGCTGTTGCAGAAGGATAGGTTTCGAGATCTGGTGCTGAAGTCGGACTGACATAGTAGCGTTTTCGAACAGGCACCTCGATGTACCGATAGTCGATATGGCACAGTTGAAGAGACTGCAGTACAGCCCATGTCTCGATCGAATCGAAGGCTTTCTTGTAATCCACAAACGCTAAGCAGAGAGGCAGGTTATACACTTCGGTCTTCTATAACCCGCTGCAGCGTATGAATGTGGTCTACGATGCTAAGTCTTTAAGGAATCCGGCTTGTTCGGGAGGCTGAAAGTCGTCAAACCTGCGCGCGAGACGATTCGTGATGACTCGTACCACTGTATGTTCTGTGCCTACCGCAAGGTATTTTTTTTTAAGAAAAAGTTCGGATTTATTTATTTGGATCTCCAACAAAGATTACGCCTTACATGCTAAAAATAAAATTATTATATTCCATAAATATTCCTTATTCTCCAAGCACTAGCCGCGGCTTTAAACCAAATTCAATTTTTCATTATGTCAAAAAATAAAATGTATTTTCTTCACACACGTACAAGCCGTTCAGTATACAAAAACATACTAGACTAAGTCTAGAATTCAAGGCTGAACTACGTTTGACCATTAGCACCATATTTCAGTCATTTGAAGTATACTAATGATGAAAAAATAAACATTTTGCGACACTCTTTCAATAAGTCGAAAACCCATCCGGTACTGACCCAACGCGCCGGGTGCAGATGGCGGCGGCTTTGACCACTTGTCATCAGTTGGACCGTTGTCATCCATCATCATCTGCCTGCTTTTTGCCAACTATGTTGGGGTCGGCTTCCAGTCTAACCGGATGCAGCTGAATAGATACCAGTATTTGACATAGAGCGACTACCTATCTGGCCTCCACAACCCAGTTATTCAATAATGTTTTTTTTTTTATCAATATAATGATTTCATTGTATTTTCCAGTGATTCCAATCTGGCAAGAGCCTGTTCCTGGTTGGACTGATAATATCAACGGACCTACTGGATTACTTATTGGTAAGTTTCTGACTTCAATACTGATGAGAACAGCACCCTATTTGCATTATACTGCGTAACACAGACGGAATGACAATATCCCTTTCATTTTAACAATACAAACATATCCATCGTGTTGTTTTGTCTGTCCAGCAGACGAACTTGCTATTATTTTTTTAAATTTTGTATTTTCGAAAGGGTTTTTCATTCCGAGTGGCTGTGAAGTAATTAGGGGCTGATTGCATTCCCAAAAGCAAAGATATACGAAGCAATTGCATTTGTGTAACGTATGATAAGTACGTGTATTTGTGTAACGTATAATAGGAACGTATATTTCACTATCTATAGTCTATACATATTCTAAAATTTATTAAAGTCAATTTTCGTGTTTGTCTGTATGTCCGCGTTGTTCTTCTAAACCATGCAACAGGTTTTGATGAGGTTTTCACCATTGTCGTTTAGAGAATTTATTCCGGAAGGTTTATGTGTTACATAAAACTAAGAAATTTCGATGTTTTGTCAAATCGTAAAAACCGTGCGAAGCAGGAGCGGGTCGTATACAGGGTGGCATCACATCGACCCGAAAACTGTTACCATGGATTTAGTACGTGATTCTCGTAGGTATTGCACTTTTCTATGGAACAGTCGTTTTAAAAAAAATAATCGACGCAGGGGAGTTCAGAATCACGTACTGAATCCATGGTAACAGTCTTCGCGTCGATATACCTGCCAGCCTGTATATATAAAAAAAATATACTTCTTCTTATATACTTCAAAATATAGTTTTCGAATAATTCTGCATGCGGCAAGATAAAATGTAATGCGACGCTTTAACTGTAGCGGGACAATTTAACGTTAAATTTCTATAAACCTTCAGTTTTAACAAGTCATTGATTTATATTTCTTTTGTTGCAGGTGCTGGCAAAGGAGTGATCAGATCTATGTATTGTAAGAGCAACAGTTACGCTGACTACCTCCCGGTTGACGTGTTTATCAACGGCATTATGATCGCCGCCTGGAACTACACGAAGAATGGGTGAGCTTAAATTGTTATTGGTACGGTATCATAAGTTAGCAGTCTGGGCATTGGTCCCTTGACGCCATTAAGTCAGCGCTTCACCAGAAAGTTGAATGCGGATGGGTTGGCGCGGCGGCGGCCGTCACTTTGCCCGCGAAGCAATGAAGACCGTTTTGTCGTCGGAGTGGTAACTACGTCAGAATTATTATTTATTCCACAGTATAATTTACTTTTCTAATACTTTATGTATTCTACTGTACAGTGCCTAGTGTGTGTGTTTATCTACCGAGTGCCGCGGCCGTAGGTAATTATTTCAAGGCCAGTGCCGAGGCAAATTACTGCTCACTTTACTGTAATGTACTGTGTCGCGGGGTTACGTGCGTCGTTATATAGGATTATTTTATGTTCTATCTTTCGCGTCCGAGGCCTATCAAGATATTAACACGGATAATGGTCCAAAGGTTTGACTTGAACCGTCGCTTTGTCCGTACAAAGCGGTTCTAGTCAAGACTCCGTAGTCTTGTCCGTTGTAATGTTAAAAAATGTGTACGCAGCTTAATGCAATCCTATTTTTTTTATGGTGTTGATGTGAATGACTTTCATATTTTTCCGACAAATACACCTATAGGTTCTGAATATTGGTAAAAAGTTATAAGATAATATCTAATTGTCAAACATTGTTCTGTTCCAGTGATACAAAGTCAAACATAATAAACTTCACATCGTCTGCCGAGATCAAGGTGACGTGGTCGGAGATGATCGACGCCGGCAGAGAGATCATCATGAACAGGGTGCCGCTCAACGGAGTTGTGTGGTGAGTGAGCCTAGGATAGCTTCTGAACTTCTCAGGCTGCAGTCTTCTAAGTGCATCTATTACACCCTATAGGGATGTAGACGAAAACTATTTTATTTGTACAACAATACGTTAAAATGTGGCATGACGTCAGTCCCCGGTAGATTTTATACTAACTTGTAACCTAGCGAGCAACGCAACGCATTAAAGTTGGGGAGTGGGGCTCCCCAACTTTAATGCGTTTTATCTAAACCATTTTTTATTAATATGATAAACCAAAAAATACGTGTCTAAAATTTTTTTATTGTCTGACTGACGGATTTTTTTTTTCCCCACTCAATATTCCTATTGGTGGCATCTGTCATTCAGCTTAAACGCCATATTATTTTCTGAAGTCAGCGTTTCAAAGAGACTACGTCAGTACGTTTCTGTGACTTCACCACAATATCTACTCTAAGATGTAAAACCACATTAATGTTGCTCAATGTATTTTTCTTTAGATGGTGCTGATATATCTACAGAATTGTTAACTTTAAGTTTCCAATATTTTAAAACCCCGCTACTATCTATAACTTCAACTATGTTGTTACCCAACATTATTATATAGTTTTGTATCTAAGTAGATATCAAAACAATATATTAATGATTACCCAATACTCGTCATCATGTTATACATGAAATCAACTAAGGTACTTTTCAATAATAACTTGACTTACCGTAGGCGTGAACATGTCCCATATCTTTCCTTGTTTGGTAGTGCACTATATTCTTCTCTCCGGCCGCAGGTACCCGGGCGGCTCCATGAAGCACTCGCGGCTGTACCACAACATCTGCGTGGTCCTGTTCCACTGGATCCCCGCCATCATCATCGACACGCTGCTCTTCTGCCTCGGATACAAGCCAGTGTAAGTATTTATTTATTACCAATTTAAGTATATTGAGAATGCTGAATAGCCTGTAATGGACGACCGTGTAAGTCTGAGTCTATTGTTATCTGTAAACAGACAAACAAACTCTTCAGCTTTATATTATAAGTAATAAAGTTGAAGAGTATGTTCATATTCATATTCATATTCATTTATTGCATTTCATGTTGTTTACAGGTTGTTACATTATGATAGTTCCAAACAATGAACCCTGCTAGGGCACAGCAATGTATAGGCGACAGGTTTTAATTAATTTAACATGCTATCATTATTAATTATTAATACAATTTGTTAATATAGATTAATTTAAAAATTATTAATTATTATTATACATTATGTCATTCTTACAAACTAAATAAATAAATTATCATTTTCTGGCTGATGTCTTATAGAGTACCTAGTTATGTATGTGTAATGTGTTCGAGTCGATAGTAATTATTTATTTCTCAGTTAAAAATTCTTTTAGGCTATAATATGATTTTAAGTTTAAGTAGTTTTGTAGGTAATTTTTGAATTTGTTGTCGTACTCTGTATCCTTAACTGAATTCGGGAGTTTATTATAGATTTTAACGCACATGGCCAGAGGCCCAGAACGAAACATAGCTAGTCTTGAAGTTGGTACCGCTAATTCGTTTAGATATCGGTTTCTAAGACTGCGTTGCTGTGGGCGTTGCTGTTTTGCTAGCGGAAAAAGCGATGGGTATTTTCTCACAAATTTACTAGCTTCTAGGATATAATTTATACCTGTTAGCGTAAGAATTTTATGTTCTATAAAGTATTGTTTGCAACTTTCCGTACGTTCTATATTTACTAGGATTCGAACGCATTTTTTTTGTAAAATAAATAGTCGCTCCATATCTACACTATTTCCCCACAATATAATTCCATAGTTTAGCCACGAATATGCGTATGCGTAGTAGGCTGAAAGAGCTGTTTTGAAGTCGGTTGCTTTTTTTAGTTCTCTTAAGGCGTATGTAAAGCTAGCCAATTTATTTGATAGGGTTTGTATATGCCCTTTCCAGTTTATATTTGTATCGACAGTCAGGCCTAGCAGTGAAAAGTCGTTTACACATTGTAATTTTATATTATTATATGAGAAGTCGATATCTAATTATCTACCTTTTCTTTCTGATATGGTCTATATTGCATCAGCTTCGTCTTCGAGAAATTTATTTCTAAATTATGGTCTTTCAACCATGCCACTATATTAGTAAGAATGTCATATAAGATTTCATTTAGGGTCCCGTTATTATCATAAGGAAAAATTATTGAAATGTCGTCAGCAAATAGGACGCTGTATGAATTTATTTCTTTAGGGAGGTTATTTATATATATTAGGAACAATAGGCACCCTAAAACACTACCTTGAGGAATTGACATGGTTACTTTTGCTCTATCAGATTTAACACGCGTTATCTGGCCAGTCTGTGCATCTTTATAATCTACTTCTACATATTGTTCCCGATTTTCTAAGTAAGAGCAAAACCATTTGTAGGCTGTGCCCCTGACACCTATTTCATATAATTTATTTAGAAGGATCTTGTAAGACACCCTATCGTAGGCTTTGCTCATGTCTAGTAAAATCCCTACTGCGTGTTTGTTATTATTTATTATATTTAATGCTTCTTGCATGTATTTGAATATTGCCAGTGTAGTAGATTTATTTTTCCTAAAACCATTTTGACTATCGTTGAAGATTTTGTACTTTTCACAAAATGAGTAAAGTCGTTTTGACATTGCTGTCTCAAAAATTTTCGCGAATGTAGGTAATGCGGCTATAGGCCGAAAATTATTTGTATCGGTCTGATCTCCCTTTTTATGGATCGGTTTTATTACTGCTACTTTAAGCAGGTCGGGAACACATCCTTCGTCAAGGGACTGATTTATAAGTAGAGTCAGTGGCATTAATAATTCCTCAGCGCATAATTTTATTAGTGTTGGCGGTAGCTCGTCGTGTCCATAGCTTCGTTTATTTTTAAGTTTTTTAATTATAAGTTTTATTTCGTTTGGGTCCACTGGGCTAATGTAAATAGAGTTTTCGCTTTGTGAGGGCCCTGGGCGGCCAGTTGCAGCATTATCTCCGATTGTACTGTCCGATTTGCCAACTGATATGAAATAGTAATTGAAAGCGTTTGCTATGAATTTCGCATTATCTGTAAGGTTATTATTCACGCGCAATTGCATATTACCTGTTGTTTTTTTGTTTTGTCTATTTGTACTCTTTTTAATTATTTGCCACATTGTTTTGGTTTTATTTTCAGATTTGTTTATTTTTTTAATATAATTTAGTCTTTTGGAGTAGGTTACCGTTTTCTTGAGTATTTTTTCGTATTGTTTGTAATGTTTATGTAGTATATCATTATTGGTATGTTTGTTTGAATGCGCTAATCTCTGAAACTACCAGTCGGAATTGAAAAATTAATTTTGCATTTTTTTCATGATTTTTATTTAACAACACCCTACGACTCTTACGAGCCGAGCAAAAAGAAAAAAAGTCTGAAAGAACGCTAAGACTACGCTATGTAATAGCGCGGGCGGGCGATGCGATGGGCCGCGGTGGCTCGAAGGATATATTTTATGATAAAATAAGTAATTTCACGCGGATTAAGTCTCGGCCAGAAGCTATTTCCTTATAATCTTACTTAAGTTATTAATTTCCGTATTATCCAGGCTATGCCGCGTCCAGCGCCGGATCACCAAAGGGTTCGAAGTGTTCGAGTACTACACGAACAACCAGTGGGACTTCAAGTCAGACATCGCACAGACTGTACGACATATACTAAATGCGAAAGAGAGAAGGGACTATAAGGTGGACGCTGGGGGTGAGTAGGACAGCAAGCTTGTGGTATGCGTGGATAAAACACAAAAGAGACGGGAGTAAATAAGAAATTAAATGAAATTAAATTGTTTATTCTGTAAATAGGATAGCGGAATCACTTTAACACGTCATATCGTCACGTGACGTCGATCCATCTAGCTTATTTTTTGCCCCTGAAATGGCGAAACAAACTCAGGGGTCAGTCTTTTTTAAAGCCCAGATCTTGGTCAGCTCATGTGAGGACTAATCGCCAGACCATCATTAAAACTAATGGAGAAAGAAAAAAAAATGTCCCACATAGTCCTCACACTCACAAGAAAAATACACATACGTACACGTCGGTCGCACGGCGGCCGCACGCGCGCGCCGGTGGCGAGGAAATAAAACAAGAAGATTAGGAGGAGAGGAGACGATTTAACAGGAAATGTTACATTGAAATTAGACATGGTTGTCTCTTTGGTCGAGTGTTCGCAAGCCCGACTGCCGGGTTCGACTCTCAGGTTGGAAAAAATGATTAGGTTTTTACATCAGGAATTTCTCAGTATCATGCAGCCCGGAGTCTGTATTAGTGACCCATCACTGGCTCACCCCTCTTAACTTGCCTGTGCCTACTATATACCGCTGCCTTTAGGAATGCGTGATGCTATGTTGTGCTTGTGCTCCAGGTCTGGACATCTCCAATTACTTCGAGGACTGCATCAGAGCCGCGCGAGTGTTCATTCTCAAGGAGTATGATGACACGCTACCTGCTGCCAGGAGGCACATGAGAATGTGAGTATTACCGTCGTTGTTCATAATTTTTATTTGAATCCTAGCAAATAGAAACAAGAGCTTCTCCCATTGGACTGTCACTGAGGGAAGTGGGAGTGCACCTGTGCTTGAGCACACACTTGTGTATAGCTTATGCATATCTTTGCGTTGTATGAACATGCAGGTGGACCGTCCACTGCGACACACAGCCGCGCTACGCTCGGAGCAAATGCTGGCAAACGATGAACTGTAGCAAACCTGTCCGTGCACATGCAACGAAGCAGCTGACGGTCGACTTTATTACTATTTAGGAAACGAAACCAACTAGCTTAGTAACTGTTGTGTTAATGGAAACAACATATTCAATTACTAATATTTATTTTCTGTTTCATTCCAGTATGTACTGGGTGGATGTGGCCGTCCGCTGCCTGTTCTGGGCCCTCGTGCTGTACTGGCTCAGCGGATGGTTCACGTCGTCCGCGGTGATCGTGGCCGACCACAACGCGGCGCCTACTGTCATCGCCATGGATGCTTAGAGCGCATGGAGCGGCCATCTTGATTTATGCACAAAATGGCGGAAAATCGTTATATCAGAGGTTTAGTTAAACTTTCAAAGTTGTTATCTTTGTTTTGAGTCTTAGTTATTTTGCTGTAAAAACTATGACTTTTATGTGAATCTTGTAAAACTCTGAAATATTAGATGTTGGTTTAATATCAATAACTATGATTTGAAAACTCAAAACAAGAGGACAGGTGTTAGGTTATGATAAAAAAATGGAAGAGTTAACCAACTTTCGTTGCTGACTGTATTCCTTTTCATCTTTTGGTACTTTCTTAAAGTTTTATAATCTCTGACATAATATTCGTACTATTTCTATCAGACTGCTAACTACTCTAGTGTATAATTAGTTGAATATTTTTAAAGTAAACTCGTAGTGTATTAAACCATAGTTTAATAGGGAAAAATTATTTAAAAAACTTGCCTTTACAAGTTTTAATCTTCGCTCGCTTTCATACGACATCGACAGTAGCATACAAAACGCTACGGCAAAGAGTGCTGAGTGCAAGGATCTCGACGAATGCTCGATGTTCTGTTACAAGTGAATGGTCAAGTGTATCAGCACCTTATGATAATGATTGAGGTTGTCATTATATTGAAGTAATTGTGTGAGGGGGCGTGAACAGAACTGTATTATAAAATTGGAGTGCATTAAGTAATATAATTACAATAACTATAATGTTCATAGTTTAACATGGTGTCAAATTACACAGTTATTCTAAAAATATATCTAAATTTAATAGTGTATTTTTCTTTGTGGTTTAGGCTTTTTCTAATAATTTGCTTACAGTGTGATTATAGATTTTAGAAATAAGTATATTCAATATTGGAATAAGAATGCTCAAAAGACTTTATGTACCTATGTAAATTGAAAAATGTGTAATATTTTCCTAGTGTTAGACATAGAAGCTTATTTTTGTATCAAAATAATGACTTTCTATGAAATAAAAAGTGGTAAGAAATAATACTTTCTGATTTATTATTGTGTAAAGTTGTACCTACCATTTGCTCATTACACAATCTTAAATCCTACCTAAAATCTCGAGTCTTCATTCTCCTACCCTTATCCCAAATCCCAATGTATGTAGTGGTCGGCGCAACACGTTATGTGTGTAGTGGTCGGCGCAGCACGTTATGTGTGTAGTGGTCGGCGCAGCACGTTATGTGTGTAGTGGTCGGCGCAGCACGTTATGTGTGTAGTGGTCGGCGCAGCACGTTATGTGTGTAGTGGTCGGCGCAACACGTTATGTGTGTAGTGGTCGGCGCAACACGTTATGTGTGTAGTGGTCGGCGCAACACGTTATGTGTGTAGTGGTCGGCGCAACACGTTATGTGTGTAGTGGTCGGCGCAGCACGTTATGTGTGTAGTGGTCGGCGCAACACGTTATGTGTGTAGTGGTCGGCGCAACACGTTATGTGTGTAGTGGTCGGCGCAACACGTTATGTGTGTAGTGGTCGGCGCAACACGTTATGTGTGTAGTGGTCGGCGCAGCACGTTATGTGTGTAGTGGTCGGCGCAACACGTTATGTGTGTAGTGGTCGGCGCAACATGTTATTATTATTATTATTTATATCAAATACAAATGATTCATATTGTTGTTAGTAAAACTTGTGAACTACGTTAGTAAATGTTCCATTAAAATAAAAAAATACAAATGAAATAGAAAATATCGAAATTAAATTTAAAAAAAATACAATAAAAATTAAATAATAAAATAAAAAAATAATGAAATGACATTAAATTAAATGAACGCAAAACAAAATAAAAGCAAAATAAAATAAAACTAATTTAAAAACCGGTATTTATATAAAATTCCGCTTCCCGCAGCGCCAGACCTGCAGCTGTGCATACAGGTCCAGTGCTCCAGGAATGGCGAATTAGGCTTGTCTGCTATCACCTTTAAAATGCGGTTGGTGCTCCCTGGCATCCTTTTCATCACGGATGCTGTTCTTTTTCGCATAATTGCTTGAAAGCTATCCGTATTTGCTTCTGCAAACAAGCCTGATGCGCTACAGAACCGCGGGAGCCCCAACAGCACCCTAAAAGCCTTGTTATACTGCACGCGAAGAACGTTGTAGGCCCTCTGCGTATGTCTAACCCACAGGCTGCACGTGTAGAATGACTGGCAGAATGCCTTGAAAAGTTCAGTTTCACTTCTTTAGTACATCGTGCAAACCTACGGGTCAACATATTACATCAAACTCAAACTCAAAGCATTTATTTCAAATAAACCAATTACAGGCACTTTTGAATTGTCAAAGGGTCGGTCAGTCAGAAATATGAAACTAGTCGCCCATTCCAAAGCGTAGTAGGTACCTATGGAGAAGAACGGGCAAGAAACTCCACGGACACTCTTTTAAATAAAATAAAATGGTTACATAATATTGGTTACATCATTCAAGTTGAAGTTATACATGTGAGAACGATGCAAAACATTAAAAGCGTCCGTTAGAAATAAAAATAAAAACTAATTCAAACATTAAATTAAATTAAAATCGCCGTGGCAGCTAAGAGATGACCAGTCCCTACTGACGGCGCCCGTTCACGAACATGACGCATGGATTAGCACCATTCAGCTCAACCATTTTGAAGGGAGCTAAATGATCCAACACACACGCCACCGGCAGCGAGACATTAGAGTGAGCATGACATACTCTCAGCCGCCAGGGCACATTCAAGTCAATGAAAGACATACCCAGTACCTAAATGGTAGCTTTATAGTCGGTACATAGTGAATTTATACAATGCAAAGATAGTTTTTAAAATCTTCAGCAGCTCCAACGGTATTTTCAAATGCTAATCAATTAGTTTATGCTTGTGGAGCAGGACCAGCGTTGAGCCAAGCAGTCGGATCGACAACGCTCTTCACTCCCTCTCTAGATCACTATCGTCATTCAAGTCCTCATTCACCATGTGGCCAAGGTACCTAAAAAGCGACACTCTATTTAATGGTACACCATACAGGCATACCGGAGGAACTGTCTTAGGCTTTTTAGTACCCACCCTGAACACCACCAGCTCACTCTTTCGTACATTGTACAATAAACCATGAGACGTGGCGTACCTCTCACATATAGCAAGCATCTGTCTGAGTCCATCAACCGAGGAACTCAGCAGCACCATATCGTCTGCATAGTTTATACTATTAATTATTTTGCCATCAATAGAGCATCCGATACCAGTACTGCAGTGTGATTCTGTAAGACCTCGTTCTAAAGTTCGAATCTGAATCCGCTGTGAGTTTCTTGATTGGCATTCTAAAAACTCGGTTGTGAATTCGAATTTACACTAGCGCTACCATTGCGAGCGTGTTGGCGAGTTGAACTACATTGACGTGAGATTTTGACCGATAAAGTATGAGATGACGTAAGAAGTGGCATTCAGTAAGGTAATTCCGCCGTCACTTCGACGCTCACTTCGCACTCGAACCCGATTCAAAGTGTCAAATAAAAAGCATCTATTTTACGAGTGAAAATAGAAGAAATCCTATATAAATAGTGTTAAAATAATATGTTTATGTCACAGTGTTAAAAATTAGTACAATAACTACTCAGCGGCACGAAATCTTGGCCAACCGCTTATCTCGCAAATACTTGCGATAGCTTTAAGTGTTTCTAACATCGAGATATAAGTACTGTACGTTAGTACTTATATCTCGATGGTTTCTAACGGTTGTTTCTTATGAAGCTAAGTCAAAAAATGTTTACCCTTAGTTGAAGATGGTAATTCATTATGTTTGAGTGCACTGTAGCGTAACTTTTAATTCTTAGTTGAATCGGGTTTCTTGAGCGACTAAATTGCAAGTTTGAATTTGTGTGTTGTGAAAGTTTACGGTTAAGTTATTCAGTTATTGTGTTTTCGTGCTTTTCATTCAAACACTAAAGGTGCTTTATAATACAAAAAATGTCACTAACACCAGCGCAGGTTGCACAGGCTGTAGCCTTAATCGACCAAGGCTTTACACAGCGCGAAGTTGCTGTGGTGCTTAACGTACCACGTTAGTCAATGCAGTATGCCACGAAATGATACCAGGAGACAGGCCACTACTCTCGCAGACCAGGCAGCGGAGGAGTTAGATGCACATCGGCCCGGGACCACCGGTTTATTGTCCTGGAAATTCTAAGAAACCGCTACCTTACCGCTGTTGAGATACGTCAGCGGCTCCAAATCGCACCTATGTTCATGTTAGCTACATGTTTCACGTTCAGAGTGAGTATGAACTCACTCTGAACGTGAAGCTCACGGTAAAGAACATGTATCTATTTCATAATAGATACCTAAATATCATCCAGACATAGTCAATTATTATAAGTCTGCAATGTCAAATTAAACCAAATCCAAACAAATCACCAATGGACTTTCAATAAAACTGCGCTAGTATACGTTAAAAGTGATAAATTCACAAGTTAAAGCCCCACCCTAAAATACACACTGCAGGATCAAATCTAATGGTAGTTAGTTGTTTTTGTAAATAGATAAATATAAAAGACGGAGGTCAACAACCCTTTCTAAGTTTACTTTCGCCATTTCTTTCTTGGAGAAGCCTCCCAATTTGTGAAATGGTGGTAGATTCAATAGATTTCTATTTTTAGCATATCGGGAAATGTATGTAATCAAACCAAATCCAAACTAATCACCAATGGACTTTCAATAAAACCGCTCAGGTATCTGTTTAAAAGTGTTTTATTTAATCAAAGTTAAATAATTTATTTCAAATAGGCACATTTAAGGCAATTTTGAACGTCAAAAATTACAATAAAATAGTATTGATTCTAGTCGCCCCTTCCAAAAGGTAGTGTTCGTATGGAGAAAAAAGGGCAAGAAACTCCACCGTTACTCTTTTAAATTGTTTTGTATACATTCATTAGGTATATGTGAAGACGTTGTACCTAGAATAAAATTAGTCTACCACAAAAGGTAAAAAGAATTATAAATGAAGCAATGACAGATAAATCAATTATGTGATAGATACTTAGTTCTCACATATTTACAATATATATTATATTAACTTATATTACTACACCCTATCTCTATTCATAACCTCTGCCAATACTTGCAGCCCTTTCCCCCCTGCAGCCACAGCTTCAGCTAAGATTCTATCTCTCTCTGCACTCCTTTCATCCATGGCCCTCTTTCTTTCCACACTCCTCTCCAGAAAGCACTGTAGAATTTGTGCATTTAGTTATTGTATCTCCAGCTGCTGTTCTTCCACCCTCAGGAGTCTCTCAGTAGTGGTGGAGAATTCCTTTCGCCGTTGAGATGGTGGAGGAGCAGCTGAAAACCAGCGCTGGGGCTCTGTCTTGCATAGGGTCGCAGCATTATGCTGAGCGATGGCCGTTTTGCGTGGATGTGACACATTTTCCCCTAATTTGTTATTCTCGTGTTTTTTTCTTTGCGTCATATTTACCGCAAATAAATGTATTTTCTTTCTTTCAACTGAAGACGTGTGACGTGATGCTGAAAAAAGAACACCGATTACTATGATGCGTAAATAAAAAATCTTAAATAGCAGCTATTCGTTGTTATTCGTTTGAAAAATTAAGTTTTGATAGTTATTTTTATGAAACAAGGTGCGCGCCTTCAACGGTTGGGTCATGCCGGTTTTGATGTACTCTTTCGGCATACTCAAATTGACACAGACCAAACTCGATGCCCTGGATAGGAGGGTCCGTACGCTGCTGACTGCACATCAAATGCATCACCCACGGTCATCGGTAATGAGACTGTAAATCCCGCGAAAGTGTGGAGAACGAGGCTTTTTAAACGCGAAATCCCTCCACAATCGCGAGATATGCAGTCTCAGGGTGGACTGTGGTCGACTGTGGTCGCGGTGGATAAGGGTCTTACCCCGCTCTCCTTGACCAAAGAGAACTGGCCCAAGCATGTAGTGCTTGACACTAACGATGGTAGGGAGGTGTGGCAGAGTTAGGAGCTTCACAGTAGCTACTTCCAGGCCCTACATGGAGCCGATGTAGATTTACTAGCGTCCGTAGCCTGGCTGCGTTTTGGTGGACTCTTTGGGGAAACCGAAGGTTTTGTCTGTGCAATTATAGACGAAATTATGAGTTATAGTGCTGTTCTTGTACCGGTTTAGTCGTAGCGGCACCCGGAGGGGCCGGTTACCGCGCGCAACCGTTGCGCGGCTCCCGAAGGCTACAGGTGGCGCCTTCGGGAGCCAGCGCGCGATGGCGGGAGGTGCCACCGGTCCCTAACGGTTGCGCGGAGTAACCGACCCCTCTGGGTGCCGCTAGGACTGAACCGATTAATAGTCATTGATTGAATAAAATTAACAATATGATACAATTTATGAAATCAAGGAACACACTTCAAACCAAGATTCGTCGCACATTTTAAGTGGTTTGCTTTGAGGAATGTTAAGTGGTTCTAAATAACGTACGAGTATAGTAAAAAAAAAGCGATGCTAACCTTGGTCCACTGTTTGCATTTTTTGATTGTGCTACCTATTTTATTTAGGCGCACGGCTAGTTCCTCTCACTGGCGATGGCGTCGACTTCGCTCTCTGGCATTTTGAGTTCTCAAAAAACCCTTCGCCATGCCGGGTTTCTTTCCATAAACTCTACCAGAGTTTCATCCTGAGCCGACGATGGGTGAGAAGAACGTGTCTCATTTGGACTGGAACATTATTGTTGGATTAGAAAACAAAATAAATACTATTTTAATTAATATCATTTTTAAACTTCACAACCACAAATATAAACTTACTTCATGATTATTTCACAGTCATTCGGCACTGAACGATCAAATCAAAGACATGAAACACAAGCAAAACAACGCAACGTACTATCAAAATATTGTCAATCTGACATTATTTTTTTTTCGTAAGGGAAGCATAGATTATATTCATGGCACAAATTTAGAGTTTTCTGTATTTTTACTTATTATTAGCTGCTTCAAATTCCTTAAAATAAGAAATTTTAATTTAAACATTATATTAGCTAAAATTCTGTGCCAAAAACATAACGATTGTGTCAAAAAACTGGAATCGATAAAACTCGACTAACATTTTGTTGAGTGTGGCAGTCACTAGTACAATATTGGTCGCTTCGGAACTCACTTCACTTCGCAAGTGACTGGGTGATGCTTACAGAATGCAAAATCAAGGTAATTTTGAACCTTATGCGAAGTGAGAGTGAATAGCGAAGTGAGATGCGAGTTGTTGTTTGAATTTTACAGAATCGACGTACTGCAGTGTGATTCTGTAAGACCTCGTTCTAAAGTTCGAATCTGAATCCGCTGTGAGTTTCTTGATTGGCATTCTAAAAACTCGGTTGTGAATTCGAATTTACACTAGCGCTACCATTGCGAGCGTGTTGGCGAGTTGAACTACATTGACGTGAGATTTTGACCGATAAAGTATGAGATGACGTAAGAAGTGGCATTCAGTAAGGTAATTCCGCCGTCACTTCGACGCTCACTTCGCACTCGAACCCGATTCAAAGTGTCAAATAAAAAGCATCTATTTTACGAGTGAAAATAGAAGAAATCCTATATAAATAGTGTTAAAATAATATGTTTATGTCACAGTGTTAAAAATTAGTACAATAACTACTCAGCGGCACGAAATCTTGGCCAACCGCTTATCTCGCAAATACTTGCGATAGCTTTAAGTGTTTCTAACATCGAGATATAAGTACTGTACGTTAGTACTTATATCTCGATGGTTTCTAACGGTTGTTTCTTATGAAGCTAAGTCAAAAAATGTTTACCCTTAGTTGAAGATGGTAATTCATTATGTTTGAGTGCACTGTAGCGTAACTTTTAATTCTTAGTTGAATCGGGTTTCTTGAGCGACTAAATTGCAAGTTTGAATTTGTGTGTTGTGAAAGTTTACGGTTAAGTTATTCAGTTATTGTGTTTTCGTGCTTTTCATTCAAACACTAAAGGTGCTTTATAATACAAAAAATGTCACTAACACCAGCGCAGGTTGCACAGGCTGTAGCCTTAATCGACCAAGGCTTTACACAGCGCGAAGTTGCTGTGGTGCTTAACGTACCACGTTAGTCAATGCAGTATGCCACGAAATGATACCAGGAGACAGGCCACTACTCTCGCAGACCAGGCAGCGGAGGAGTTAGATGCACATCGGCCCGGGACCACCGGTTTATTGTCCTGGAAATTCTAAGAAACCGCTACCTTACCGCTGTTGAGATACGTCAGCGGCTCCAAATCGCACCTATGTTCATGTTAGCTACATGTTTCACGTTCAGAGTGAGTATGAACTCACTCTGAACGTGAAGCTCACGGTAAAGAACATGTATCTATTTCATAATAGATACCTAAATATCATCCAGACATAGTCAATTATTATAAGTCTGCAATGTCAAATTAAACCAAATCCAAACAAATCACCAATGGACTTTCAATAAAACTGCGCTAGTATACGTTAAAAGTGATAAATTCACAAGTTAAAGCCCCACCCTAAAATACACACTGCAGGATCAAATCTAATGGTAGTTAGTTGTTTTTGTAAATAGATAAATATAAAAGACGGAGGTCAACAACCCTTTCTAAGTTTACTTTCGCCATTTCTTTCTTGGAGAAGCCTCCCAATTTGTGAAATGGTGGTAGATTCAATAGATTTCTATTTTTAGCATATCGGGAAATGTATGTAATCAAACCAAATCCAAACTAATCACCAATGGACTTTCAATAAAACCGCTCAGGTATCTGTTTAAAAGTGTTTTATTTAATCAAAGTTAAATAATTTATTTCAAATAGGCACATTTAAGGCAATTTTGAACGTCAAAAATTACAATAAAATAGTATTGATTCTAGTCGCCCCTTCCAAAAGGTAGTGTTCGTATGGAGAAAAAAGGGCAAGAAACTCCACCGTTACTCTTTTAAATTGTTTTGTATACATTCATTAGGTATATGTGAAGACGTTGTACCTAGAATAAAATTAGTCTACCACAAAAGGTAAAAAGAATTATAAATGAAGCAATGACAGATAAATCAATTATGTGATAGATACTTAGTTCTCACATATTTACAATATATATTATATTAACTTATATTACTACACCCTATCTCTATTCATAACCTCTGCCAATACTTGCAGCCCTTTCCCCCCTGCAGCCACAGCTTCAGCTAAGATTCTATCTCTCTCTGCACTCCTTTCATCCATGGCCCTCTTTCTTTCCACACTCCTCTCCAGAAAGCACTGTAGAATTTGTGCATTTAGTTATTGTATCTCCAGCTGCTGTTCTTCCACCCTCAGGAGTCTCTCAGTAGTGGTGGAGAATTCCTTTCGCCGTTGAGATGGTGGAGGAGCAGCTGAAAACCAGCGCTGGGGCTCTGTCTTGCATAGGGTCGCAGCATTATGCTGAGCGATGGCCGTTTTGCGTGGATGTGACACATTTTCCCCTAATTTGTTATTCTCGTGTTTTTTTCTTTGCGTCATATTTACCGCAAATAAATGTATTTTCTTTCTTTCAACTGAAGACGTGTGACGTGATGCTGAAAAAAGAACACCGATTACTATGATGCGTAAATAAAAAATCTTAAATAGCAGCTATTCGTTGTTATTCGTTTGAAAAATTAAGTTTTGATAGTTATTTTTATGAAACAAGGTGCGCGCCTTCAACGGTTGGGTCATGCCGGTTTTGATGTACTCTTTCGGCATACTCAAATTGACACAGACCAAACTCGATGCCCTGGATAGGAGGGTCCGTACGCTGCTGACTGCACATCAAATGCATCACCCACGGTCATCGGTAATGAGACTGTAAATCCCGCGAAAGTGTGGAGAACGAGGCTTTTTAAACGCGAAATCCCTCCACAATCGCGAGATATGCAGTCTCAGGGTGGACTGTGGTCGACTGTGGTCGCGGTGGATAAGGGTCTTACCCCGCTCTCCTTGACCAAAGAGAACTGGCCCAAGCATGTAGTGCTTGACACTAACGATGGTAGGGAGGTGTGGCAGAGTTAGGAGCTTCACAGTAGCTACTTCCAGGCCCTACATGGAGCCGATGTAGATTTACTAGCGTCCGTAGCCTGGCTGCGTTTTGGTGGACTCTTTGGGGAAACCGAAGGTTTTGTCTGTGCAATTATAGACGAAATTATGAGTTATAGTGCTGTTCTTGTACCGGTTTAGTCGTAGCGGCACCCGGAGGGGCCGGTTACCGCGCGCAACCGTTGCGCGGCTCCCGAAGGCTACAGGTGGCGCCTTCGGGAGCCAGCGCGCGATGGCGGGAGGTGCCACCGGTCCCTAACGGTTGCGCGGAGTAACCGACCCCTCTGGGTGCCGCTAGGACTGAACCGATTAATAGTCATTGATTGAATAAAATTAACAATATGATACAATTTATGAAATCAAGGAACACACTTCAAACCAAGATTCGTCGCACATTTTAAGTGGTTTGCTTTGAGGAATGTTAAGTGGTTCTAAATAACGTACGAGTATAGTAAAAAAAAAGCGATGCTAACCTTGGTCCACTGTTTGCATTTTTTGATTGTGCTACCTATTTTATTTAGGCGCACGGCTAGTTCCTCTCACTGGCGATGGCGTCGACTTCGCTCTCTGGCATTTTGAGTTCTCAAAAAACCCTTCGCCATGCCGGGTTTCTTTCCATAAACTCTACCAGAGTTTCATCCTGAGCCGACGATGGGTGAGAAGAACGTGTCTCATTTGGACTGGAACATTATTGTTGGATTAGAAAACAAAATAAATACTATTTTAATTAATATCATTTTTAAACTTCACAACCACAAATATAAACTTACTTCATGATTATTTCACAGTCATTCGGCACTGAACGATCAAATCAAAGACATGAAACACAAGCAAAACAACGCAACGTACTATCAAAATATTGTCAATCTGACATTATTTTTTTTTCGTAAGGGAAGCATAGATTATATTCATGGCACAAATTTAGAGTTTTCTGTATTTTTACTTATTATTAGCTGCTTCAAATTCCTTAAAATAAGAAATTTTAATTTAAACATTATATTAGCTAAAATTCTGTGCCAAAAACATAACGATTGTGTCAAAAAACTGGAATCGATAAAACTCGACTAACATTTTGTTGAGTGTGGCAGTCACTAGTACAATATTGGTCGCTTCGGAACTCACTTCACTTCGCAAGTGACTGGGTGATGCTTACAGAATGCAAAATCAAGGTAATTTTGAACCTTATGCGAAGTGAGAGTGAATAGCGAAGTGAGATGCGAGTTGTTGTTTGAATTTTACAGAATCGACGTACTGCTGAGTTCATCAATCAAATTATTGACGTATAGACTGAAGAGCGCTGGGGAAGTCAGACCTCCCTGTCTCACCCCGCACTCCAGCCCATACGCCCCCGATAGAGCACCCGACCATTTGACCTGGTTGATTTGGTGGCCATACCAGTGGTCTAGAAGCTTGATGAGCTCATTTGGAAGACCTTGCTCACGCAATTTCGACCATAAGATCTAAGACCAATAAAGCAGCATAAACTGGTGTGTTTCTATCAGTATAGTACCTGACGGTGTGCTTGAGCGCCAGAATAGCAGTTTCCGTGGACAGCCCAGCTATAAATCCGAACTGTGCGTCATGTAGATTGAGCTGACCCGTCACTCTCCGCTCAAGCACACCGTCGAGAACCTTTGCTATTACAGTAGCTAACGATTTTGGCCTGTAATTATCTTTGTCCGAGACATCGCCAGTCTTATTCTTAACCATGGGCACAACTATTGTCTTCATCAGATTAATTGGTAGATACGAGTGCCTCACACAAAGATTATACAGCATAGAAAGGACTCTTGGGAGATGCAGACCGGCATATAGAAAATGTTCAATGCTGAGGCTATCGTGACCCGGTGATTTGCCCCTGGTCATCGACTGTATGATGTTCCGTATCTCTTTTGATGAGATAGTAATCGGAACACCAGGCAATCCACTCTCAGGGACATACCCCCGTTCCACCGATTGAAGCCGCGAGGTTACTCTAAAATGCCTCCTGAACATGTTCGCAATCTCCCCAGGCTCAGTCATGCCATTCACGCTCACAAACTCAAACTCAAAGCATTTATTTCAATTAAACCATTTACAGGCACTTTTGAATTGTCAAGAAGTCGGTCAGTCAGAAATATGAAGCTAGTTGCCCATTCCAAAGCGTAAGGTACCTATGGAGAAGAACGGGCAAGAAACTCCACGGACACTCTTTTAAATAAAATATTTGATATTTTGTATATTGGTTACATCATTCATGTTGAAATTATGCATGTGAGAACAATGTAGAAAGACGTGCACGTTTTTAAAAGCAGAAACCGCAGGCTTTGGGTTCAGTCTTTGTATGGTTTTCCAAAATTTTTGAAAATGCTTTATATGTGTAGTGGTCGGTGCAACACGTTATGTGTGTAGTGGTCGGCGCAGCACGTTATGTGTGTAGTGGTCGGCGCAACGCGTTATGTGTGTAGTGGTCGGCGCAGCACGTTATGTGTGTAGTGGTCGGCGCAGCACGTTATGTGTGTAGTGGTCGGCGCAGCACGTTATGTGTGTAGTGGTCGGCGCAGCACGTTATGTGTGTAGTGGTCGGCGCAGCACGTTATGTGTGTAGTGGTCAGCGCAACACGTTATGTGTGTAGTGGTCGGCGCAGCACGTTATGTGTGTAGTGGTCGGCGCAACACGTTATGTGTGTAGTGGTCGGCGCAGCACGTTATGTGTGTAGTGGTCGGCGCAGCACGTTATGTGTGTAGTGGTCGGCGCAACACGTTATGTGTGTAGTGGTCGGCGCAGCACGTTATGTGTGTAGTGGTCGGCGCAACACGTTATTGCCTTCCATTCTTGTCTATTACTTGTCATCATTGTAGCCATATCATCTTTAACAGGCTGTCCATCGTTTCTTTAGTCTTCTCCTTCTTATTCATACGCAAAACTTTTCTCCGCATCACATGCCCATACCATGACAACCGATTTCCACACACCTTTTCAGTCACCGGTGCCACTTTATAGCCCAAATTACAGAACCTCACTCAAGATTCAATAATTAACTAATTTCAACCAATCAAACGGCTTTAAATTAGTTTTAAATACTGCTTAATTAGTCTAGAATGAGGTTATGTAATCTCTCATTTCTTGTTCTATCCATTCCACCCGGAGCATAATAATAATATAATAATTGCTTTATTTGCATTAAAAAAACATTTTCATACTATCATTGGTTTATTTTTACAGAACTGTTATAAGATATGTATTCTCTTAGCATATACAATATTTTAGAATTTAGATGTGACACTGAATCAAAGACAGCATAGTGCAACCTAAATACATTTTCAAGCTTTCCAATATACCAAAACTCAACATAATACTTTATTTTTATGAAAATGTCAATCTAAATAAATCTAGTAATTTACAAGATAGCCCCGAACATACAGACAGACATACAAAATAAAAGTTTTGGTAATTTTTTATTGCCAATTCCAATAATTACTAACACTGCTACAAGGATCTTTAGGCGCTCGAATAATGTTGACAAGAGGGCGCTGTTGGTGAACATTTGCGCAATTGTTTTGTATATATTTGATAGTTCCTATTTTGGCCACGCGCCAAAAGATCCTTGTACAGCTATATTACGCCGCCAATTAAACGGACACAAATTAAAAAGAAGGGCTATGGAAAATTATTACTTACACCGTCAATGAGTATGTTGTTACTAATAAGTACTTACATAGAAATATTTCTACACGGTGAAATAATAACAAAATACAAAATTTTCTCTTATGTATTTACCTTATTCATTATTAATGTAAGTAAAAAAATAATAACTTAACAATGTTTTCTGATATCTAATAATCATAATTTCTGAAGATCGACATGTTTTTATTTCAAAAATGTGATACAAAAAATATGTTATGAAAGTAAAATAAAATAAAAAAAAATACCATTTACAAATTACAATATTTGGTAAATATTCTGAACGAATTAAAATATAATTTATTTTCTAGAATTACAGGTACATCAATATTTCTTAAAACTATAAAATGAGGGAGGTTTTTTATTCAGATCATACTTTTCTCTACGATCCTTTTTTACCCGACTGCCCCAGAAGGAGGGTAATGTTTTAAACTTTTAGTGATGAGTAGGATAAATGTAACTAGTGGAAATAAGAATCCGCACTAGTTACATTTATCCTACCTTTAAGGCCCGTATTAATAAATGGTTCTTCCTCATTTGAGAGCTCACTTAACGGTTTAATCAAGTAATATTAAGCATTATAATTATTTTTATTAATATAATACGAAATACTGATGACCGTCTTTAAATGATAGCTCTCAAATGAGAGTCTGCAATAATAGATAGTTAATTTTGCAGTCCATAAGCTTCTGTGCTGTCCAGCAAATTATGTTTTACTTATGTAACTAGATCAAACTGCCCAATTGTTTACAAAATTAAATTTTAATTCTACCGTAAGCGGCCCGCAAGGAACCTGAACAAATAATATCCCGTAGCCGCTTGGAACAGTTTGTGCACCCAGTACAACCTGAAACAGAAACATATTAAATTATCGTCTGATTGGATGGTAGGTACTAAAGCTTCTTAATTCGTAACAACCGCGTTTTCTTTTTAACAATTCATTATCTATAAACAGGATGTTTTCAAATCGTTTTCAAAAGAGCTTCAACGCAATGGATGCTGTAAAAGTAAGCGATTGTCGTTACACGTGTGTTATGCAATTAGGATGCAGCATAGGTACGTATTCTGTAAAAATCTCACCGTGAACGCTTAGGTGAAGTAAGCTTGAAGTGAGCTGTCATTCCACCTGATGCTAGGGATTGCGACTATTGAGAGTTCACTTCGACCTCACTTCAGTTAGATTTTCACGGTGAGGTTTTTACAGAATACATAGATACATATTATTATCATTTAGTACTTAAATCGAAGTGACGACTATTCATATCGTAATTTATATTATTTACATTAATGACTTTTGTCACACAGGGATCCATTCCGAGGCCTCATGAATTAATACACAGACAATATCGCGCCTGCCAGTCCTGGTGCTCTGTTCGGAGTAATATTCGTTGAGAAGTCACAAATGTATACGCAACCTAGGCTGCCTCGTCCACGGAGTTTTTGTGGTATCATCTTTTACTGGCACGCTACTTCACGTCAAAATATGTGGGTTACTTGGGTAATACAAAATGCTATTATTATACTCTATTTTCATGAAATAAGTTCACAGGGACTTTATTGGTGGTGATCTTCAGAAAGGCCAGGTGGCGTACCTAGACCTCGCAACCGGCGTGCGTGTATGACTAAACAAAAGCAGTACGTAAGAATCGTAGCAAGTCGCATTCTGTAGTTTCTGCCTAGTCCAAGGGAAGAAGGGGTGAGTTTATGTATGTATGTAGGTTCATTTAGTATCGACGGAATATGGCGAATATTTGTGCAAATACGCCGAGCGCAGTGCCACTGTGCCAGCATTAATTAAACAACCAAAAAACTGTTGAAAGTTCACCTTCGTAACTTAGTCCGCGCAACAGGCAACGACTCCGCCGTATCCTTCAAGATGTACCGCCGGATGCCGAACATATAAGCACCAATATATGAGTCCCAGTCGAAGTCAGCGGGCCAATGGGGGAAGGCGCCGGAGTCCCTGGCGACGGAGGCGTCGTCGTGGAGCGCCGTCAGCTCGGCCACGCCGAACTGCCACTCGTGGTTGGCGAAGTACTCGCCTGTTGCAGCCGCCATCTTGAATCGGCGGGCGAGCTTCATCATGCTGGGGGAGGGAAGATGGTTTTATAGTAAAGGAAGTTCATGAAGGATAGAAGACAGATGGAACATGCATTGACTAATACAACATGGTAATGCAGCTCATTTAAAGTATCATGACTGTACCATTTTTCTAAAATCTGTGAATGCAGTTAGCAGTTTTTTTTAAAGTAGTCCTAAGAACGTTTCCTGTAGCTGAAATGCTTAAATCCACCCCGTGAAGTTGTATACTCACATGGCCTTCCTCCCCTGTGCCCTGAGCAGCAGGTCGTACATGAAGGCTGGCAGGAAGTGGCACGTGATCTCCCAGAACGTGTTCATGAAGCGGGACTCCGTGAACGAGAAGTTTGGGTACCACATCACGTATCTGGAAAAGAGATAAAATTTATTTATTGTAGTACAAAAATCAATATACAGTCACATACAAAATATTTTCATGTGGGCTGTTTTTGTCTACTCATTGCATGACCGAATCTGCTTTCGAATCGCAGAATGAAATTCAGCCATCTTCTTTACATATCAGACCCTAAGATCAGATCGAATTAAAAATGAGACACCATCTCGGACAACTAAATTTAAAAACATAACTCTGTATAATAATGTTCAGCTAGGAACACTTAATTATAATATAACAAAGCTGAAGAGTTTGTTTGTTTTTTGATTGTTTACTTTTTTTGGAACGCGCTGATCTCTGGAACTATCAAACGGATTTGAAAAATTATTTCAAAGAAACATTTGCATTTGATAGCCCAGTTCTTGAGAAAGGCTACAGACTATTTAACATCACGCTACAAACCTTAGGAGCCGAGCAAAAAGAAACAAGTCAAAGAACGCTAAGCGAAAACGAAGTAAAAGTGCGGGCGGACGATGATTCAAACATTTAAGAATGGCCGAGACCAACGGCTATCCGAGTCACGTAGGGGTCTCAGTATGTAATGGATGGTTACCTGTCCACGGACCGACTTCGACAAGCGATGCTTAACCTTGATAATCGACCCGTGCGGCTGTTATTGCTGAGCCACGAGTACCTCATAACCTGGCAAGTAAAAGTAAACTAAATACTTACTTGGTGGGATTCTCCAGAGCCCATTTGATGCATAGTTTGGTGAACTGGCCCCACTGCAGCGGGTTGATAGATCCTGATGTTACATTGTAGACTGGGCAACGACCAGGCCTGGAATAAGAAACAGTTATTTTAGAAGATCCATGAATATTATGATTCTTTCCAACGGAGGTGCCATTTATTTTAATATTTTTAGTTCTGAAAGTAGATTGGTACTCTTTTTACACAACATCAAAACGGGGTTCCATAGATTTCATAAAGATTCTCGTGTTCTATTATAGATGGTATAATTCTATGAGCTATATTATTTTTAAACTTATTGCTACGACTAGCTGTATAGGGCCTACATTCTAATTTATGCGGCTTTTTAAGTACTAGCTAATAAACTATAGTGGCTACTGTCGCGGCAGCCATCTCAATGGAGATCAGCCAGCTACGCAGGACATATTATAGTGCAAGTGTTTGTACAGACACAGGTGCAGTGTCTCTATGGGACGGCAACCCGCCACTCGCGGGGATAGATTTAACTCCTGGCTGCTAGTGCTTCTTGACAGAAAACTGAACTGATTTTTTTTACCCAACCCTGGCTTTGATTTGATAGTCTTTAGGCTAGCCACTGGCTAACAGCGTGACCAACAAACCAGTAAAATCTTCAGTAAGTGGAAGAATGTCGAAGTTAAGTATCACGGCGATGTTTATTTGAATATATTAGGAAATTATAGACTCACTGCTTGACCCCCTGTCTCCAAGCAGCCAGGATGCAGGAGTTGACCACCATGTCGACGGGCACCAGGTCCACCACGTACCGCTCGCGGCAGTACCCGGAGCGGTAGGTGCCGCGGGATATCTCCATTATTATACCTGGAAGATGAATCAGTTGTCGTTGATGATGGTTAAGTTGCTAACATTCTTCAGCAATGATATTGTGATTAAAGATACGTCATACACTGAAAACACTCGCGTGATATGGCAGCTCGACATAGTAAGGGTCAGTTCACACCAAGACGCGACGCGACGCTGCGCACACTTTAATCAAATATAGAACTTATTTTCTTCACGAAAAGGTATCATTTCAGTACGAGCGTGAACTCATGTCAACAACGCAGAGATGCGCGGTGCTGCGCAGCGCGTGCACCTTATTATGTAGTAAATAAATTCGATATTGTATCGGATCTTAAAAAAGGGCGCGTCGCGTCTGGGTGTAAACTGACCCTTAGGGTCGCATATTTATCAAAAAAGATTTTCTCGATGTCTGCACCCCGTCCCCACAGTAAAATACTGTAAGACATGATACTATGAAAATAACTGAAATAAACTAGCCTCGCGGTATCTACATCAGTAAATTGACGGATTTTTCTGACAGAATATGCTGCTGAACTTAGTAGCAACATATTTATTAAAAGTTTCCGTGTTAATATAAGGCTTAAGGCCATACAGCTCGAAAAGTTTATCCCTACTTTTCCTGAGTCCTTTAGTTGCCCAGTCAGTACTTAGGGCTGATAGTCTTAGTGTTCTTCTTAAAAGAATCATCGAACTCAGTTTTGACTAACGAAAAAAATCCCTTATACAAAATATTAACATTGTTCATTGTAAGGTCCTGATTGCTTAACTTAAAGTGCTATTAAATTTATTTAACAGCTGTTATTGGCCTGTATTGTATCTGCACTTTGTATTGTTTTGGTATGTTGGACTACCATGTTGGTTGTTTTATGTGTTGTTGTATGGTTTGACCACTGTGATCAGAAGGGAGATAATGAACTATTGCTTTATGTAAATAGTCGCAGTAACAAAACACATTATCAATACATGCAGCAGTAGTCGTAGTTATTCGGGTTGGTTCTACAAACACATTTGACAAATTGAATCATTTGAACAAATTTAGAAATCTAGTGGTATTTGAATTATTTTCTAAAATATTAATGTTAAAGTCACCACAGATGATTACTGATTTATTACCAGTTGCAAGTTTTCCCAAAACATCTTCCATTACTGACTCAAATAAAGAGTAGTTTTGATAATTTGGGGGTCTGTAAACGCACACTATAACATGCTTATGTAGCTCAACGCAAGACAGTTCAATGCTATCTTCAACCGATAGTTCAACTATGTCATTACGGGTTTTTGATTTAATACAACTTTTAATTAAGATTAGTGAACCACCACGCAGCATTGATTTTCGGTTAAAACAACCGGCCACATTATTCTGTAGTTTATGCTTACCATGAGCAAAAGGCGTGAGTTTAATAATATTTCATAAAATTAAAATAATACGCTTGATTGTTCTGCATTAGTCTTCGTACATTCCCCTGAATGACCTTATCCATATTGTAAGCTGTTTCAACTCACCAGTGACTCCGTAGACATTATCGATCCATCCTGGGTAGGGCTCCTGCAGGGCAGCGGTAACTGGAAATAACAGAAAACCATTATTGTACCATTTGTGGCCAACCATTAGTGGGTACCTCCCACTAAAACTACAAACAAGTTTAGGCGACGTATAGAATAGTGCGGACGAAGCAAAATGAGTAGATATACAAGGAACTTTTGGAGCGTGCCCAAAATCAGAACTAACACCGCCATCTTGACTTTTCAATAAAATTTTCACAAATGTTTACCAACAGCGTCCCCCCGTCAATGTGATTCGAGAGCCCAAAGATCCTTGTAGCAGTGTACTAGGTACTCGGGCGTTAAAATGACATAATATCGAGCTTTAGAAAGAAACTGTCACAAAACACATGAGTGACGGCGCGCTACAAAACTGTCTCACAGGTATGAGTGACGGAGACGGCGCGCTACAAAACTGTCACACAGGTATGAGTGACGGAGACGGCGCGCTACAAAACTGTCACACAGGCATGAGTGACGGAGACGGCGCGCTACAAAACTGTCTCACAGGTATGAGTGACGGAGACGGCGCGCTACAAAACTGTCACACAGGCATGAGTGACGGAGACGGCGCGCTACAAAACTGTCTCACAGGTATGAGTGACGGAGACGGCGCGCTACAAAACTGTCACACAGGTATGAGTGACGGAGACGGCACGCTACAAAACTGTCTCACAGGTATGAGTGACGGAGACGGCACGCTACAAAACTGTCTCACAGGTATGAGTGACGGAGACGGCGCGCTACAAAACTGTCTCACAGGTATGAGTGACGGACACGGCGCGCTACAAAACTGTCTCACAGGTATGAGTGACGGAGACGGCACGCTACAAAACTGTCTCACAGGTATGAGTGACGGAGACGGCGCGCTACAAAACTGTCTCACAGGTATGAGTGACGGAGACGGCGCGCTACAAAACTGTCTCACAGGTATGAGTGACGGAGACGGCGCGCTACAAAACTGTCTCACAGGTATGAGTGACGGAGACGGCACGCTACAAAACTGTCACACAGGTATGAGTGACGGAGACGGCGCGCTACAAAACTGTCTCACAGGTATGAGTGACGGAGACGGCACGCTACAAAACTGTCTCACAGGTATGAGTGACGGAGACGGCGCGCTACAAAACTGTCTCACAGGTATGAGTGACGGAGACGGCACGCTACAAAACTGTCTCACAGGTATGAGTGACGGAGACGGCACGCTACAAAACTGTCTCACAGGTATGAGTGACGGAGACGGCACGCTACAAAACTGTCTCACAGGTATGAGTGACGGAGACGGCGCGCTACAAAACTGTCTCACAGGTATGAGTGACGGAGACGGCGCGCTACAAAACTGTCTCACAGGTATGAGTGACGGAGACGGCACGCTACAAAACTGTCTCACAGGTATGAGTGACGGAGACGGCGCGCTACAAAACTGTCTCACAGGTATGAGTGACGGAGACGGCGCGCTACTCAACCGATGTTTTTCTCGATGTGCTATATTAACGGTCGCTTACTGTAGGTACTTTTTAAATTGCTTAACATTTTCGCTTCTTGACCTAGGTACAGGAAGACAGTACTTTACTATTAGCTTCATTCGTATAGGTACCTAAATAGTTCTGTGGCCAGAAAAAACTACAACTGTGCTTCACCCAAAGCAACCTGCGAGTGAAGGAGAAGACGGGCGGACCTGACGAAGGAGGACATTTTGGTTGTGAACCGTTAAATGTTGTTAAATTTTCATCGGCGAGGCCTATATTCGTCAGAGAATTTTATCACTGCGGTGTAGAATATTGAGGAGCTCGTGGCTAAGTAATAACTGCCGCACGGTTCGATCGATTAGGTTAAGCTACCTAGCTTGGCGAGGTTGGCTCGTGGATGGGTGACCATTACATACTGAGACCCCTCCGTGCCTCGGAAAGCACGTTAAGCCGTTGTTCCCGGCTGTCGTTTGTAGATTTTTGACAGTCGTTACGGGGTAGTCGGAAACCCAAAAGCCTGACAACCAATCTTTCTAAAGGGTAAATGGTGTTACCTAGAAAATGGGTTGTGGAGGTCAGATAGGCTGTCGCTCCATGTAAAATACTGGTATTTAGCTGAATCCGGTTAGACTGGAAGCTGACCCCCAACATAGTTGTGAAAACGTAGGCAGATGACGATGATGACATTTGTTGTTCATCTGACAGTCATTTTTCATCAAAAATGCAGAGAGCGAAAAGACGGCGGCTTCGTTGGTCTAGTGGTTGCAAACGCTACTGCAGAGTATGACGCCTTCAATGACTCGGGACAAAGTCAAACTCAATCATTAATTATATAATTATATGTGTAGACGATGCACCTAGAATAAGATTATTATACCACAATAGGTAAAAAGAATGAATAATGAAGCAATGACAAATAAATTAATTATATGATAGATGCATGGTGCTTTTTTTTTTTGGGTGGGATATTATCAAATAACTTCTCCCGCTCTGGGTGGAGCGGGAGGGCGTGTCAGACTCTTACTGACTAAAACCCACCCGTGTTCCTTCCGTTGCCTGTACGTTGCCAGGGGCCACGGTATCCCTTTTGGACTTTCCCGCAACCCCGGCAGGCATCGGTCCTATCGGACCCCTTCAATTGCTGACATCTCTTTGAGGCGCGCGTGGAACACAACGCGCCGTCGACCCGGGCCTGGTCCTTATCGGACGGCGAGCTACCCATTGCTCACCGTCCGCAAGCCCGCGCCTACGGTGGCCGGGAATCGGCCTGCGATTCCCGACGCCCAGGGCGTCTCCTGCGGCGGCTAGGGGCGTGAGGGCGCGAAATTTGCCTCTCTCTCACGCGTTCTGCCTCCTCCTTCGCGAGCATTACTGCTTCGCAGAAGGAGGTGACGGCCTCCCATAAATGCATGGTGCTCACATATTGACAAACATTGTAAAATTATACGATATTCCTAAAATTTTAACAAGTAATACTAATATGTCAGTGTGTGAGTTCAAGTAATCACAGAATGTATATTATACAATTAAATTAGCAACTAGTTAGACTTTGTCTAGACTCTAAATTGTCCTATGGAGCAGGACCTGCATGTTTCCAAGCATTTTTACCTTGGATATAATCCTCTAAATTTTAACATGCTTGTTTACAAAGTGTACTGTGTAACTGTACTTTGGTATATTGGCGTGTGCTAGCTGTCATACGGCTATTAATTTTATGACTAAAATTATGTTTTGTGTTGCGTAACGTAAATCATTTTTTTCTAACTGAACAGACAGCTGTGCTGCTCAGGAGTTTGTTGCGCCACTTCTTCATCTCAGCTAAAGCACTAGGAAGTGGTGAAGGGTGGCCGTTTTGGGGGACTGTCTTATGTAATTTTGACGTTGGAAAAGTGCTGATTCTCAGCCTAGCTTGAATAAATGACTTAAATTAAAAAAAAATTGAATTTTGTATTTTTGAACTTTTTATATGAGTTTTAAATTTTCTTTCATTTAATTATAATATATCACAAGGAATTTTGTTGTAACATTTAACACAATACCCCATAAAAGATATTTACTTTAGATAATCTGAAAAATGGTTGATCTATTTTATTTTTATTTATAGTATTAAAATTATGTCTATCACTTATTTTATTAAAAATATTTAGATTTTTTCTCACATACATAATATTTTCATAAATTAATTGGCAAGGTACCGTCATAATATTAATCTTTTTAAATAGTTCCCTGAGAGATTCGCGACGACGTAGATTATAAATGGCTCTCTTTTGTAAAATAAAGATGGATTCAATGTCAGCAACCCGACCCCACAGTAAAATGCCATACGACATAATACTGTGGAAGTAGCTAATATAGACCAAACGCGCGGTTTCTACATCTGTTAACTGTCTTATCTTTCTAACAGCATAAGCGGCCGAGCTTAGCCGCCCCGCGAGAGATGTTATATGGGGTCCCCATTGTAACTTCTCGTATAGCGTGATTCCTAGGAATACCGTTTGATTAATAAATTCCAGTTTTTCTCCATTCAATATGATGCCACATTTTACTACTTTACTGATACGGTCGCGAATCATATATAGATCACCATACAACCTGATACTGAACTGCAAATTGCAAAAAACGTAAGATCGTGTCAGGTTAGTCCGCGAAATTTGAATTTCGCGGACTACCCTGACACTTTCGCCTTAAATCCCGTCCTCATAATGTAATGTTATTTTTCATAACGTACTCAAATCTTGAACGGGCTATTTTCAGGTCAAAAGCCATGGCAAATCAATATTTTCGCGTTTCTTAGTAAGCAGGCTGTGGCGTACATTTTTAATTAAAATTATTGGAAAGCCATACCATGTCGTGTCAATCGATATGATTGCTGTGCGTCAGACGTATATCAATGTATGATAAGCTTTGTTTTGAACTGCCTATGAATCTTTACTCATCAAAAACGATATCCTTCTTTTGGGGCAGTCGGGTAAAAAGTCCTCTGGCTGACTGACTAAAAGACAACGAACAGACTATACCAAACATGTACATATTACAGAAGTATTTTTATGATATTGCATGGGAAAAGCCGGTTGCAGCGTTGGATATCGCATTTGTGCGATTATTTGTCATAAAGTACGCAAAGATACGATAATTTCTATGTTGACAAGAAGTTATTTTCAATAATTACCTATAACCTTATTAGATCACTGACGCCTATAGACATCTTCAATATCAGGCATCGCAGATGCGTTCTCATCACAGGGACAAATCTAAACTGTCTCATGTGCCTGTAACTACACCAGCACACATACTCTTCTCTCTGGAACAGAAACGCTGCTTGACCCCAGAAATAGGTGTGGAGGTAGTACATCTCCGGACGAGATCCTTCACAAAATCTCTACAATACAGCATAATCAATATAATGTTCCCACTGCTGGGCCTCCTCTTTGTGGGAGGCTGGCTGGTGTAGTGGCTGTAATCTACCACGCAGGCCCAGTGCCTAGAGCAGCCCAGTGCCAAGACCTACACTGTCCTCCCATACCTAATAACACTGTTATTTGTAAATATTGTAAAAGCCCATTATTTTTAAAAGAGTAACCGTGGAGTTTCTTGCCGGCTCTTCTCCATAGGAAACAACCAATTGGAACCGTGCACCTAGCTTCTGACGTTTCATAAGTGCCCATGTAGGTTTATATGAAATAAAAATATTTTGAATTGAATTGAATTGAGTGCGGGTTGGTAGATGTCACATGCCTTCGAATTTTTGGTTTTAAGACATGCCGGTTTCCTTCACCGTTTTGGGAGCAGTGGTGATGAAATAATTCACACTAAGTAAAGCGCTTGCCTGGGTTTTAGAACGCGACCTACAATTTGTAAATCGGCACCGTTACCAGTGGGCCACCACTGCTCTACACCAAGAGCTCTATCACTATGGGTGTATAGGAGGCCTCCAAACACGTACCTACATAAACAACCATGATAGATAGCCATCTAAAACTATTACGCCCAAACATAACATGAATTATATTCATAGTATTAATCGAATTCAAATAAATTCATTATATGCATAGTACAACTCTAAATCGCTTTGTCTCTCTAAAAGGACTTACCGTATTAGTAATGTCCTTGGATCAGGTCAAGCGTGTGGCGCTAGTCACTAATTATTTAAAAGAACTAAATTTTGCCTGAGGCGAGGTGTACAGTAGGCCGCACGTCAGTGGTAACAACACCAGTATCATGTTATTCGATTGAAACTCCGAACTACGCTAGGGCAACTACAGGTCCAAGTGACCACCTATGAGCGGTGGACAGTCTGAGTCCGACTGTCGAGTCGCAAATTATTAAAAGAAACAAAAGTTTGACGAAGTTCATGGGACTGCCAACAGTATTCTACCACAGTTCGCTAGTTATGTTCAAGTTCCCCCAAGTATTATTATTATGTTTTTTTTCTAACCACATCGGCGAAATTCTTGGCCTGCATCAACTGGGTACAAATCCAGACCCCAGGCTGCTACTGAGAAATTCCTGGTGAAAAAACCCTACAAACAATTAGCCCGTCATAGGGATTGAACCCAGAAACTCTTGCTCGACAGCAGGTCTCCCTCTAACAACTAAACCACATGTCAATGTACACATTATAATTAAATTTTTGGCCACCTTGCGTACTAAATAGTTTCCTTATCAGGTTAGACCAAATGACAGCTCATGAATTACAATTGTAAGTATTGATGTCTTGCGTTGTTTCGTTTCGTTGTGGAAAACACCGTGCAGAAACCGGCCTGACGGCACGTGAAGTCACGTCAGAGGCCCATGGGTGGGTTTAAAACTCTGACACAGGTTAGTCACTAACCACACGAAAAAGTAAGAAAGATGTTGCTTCTAAACTGCTAAGCTGATTTTGATATTATAACTTGAGGCTTATAATGCTACCATGGACTATCATTCTTGGGCAGGTGATGTGCAGGGCCGGTCAAGGTCACAGTTAACAGGTGCACCGCACATGATACAACATCTTGACACTTCACTTTTCGTCTACTATTGACTTGCCGATGTCACGTGTGAGCTGCCACGCCACCTGATGCACTTTTTGATATTATGAGCTCACTTCAAGCTCACTTTGCTTAAGTTTCTTAGGTTAATACGACACATCGTGCTTTAGAAAGAGACAGTCTCATAGATACGAGTGACACAGACGACGAGAGACAATGACGAACATTTTTTAAACACCAGTGTAATATTATCGGCAGGCTGTTTTGCAGGATAAACACTGAATATTTGGTTTTAAGTGTAAAAAGGCATTCGGACAAAATAATTCTTTTTTGCTCCTAACACTGTCACTACACCTAAGTCAGCATCATCAGCCTATAATGTTCCCCCAGCTGGGAACTCCTCTTTTTGGAGTGGGAAATTTATCAGTTTACAAAAACTTTTTTTTAACAAATTAATCAAAGTTGCGAATATTACTGCTATATATAATATTATGCTATTCGCGCCGTTGCCTACTTTCTCAATAATAAATAATAAATAAATTTCTTTATTTCAAAAAAGTTACACAGACATTTACAACATACAGCAGAAGTGTCTTAAAGATAGGTCCCCTGGCTCCTAAACTAGGTTTATACCTGTAAATTGGGAGTCAGTGTTCCTCCATTTTAAAAGTAAGTTACGTATGTCGTTGGTTATTAAAAAAGAGAGTGAAGTTTTTTACAATGTAAAAAAATAACAATGATTAAATGAGCGGGAAGGTGTGTTGTGAGAGTGTGTATGTGTGTTTGAGGAGTGTGTGTATGTTTGAAGAGTGTGTGAAAGTGTGTGGGTGTGTTTGAGGAGTGTCAAGTGTATGTATGGAGATGAGATGTTTGTGTTGAAATATTGAGTAGGAGAGAATATAAGGTTTTCTATTTCGTCATAGTTTTGTTCCATCAACCACGCTTTCACTAATATTTTACACCATCTTCAATGCACCCTCTTGCAACGCCGAACTTTTTCCATAACTCTTTGTGCCATATTAACGACCGATACATACACTATTTTTCTTTCAGGGGCTGCATTCAGACATAGATAACGATCGCTTCTTACGACCGAATTCGGTCGAGAATGTCTAGGCTGCAGCCCCCGGTCGTATTGTTGCCGGTTTAACTTTACTATTAGCAAGGTTCTGCTTGCAAATAAGTAATAAAAAAACACGCCCAAGTGCGCACTCGCACACGAAGGGTTCCGTACCACCGTACAATATTTACATACTTATTTTAGAAAAAATACTTTAGTTAAAAACGCCGAAACAAACACGTTTCTTACATGGGGAGCAACCTTTAATTTTTAATTTTATTTTGTTGTTATAACGGCCATAGTAGCACACTCTGTAAAAATTTCAAGTGACTACCTATTACGGTTCAAAAGATACAGCCCTGTGACAGACGGACGGACATCGGAGCCTTAGTATCAGGGTCCCACTGGCACCCTTGTGTGCGGAACCTTAAAAAACGACTGCCCAACAAATAAAATATTGATTGACCAAACATTAGTTGCCTGCGAGCCAATCATGAGCCCATCGATCGCCCATGACTATTTGATGAATGTCATGAGAAGCAGGGTAGGACAGGCGCCTTGTGGGAACTATACACGTGACGACCTACTGGGGACTGTGACCTGCGCGGGTTCTCAGAAAGTTAGGGGGGAAAGAGGGTACCTCCTACCTTTTGATAGGGTATTTTTATTCATGGCGTTACTTTTTGTTAAAGCTTTTATCAATATATATTTTTAATGCCTCTATTAAAATAAATTCGTCGCAATTGCCAAATATTTGTAGGATGACTTGGATTTTTGATTGAACGTCAGTGTTCGTTTTGGTAGTTAAATAGCTACATAATTATGTAGGAAGCGTTTAGATAGCCTAGAATGTCAAGGAAATCGATTGTAAGTTAATTGGCGCATTACGCCATTTCGCCATTTAATACGACTGCTACAGAATTTCTACTTGATAGTTAACTTGCTAAGTAACTTGCTGTTTCCCTGACTGCACACAACATACCATTACGCCTTGTTCCCGAAGGGTTAGGCAGAGTTGTATCCATAGTAGCTAGCCCACATTTCGCTAGATATGTTTAAATCCCATGTAATAGGGGCGAGCCATCATTCATAGCCATCAAGCGGGCACAAATCAAGACTCCGGGACTCTAAGAAATTCCTAATGGAAAAACCCAATACCACTTTGCCCGACCTGGGAATTGAACCCTGGACCTCATGCTTAGGAGTAGCGCTTGCCACCACTACACCAATGAGGTGTGACATACTGACATAATGATAGAAATTTACGAAAACGAGTCACATTGTTATTTTTTAAAATAATTTATCCTGTTTTTAACCTTTTGCTATTTTTATGATTTATTAATAATACAACTTACAGTGTAATTATAAGTACAAAAGAGGTTATATGTAATACGCGCTCCGCAAGTGACACGTCAAAACTTGGCTAGTTAGCCAAGTTACCTATCGTCTTGTCTCTTTTTCGCTCCCGATAATTCCGACATGCCGCCCTACTTCCAGGAGTGTGACAGCAGTAAATAGATCCACGGTAACAAGGATCTTTTGCGTTCGTACGACGTTGACAAGGGACCGCTGTTGGGTAACAAAGCAAGATGGCGGCGTTAGTTCCGATTTTGACCACGCGTCAAAAGAACTTTGTAGCGCTATAATCTCTTTTTCTTATCATTAATGACTTACCTATAGAAGGTCTGACGATGCACACAGGAAGGTTGGTGTGACTGTACACGATGGACTCTGCCAGCGCCTTCGTCAGCGTGTACGGGTTCGGGTGCTCGCCCTGGAAGAGAATGTTACTATTACTTCCTAGCTTGTCGAAAAGCAGACAATTCCAAAGTGAGTGTAATTAGTTTAATTGAAAAAATTATAAATTTTATATCTGTAAGTAGGTTTGTACAAACACTTTGAAACGTCTGTTTCCTATCTGAGTACTCTGAAAATGCAAACCGAAAAAAACTCAGAATGAAAATGCTTTACTTCAAGTACTTCCCATCTACTGACCATATTTTGTAATCGAGCACGCATATTTTTTTTGGCTTTCATACACGTTTTCGTAGAACGGAGCCGCCTGAAGGAGGCCCCATATCCCATACTCAGTCGTTGTCTTTTGTCTGAATAATGATGTTGATAACCTTTCAAAAAGACTTAGGGTAAAACTAACCTGTAGAGTCTCAGAGATGACCTCCACAGTCTCCGGCGGCAGCATCTTGGTGCACCTGACGATGCTGTCCGGGTCGTAGGGAGGCGGGTACACTCGCTCCTCGATGAGGGAGCGCGGCGCGTTGCTGTAGGCCGTCGACACGTGCACCAGGGCCTGGCGGGGAGATAGACATGCCATACAACAGAGTTGATATTTTAAATAGTTGAGTTACTTAAATTAATCTATCCATGCATCATGTTCGTGATTGGGCCCCGCCAGTTGGGATTGGTCATTGGTTAGACTGCCATGGTATGTCAATCAGGTAAACAATCTAGTTTTCTGACTGTACATTGATCTCACAATCGTGTAATCGTATCGTATTATCAAATCGTATAATTTTTTTAGGCAATATGCAAATTTGTTAATTACGATTGATTGAAATGACTAACCATGGAGCTTGTTGCCTGTTCTGACCGTCATAGGTGGTCTACTATGAGGACGCAACAGCTACATAGTTTGGTTCAAATACGACGAATCTGACGGTTGAGCTGACCATGTATAGGCTTACAACTATTGCGTACCTTCAACTTGTGCATATCCTCAGCCAATTTGAGCAGCGAGGCAGTTCCCTGCACATTCAGGATAGTGGCAGCATGCAGCGGCTCCGTGAACCTCACAGTAGCAGCAGAGTGGAACAGAGTGGTCACCTTCCCCAGGAGTTCTCGCTGTTCAGGGTTCACTCCGAGGTTGGGGGCAGAGACGTCGCCGGTGATGGGGTACAGCTTGCCGAGGCGTTCAGGCCAGCGGGCTCTGATGCGATCGAAGACCTGAGGAGAGATCTTCCTTATGTCTCTGTTTGAATGGGTTATTTTCGAGTGCCTCGTTGGATGTCCTCGCAAACATGACTGCTGTGATGAGTGATTCCCAAATAGGGCTAAGTGTTATTGGATTTTACAATCAAGAATATCTCCGTAGTACAGATGGCCGATGGGGCCGATAGATTCGATTTAGATTGGAAGGCGGTCAAGGTGGATCAATGACCTTGAGAAGGCCGCAGGGATCCGCTGGCTGCGAAAAGCAAAGAACCGGTCGAATGGCGGTTCTTGGGGGAAACGATGATGTTGATGGCAACTGGTTCCATGGGAGTGACTCGAGGCTTGATCCTTTTGTTCTTGCCTACTAAAGTGTAAGCTTACAAGTTAAATATATTGAACTTCTGGAAATGACGTCGGTCTGGCAGTTGTGGGAACGTTGGTACTCTTATAACTATGCTTTGGTGGATTGTGTGAAATATGTCATTACGCCTAGGAAGGACAGAACAGGAGGACTCTGATGACGACATAGAAGTAGGTGGATGACTATAAGAGTAGAAGAAGACAAAAAAAAACAAGGATGGACTGTGTGAAAGATGAAATGGTTAGAAACGGGATGATTACTGAAATGGCGACTGATAGAGATGATTGTATGGAAGAAAAAGACATGCTGCGCTGACCACAAATAAATTGACATACCTAAGGGGAGAAATATGATGACGTACAGATGCGCACCGACCCAAAAAAAAAAAGTATAACACCAACCTGATTCTTAAGCAGTTCCTTATACCTTTGCTCCACAGTCAGACCTCTCTTTGGCCGCATCAGCACATAGATGGTCTTGATCCCAGGACAGCTCCTCAGGAGCTTCTCCAGCAGAGCCTTGCCAACGAATCCTGTTCCTCCAGTAACCATGATTACAGAGCCCTCGTAGAAGTCAGCAATGGCTTCGGAGGACTTGTCAGGTTGTTCCAGGTTGACATGATTGCTTTCGTAGTTCAGGTTGAGGGTGTTGAGGTCATTTCCGTTCAGCATTTCTATGTGTTTTCTAGAATTAAGGGGAGGATTTTGTTGAAATGGAAACTTAGTTTTGATAATAGACTTACGTTCAAAATTATTATTTTCATTTACGATAGAAACATTTCATCTAAACCGCATAGACTAACATTAATTACGCGAATTTTAATGAATCTATTAAAAACTTATTGACCTTCTAATGATGCACACTTATTTTAACTATTGAGACTCTTTTTAACTTTCGGGCCTTTTCTCACAGCTGTTGGTCGCAGTAACTAAGTTAGAGCACCCCGACCAAGTGGGTTAGGTTAGGTTAGAACCCTGACTAATTCAGAGTCTCCCAGTTACATCACAGTTAGGTTAGGTTACAACTGTGACCAACCGCATGTTCCAGTTAGTCGCAGTTACATGACTATTAAGTATTTTAGGACCCCCAAAATTCACAAAAACGGGCGCAATCATGATATTAGAATGTTCAATAGGTAATATTTTGAGGAATGCAAAATAGAGGTTCGTGCGTTCGTGCTCTTACACGAGCCAGTAAATTGTGCAATTCCTGGCAATTTCTATAAGAGCACCGTAAGAGCACCGTTAGGAAACACGCTGCAACTGTTGAAGTGCGCCCTACCCGCATCGCATCAGGACTCCACTGTTCCTTGTGTAAAACTACCTACATCTTATTTGTGTTGTTTTGTACGCCATAAGTAATAAGTCGAAGTACAAGTATTATAATGTTAGTTTTAAGCTACGTACTATGTGTATTATGTGTAGTAATATTTTATTTAAAGCTGCGCTTAATGGCACGCAGTATACGGAATAAGGGCAGGGGAGTGATGACGATATCGATACCTGTCGCGTGTGGAGAGCTTCACTAGCTTATCTAAAATGACTTTGTATAAGTGGAATTTGTAATTGTAAAACCCAACGGCTACAGATGAAAGAAAGGATGATAAACCCAAAGATATAAATATGGACCCTTGCTTTTTAGAGGGTCAACTAATTATACATCATTTATTGAACTTACTGATAGTCGTCCATTTTCGATGACATGAATTTTGCGTCCATTTTTAACCGAAGTCGCTTCCAAAATATTATGTCTGTAACAATAGAGACAATTATTAATAATTTTATAACCACATATGTATCAAACAAAATCAATGAACAATAATATGCACAACTTTTTATTGTTCGTTTTAGACTGCCTCGTTGGTGTAGTGGTCACAGCGCCACTGCCGAGGTCCGGGGCCGATTCTCGGGCCGGGCAAAGTGTTATTGGGCTTTACCATCTGGAATTACTCAGTAGCAGCCCGGAGTCTGGATAGGTGCCCGGTTGATGGCAATGGGCTCATGCACCCCCATATTACATGGGACTTAAACTGAACTTCTTACCAATTATCCTAACTAATTAATTAATAATATTAAAATGCGAAACTGAGGTTGTTGGTTTGTACGCTTTCACGCTAAAACGGCTGAACAGATTTTATCCCGTTTTTCCCACGGGATCGAAACTCATGCGGGTGAAACCGCGGGGCGCAGCTTGTTAATCTATAAATGAATTAAAACCTATTGCAGTACACTGCTATAGGTACATAGGCTTAAGATATCACGTAGTCTCCTAACAAACTTTGTCCTAATGCAAACGGGTGGAGTTCAAACCCACGACCTCTAGCACACCTGTCCACCTCTTAACCTCTGGGCTATTGCCGCTTAAGCTTTATTACTTTAAACCCATTAGTTTATGATGATGATTCAAAGTAGGTATTTACAGTCACAAAATTAACTAAATTCAAATTTTAAGCATTGTAAGGCGGCACAGATACCTACAATCGGCGATTTTTTTTGGAGCTAAATGAAACATAATGTTTCAAATGTACAAAACGTAGTCATACAAAAAAACCGGTCAAGAGCGAGTCGGACCTGCGCACCGAGGGTTCCGTACATCATACATAAATATTTTGGATGTGTTGTTTTATGTATGTACATTCCTTCAAAAGAAGGTTGGGCGAATAGGCGGACAGGTGGAAGGGCGAACAGGAAGACAGTACTTTACTATTAGCTTCATTCGTATAGGTACCTAAATAGTACTGTGCCCAAGAAAAACTACAATTGTGCTTCACCCAAAGCAACCTGCGAGTAGGTAGGTAGGAGGACATTTTGGTTGTGAACCGTGAAGTGTTTTTAAATTTTCATCTGCGAGGCCTATATTCGGCAGAGAATTTTATCACTGCGGTGTAGAATATTGAGGAGCTCGTGGCTAAGTAATAACTGCCGCACGGGTCGATCCATCAGGTTAAGCTACGCTTGCCGGGGTTGGTTTGTGGATGGATGACCATCTTTACATACCGAGACTCCTCCGTGCCTCGGGAAGCACGTTAAAGGCTCGTACAGACCAGCGCGACGCGACGGCGCGACGCGACTCGAACAATACAATTTCTAAAAAAACTTCACGGTATAACAATAACCGGTGTCGCGTCGCGCTGTCGCGTCGCGCTAGTCTGCACGAAGCTTAAGCCGTTGGTCCCGGCTGTCATTCGTGGATCTTTGACATTCGTACGGGTCGTCAGAAGTCCGAAAGTCTGACAACCAGTCTTACCAAAAGGTATCGTTTTACCCAGTTACTGGGTGTGGAGGTCAGATAGGCAGTCGCTCCATGTAAAATACTGGCATTCAGCTGCATCCGGTTAGACTGGAAGCCTTTCCCAGGCTGATGATTTATGTGATAAAGGAATGTGTTTGAAAATTATTTAAAATGTTCGCTCCTATCGCAATAATAATAATGTGCTGACTGCACAATTGCTAAGCAAATTGATTAGCAATTGAAATTTCCCGTATATGAAATCACAACGGTCATGACAGTTGAAATGGTTATAGCACGGCAAATTGACGCAGGGCGTACATTGACGTAGGGTGTACTGGATTATATTCGAACGCAATGTAAATCGTTACTGAATAAATCAATTGAATTGAATTCAATAATATTTACTCCCAGTTACTGTCCTTCAATTTTTACCCAGCTGACAAAAAAACGAGTGCTATGTGTTTACGTTTTTATAAAGAATAAGTCGAATTGAAGAATTCAATACTATGACAGTATACAATTAATATATTGCAATTCTTTGAAGTCTTAAAAATGTAAAATGAAAAAAAAAATATCACATATATTGCTTCATTCATATTAAAAATGAGGTTTTTGGAACTTATTAACATACTATTTCACACGATCTGATCGCGTATTGGCAGATGTTACGAGCACACTTAGGCAAGCTTTGAATAGACGAACTTACCTAAGATCTTACAACAATACAGGCTCAAAGTAAATTAGCTAGCGAAACTAATAATGAAAATAATAATAAATAATGATCACCCTATCATTGTCCCACTGCAGCTCAACGGCCTCTTCTCACACACAGAAGGCACGAGCATAGACCACCACGCTCACTTAAGACGGGCTGGCGATTGCAGACTTATATTTATTATAAATCCAGGTTTCCTCACGATGTTTTCCTTCACCGATGGCAGTAATGCCCAAGATAAATTCAGAAAGTACTACCTATATGAATTGAAAAAGTCAAATTGGGACCTGCCCGAATTTGAACCCACACCTCGAACTCGAACCAAAACGTCGCTACATATAAAATACTGGTATTCAGCTGTATCCGGTTAGACTGGAAGCCGACCCCAACATAGTTGGGAAAAGGCAGGCAGAATGACTGATTGCAGCAAAATAACTTGTAGTAAATGTTTTCATGGCGCAAGTCGGTTGCAGATGACAACTTGCGCAAGCACTGGCATTAGGAATTATTGCAGTACTGTATCCGGGTGTTTGTATGACACATAGAGCTTTAGAAATGACAGCTTGCCAGCAAACTGAAGTGGCAGTGGGCTGGCCATGTTTGTCCAAGGACCGATGACCGGTGAAGCAGACGAGTCCTGGAGTGGAGACCACGTATCGGTAGTGTGGGGCGCCCCCCAGCGAGATGGCGGAGGACTGTAGTGCCATGGCCTGGTAGAGGCCTACGTCCAGCAGTGGACTGCGATAAGCTGAGTAGAACTGAATTGAGCTTCAGAACGAGACTGTCACACGGTATGAGTGACAGAGACAACGCTCTACGAAGGCGAACTTTTTCTGAAACTCGATGTGGTATATTTACGGCTGCACCTATAACTTTCTGGTGGGGCCCGGAAAACGTAGGCTTGAAGATTATATCACTTTATACCTTCTACTATTTATACCTAGGTATGTAGGTACGAGAAAGTTATTATAACACAGTTTTCTTTGCACGGTAAACATGATACATTATTATTAAGTATTGATTCGGATTATAAAAAATATAGGCAGATAGGTTATCAGCAGCAGTGCTAGGTATAGCTAACGTAGATACATTCTAGAATTAAGTATTTAAAAAATAAATTATCTAAATCATGACTCTTATTCACTTTATCGTTTTAACACAAAAACAAATATAATAACAGTCACAGTTGAGGTAAGTCGAAAATTATTAAATATTTGTTTTTATATCTAAATATACTGTTTTTCAATTATGCAACACTATACTTATGGAATCGATTTGAAAAAAATCATGAAAAAAAAAGCTCATTAATTTTTTACAATTATTTATAAACATTAAAAAGACCTGATAAAATTACGTAAAAAGTTCACCGTTATTATTCCCGAAAAAATATGAAAACATACGTACCCAAATAATTCGAAGCACCGCGACGTTCGGGATCCGGGACTCAAAAAGCTATTATTTTTATTTAACTATATCATTTTTTTTGTTGAACGCACAGCAACTGCCTCGCGTCGCGGCTCGGCTTTCACTGGCGAGGCATTCACGTAATACCTGCTGTAACGTTGCGGGTACATACGGGGAGGTCTTGTGTGCGGGAAAGCCAGTATTGGCGTTTTTGTGGAGTACTTTATGTAGTGAAGTTAGATGATGAAAAAAATTTATGTGATGTTAAAAATCTACATTTTTTTGTAAGAAACATAATAACAATATCAATGGTTAGCATAGTTAATTTGAAATGTTAATCTAATATTTGCCAATTTTACTACTAACATGTCTTGTTCAAAAATATAAACAATTAGATACTATAGAAAAATAACACATTTTTTTTTAATTTAAAAAAAAAACTAAGTAAATTAAAAACTGAGCCAACCCTTACTTTTTTCTAGATGGCACTGGTGTTTACTTTCTATTTTTCCCGTCTGTTTTGTTCCTATTAATCGCTGCAGTTCCATAATCCCATTCATCCGGTATCTTTATGTTTGTTACCTGCAATACCAAGTTTGCATACACGGAGCCAACATAGCCAGAAGTTTAAAAGAAAAAAAAAACCCTTATGTCTCCTGCATTTTTAATCAAAACACTACGGTAACTACTTTCTTTAGGCTAGAAAATATTGGTGGCATTTTAATTGTATCTACTACTCCTGCATAATATTAAGAAAACATACCGTTATTAGTATTACACACCACCCTTCTTAGCCCCACACCAGTCGATCCAACACCTAAACGCGCGCGCTCACAACACACACCCGTGTGTTTACAAATTACGCGTAGCTTACGTTCAGAACCATTCATTCGTTATTTGCCAATGTGTAGGGCTTTTCCAATTTTGACATCGTCTTACATCACTTATGGTGTCCGGTCTATGGGCATAAAGTAGCCCAGAGTTGGAATCTCTCGGAAGGTAAAGACGGCCTCTGATACCTACAATACCAGACACATCGCAGACGTGTTGCCATCACAGAGACGAAGCGGAGCTGTGTCATGTGCCTGTAACTACACGATGATGACTAAGAAATAATTTGATTCAGTCCTACTGACACACCCGCCTAGCTGAATGTTGTGAATGTTCACGGTCAGCGATGGGATGAGGTTTGAAAGCCACAAGTGCATTTATTTATTTATTTATTTATTTATTTATTTGGATCTCCAACAAAGATTACACCTTACATGCTAAAAATAAAACATAAAAAGATACAAATCCTTGTGCATCTTCAATTATAGGAGACCACAGCTTGCATTAAGACATCAAACAATCAATTATTAATATGGAAATAAAGTATACAATTTAAAGTAAAAATAACAAGAATTAAAATTATAAAAAAAAAGAAAGACTATATATATTGAGTTGAACAGTAGGGAGTTGAACAGTAGGGAGGAAGGTCAACACCTACTCAATATTAAGTTTTGCGTGTAACAGCAACTTAAATTTACTTAGGCTGTTGGAGAAAATGTCTATATCGTCGGAAGAACATGACAGTGAGTTGTATTGATTGGTCATCCTAACAATCGGCGAGTGTTTACCTAGATTTGTTCTGTGTTGAGGGGATTCTGATGACAACACAGTAAATATCATAACATACCGCCTTTATTCGGCGAAGGGTTAGGCAGAGGTGTATAGAATAGGTAGCAACATATCTACAATAGGTACCTACCTACAGTCATAATTCGCCAGTTATGTCTATGTCCGTGCACTAGGAGGCAACCCACCAGGCACCAGTCGGTACTCCGGGCTGCTACTGAGAAATTCCTGATGGAAAAACGCAAGAACACTGTTTCCGATCTGGGAATGGAACCCTTAGCTGTCACGCTTGCGACCACTAAGTATACCAACGAGGTAGTCGTTATTTCTCCATTAATATACTTACTTGTTTACTAGCGGTCATTAAATTAAACTTTGTGTTTTGATTGACTATTGTTTTTCCATCAACGAATTACAACAGTCCCCATTAATTTGAGAAGTCTCACCAATCACAGTCCTTTTCCAGGCTTTGAGTAACCAGCTGTCAGTAACATACAAATAATGGCCGGTCGGTTCAGTAAAAATCTCAGCGTGTAAACGTAGGTGAAGTGAGTTTGAAGCTAGCTGTCAATAGCGTCAAGCCCTAGAGTCAGGTGAACGACGCCTATGTTTTCACGGTGAGATTTTTACAGTATAGACCGGGTTTGTATAAAAGTGATACGTTCTATTAACTAAATGTAATAGAAAACCCGTTTTTATTGAAAAATAATGGGAAGTCGAGCGTGAACTGGCGTACTTTATGTACTTACATTATTGCAGTCTGTACTTACTAACATACTGACCGCAATGACTGAATATCACGCTTGCATCCAACGACAAGGTAGGCAGAAGCGTATAATTCAACTACATTTAGATTGTTATGTCCCACGTATTATCGGGCGAGCCTAACACCATTACCGGAGCTTAAAATCAGACTCCGAGCTGATACTGAGAAATTCCTGTTCAATATAATTATTACACTGCCTCACCTGAGAATAGAAACCCAGGGCCTCACGTTCAGAAGTTTTGCGACAACTTAACCAATGAGGCATCAGACAATCATAACAATATTTATTAGTCTGTAATTCGTCACTACAGAGAGCAAAGACCTCGTAACCGTACTACTCATCAGCGAATACGAAGAAGGAAATAATTTGTAATATTGACACAAAGAAGAAACACAGGCTGTGAGGCAGAGGCCATAGTAACAAATACTCTGTAAAAAAAACAGCTAGCTACCTACCACGGTTACAAAGCTACCTCCCTGTGAGAGACAGACAGACGGCATAGGCTTAGCTATAAGGTTTCAGTAGCCCCCCTTATGTACCTAAGGGGGGTTAGAACCCTTACAATAGTCGAGCTATTCTGTATAAATCTGTCAGCGAGCTGTCATTCCACCTGATGCTGGGTTTGACAGCTCACTTCACGTAAATTTTCATGGTGATATGTGTACTGATTAGGTGTCTAAAGGCGGAAACCACTTTCCATCATCAAGTCGTCAACCTATTGCCAACACCACATTAGAAGTGAACTCAAGTCCAAAGTGCTGGTTGCGAAGTGCGTCTGCAAACCCATCTGTGCCACTGACCCCGAAAACATTGCTTATGTAATCTACTAACTGGTCTTATAGGCAGTTTTTTAGATAACTCCGGGCCGATATTATAAAACAAGGTCGCTTTTCGTGTCTGTCTATGTGACCGCGCGGTTCTTCTAAACTACGAAGCGGATTTAGATGAGGTTTCACCATTATTTAGAGTATTTATTCCGGAAGGTTTATGTGTATAATATATTAATAATAAACTTACATGTAATAAAGAAATTTCGATGTTTTGTCCAGTCGTAAAAGCCGTGCGGAGCCGGGGCGGGGTTTTAATCTGTGTGTAAATAAATATATTTTCTTTCTTTCTTTCTTTCTAGTTATGATTAAAACTTGACTAGCTTCATCATCATCTGCCTGCCTTCTACCAACAATTTTGAGGTCAGCTTCCAGTCTAACCGGATGCAGCTGAATACCACTATTTTACATGGAGCGACTACCTATCTGATCTCCACAACCCAATTACTGGGTAATACGATGACGGGACGGTACCTCTGGTAAGTTTTTCAGACTTTCGGGCTTCTGACTGCCCGTAACGACTGTCAAAAATCTACGAATTTCAGCCGGGACCAACGTTTTAACGTGCTTTCCGAGGCACGGAGGGGTCTCGTTATGTAATGGATGGTCAGCCATCCACGGATTGACCTCAAAGACTAGCTTAACCTTGATCGATCGATGCGGCTGTTACTTAGCCACGAACTTCTTTCGAGACGATTCGAGTTACATAGCGGTTTTACAATAATTGAGACTTCGTCTGCCTCGTGGTCTAGTGGTCGGTAGCGCCACTGCTAAGCATGAGGTCCTGGCGTCATTGGAGACATAAGGGGTACACGACTCGGGTATCAAACACGCGACCTCGCGCTTTGAAAGTGAACTCTGGTGCCATTTGAGCGCTTGCGACACATTGGTGTAGATTATGTTTCACGGAAGTCTTGCAAGCAACGAGTTGTTGTTGCAAGCAACTGTATTGTCGTGAGCTTGTGATTTTCCTCCTTTCTTCTTAAGATATACATAATTGTGGAAGACGGAAGGGTTCCTAAATGTCGTGGAAGTCGATTAAAAGTCGTGACGTCTAAAGGTCATGACGTCTTTCTTCCTCGAAGGGACGGACAGAGGTGTATTGTGAAGCACGCTACATTTCGCCAGTTAAATGTTTGGGGCAAACTTAAGCTTCCTGAACATGACGCCGGAGCCGCACCGGCGGCGGCGCCGGACCGTCAGAGGAAAAAATTAATGTAGCATGAGTGCACTCGTATCCACAAACATGCGGTCCGGCGCGCGCCGTGCCGCCTTATTTTTTACGGAAACAGATCCAGACGCCGAGCTGCTTCTCCCATGATCATCCTTGGGCAGATGGTGTGCCGGACCGGCAAGGCGACGGTTAACAGTTGCACCGCGCATGATACAACATCGTACGACGCTTCATCCTATATTGCTTTAAGAGTTTATGGTCAAATCGATTATGATAGGCAGTCGCTCAATGTAGGTATAATACTGGTATTCAGTTTCATCCGGTTAGACTGGAAGCCGACCTCAACATAGTTAAGAAAAAGCGGCAGATGATGATGATGAGTGTATGGAAAGCCCGCAGAAAACTTTACGACCCGGGCATCGAACTGACGTCAAACCTGCTCTTTGACACCGGTACAACGCAACACAGAATAGTAATTATAACTTACTTATCATGCTCCAAACTGAATCAGTCGGTCAGCACGAGTGTTGTGGTTGCGTAACTAACAAACAGTGTTCATTCTTAAGTTGCAAGCACTCGGCCAAATTGTTCAGCGACTGTTGCCGGCAACAGACGCGTATAAGTATCCAAGGGGTGTCGTGTAGTTGGGATAAAATAGGCAGTTTTAGGAGCTATGAAACTTGAAAAAATTACTTCAGTATGTTTTGGCAATATTAACCTTTAACTGCTCTATATAAGACAGTCCCCCGAAACGCTCGCCCTTCACCATTTCCTAGTGTTTTAGCCAGTTTTAGCTGAGAAGTAGAACTGGCAGTCGCTACATATTGTCATCACCGTAAATTGTTTAATGTTTTTGTTACGACATTATATCACTAATGTTGCTAATTGCCAGATTTTAGCTATTTTAGTTGCCCGTGTAAGCCCACCCTTTTTTTTTTTTTGATGGGGTATATTCAAATAACGCAACCCCGGCAGTATTAGTCAAAGTCAAAGAAATCATTTATTTCAAATAGGCCCTTATAAGGCACTTTTGAACGTCAAAATTTACAAAAAAAAATAATTGATTCTAGTCGCCCCTTCCAAAAGGTAGTTTTCGCATGGAGAAGAATGGGCAAGAAACTCCACCGTTACTCTTTTAAAATGTTTTACAATATTTTGTATAAGTACATTAGTTATATAATTATATGTGAGGACGATGCACCTAGAATAAAATTATTATACCACAATAGGTAAAAATAATTAAGAATTAAAAATGAAGCAACAACAAATCAACTAATTATGTGATAGATACATGGTGCTCACATATTTACAAACATTGTAAAAGTAGACGATTTTCCTAAAATTTTACAATTAATAAGTCAGTGTGCGAGGAAGTAGTGCAGCCCTTACACAAAATTCAATATTATTTTAAACACGTAGTCGTCCCATGCCGAACATTCTCCAATGCCAGCTGTTAGACAAAAGCAAACAAATATTAGAATATCATAAAATATTTATTTAGTTTTGTGCAACATGAGATGTCACATGTACGGCGCGAGTGCGCAGGTGGCGCATAGTTTATTTTATTTACGCAAATCTTACCTACAACTACCATTACAGATCTGCGATCCAATGCGATAGAGTGGCCTTACATGCTAAATACTTAAAGTACATCCTATAAAATTACATACTATATCCTAAATCTTAACCTACATCTAAATAACATATTATATATAACGCAGCTTTTGCGAATTCACTCAAGTTGCACCACAATACATCAACCCTCTCGTGAACCTCGTTCACCGCACGCCTGGCTCTAGTGAGAGGAGTCCTCGCCAGTAGGTTGGTTCTGGCCGCAGGCACAGCAGCACGGGCGGGTGGCGCCGCCTCCACACGCACCGGTCAGACACGCAAAGTTCCAGGTGCCGCAGTACTCCCGGGTTATGCGCAGCGCCACGCAGTAGCTTCACTACATACGCTGCAAGTGCAAAGTCCCGTCACACCTTTAACGCGTTCTACCCTACCATACCCAGTACAAAGAGTGTAGAGGTGTATATATCTATAGCGCCGACATTTCGCTAGTTATGTTCAAGTCCCATGTAACAGGAGGCGAGCCTATTGCCATCAACCGGGCACTAATCCAGACTTCGGGCTGCTGAGAAATTCCAGATGGAGTAACCCCATTACACTTTTCCCGATCTGGGAATTGAACCCAGGACCTCATGCTCAGCAGAAGAGCTTGCGATCACTAGACCTCCACAACCGTGGACCTGGGTTGAGTAGTAGGTAATAATGATATATTTTTTTAATGTTACGTACTCAAAATTACCGTTAAAATGTTAAAATCTATGCCAGTGAAATAAGCAAATGAAAGCGGTAAGAGTGCAGTGGTTACCGCGCGGGCGCGGCTGGCCAGTAAGAGGTCGTGAGTTCGATGTTAGAGACTACTGAGAATACAATAGAATGCTCTTCATTATGTACTCCTTTAAGTGCAGATATAAAAATATACATTTTACATAGTGCGACACAGTGGGCGGTGTTATCGCTGAGCAGGTCCTGGGTTCGATTGTCAAGTGGTAAAGTGTTATTGGATTTTTCCATCAACACCACTTTCTTTTTTTTTCGAGTGGTTTGTGACTAACCTGGTGTCAAAGTTTATCTGCCGCCCATGGGCATCAGACTTGGCTTCAAATGCCATCGATAAATATATCTCAGGCATGCCGCCGGTTTTCTCACGATGTTTTCCTTCACCGTTTTTGAGATGATAATTATACAATACGCATAAAATATGAATCAGAAAAGTCTGAGGTGCGTGCCTTGGGTTCGAACTCGAGACCTATGACTTGGCAGTCTGACGGTCACACCACTGGGCTATCACAGCTGATGCATCAACAAGTATGTCTCGTATTTACAGAAAAATTATCATTAGAATAATCAATACAACATCTCTGACATTAAATTACCCTATTGAATGTCAATTTCATGAAATCGTAACTTTTGAGGCCAATAGATTATTTTAAATGAATGCACATTGGTTACGGTCGCGAATCACATATCTTCTTCTTTTCGTGTGGTTAGTGAGTAACCTGGCGAATTCATATTTTATTTTTTTTAAACGTAAGACAATTTGAATTGCGCGCGCGACCCCGGCGCGTCGGCCGTGTGGCATGTAGGCCCAAGCAAATAGGTTGAATTCCGGCCTTTTTGTGTCAGGCGGCTAAAATTGCCCAGTAGGCAATACTACCTCGGTACAAAATGTATAATGTAGGTAATAACATTATGTAGGAACTTGCGCAGGGCAGTGAAAGTAGATTCGCTTCATTACGCGCTGCCAGTGCGGGGACACGGTTGTTTTGTCGATAGTTTGGCAAATTAAAGTGTCGATAGTATTGTGTCATTGAAGTCGATAGATATAGTTTTTTTTTGTTTTATGTGATGTTGCTTACGATTTTAGTCGTATTTAAACTTCAATTATCCGAGATACACTTAGCTTAGTGAGTTTTAAAAATCCTTTCATACTACGGTCAAACGCGACAGTTTGACTTTGACTGCGCTTTTATTTCGTAGCAGTAAAGGTGATTTACGTAATTCAAGTGTAATACCGGCGTGCCGTTGAGCATAAGCATCTACGCTTAAGTTTAAGCAGTATTATTTAGTTTAACAGTCACATAATTGTTTTAACTGTAATTATAATACTAGCTGACCTGACAGACGTTGTCTTGTCCAAATTCCAATAATTCATACAAAATGCACAACTTTTTCTTTCCGTAAGAATAAGAATCATATAATTGCAGAAAATACAGGTGTTATCAGTTGTAAAAGTTGGTGGTTTAATGTACAGTCCATATTTTGCCTGCTATAGGAATGCAAATTCCTATAGCAGGAAATAAAACCTACCTAACTACCTACCTACTTATTTTACTAAGATTATACAGAATAATACTTATGTTCTAATATAATTTTTAAATTAAGATTAACAATAAATATAAGTACACACATAACAAAACTTAACCTTAAAATAACATTATATGTAACAAAAATTATTTCTAAAGTAAAACTAAATAAAACAGACCATAAAACAATAGGAAACTTAAACAACTTATTTTTTTATTTTGCAGTTCTTATAAAATAAATTTAAAAAAAATATCAACCACCTACGCAGTTTTATTTTAAAATATTTAAATGGGAGTTCCCTTATGATGTTTGGTAGATTATACAAAAATGTAATGCACAGTATGATAAACATTCTTGTTAATTAGGATTGTATTACAAGAAGGAACTAAAATTTTTGTTGCATCTCTTGGTCTCTGTTTGGAGTTATTGTCATATTATATTGAAACAAAAATTTACCAAATCGGTCCAGCCGTTCTGAAGGGATGCGCTTACAAACGAACAACGTTTCATTTTTATTATATAATAGAAGATTGCTAATTTCAAAACATGGAATTAAAATGCCAAGCAGAACAGATGAATTTTCAGAGCTTGTAACGGGTCCGTTACAACCATCTGTCTTTTATTTGTTTTTTCTTTTGTCTAAGAAAGAAAGAAAAAGAAGAAAGAAATATTTTTTTTTATTCTGCATAAACGAAACGCATATTTAAAGAAAAAAATAAATAAAAAACACACATAGAAAAGTAGCCAAAAGCGTCATATTCAACCAATAAATAAAAGTTAGAACATAGAAATAAAAGGTAGACAATCTTGTTCATTGGTTGATGTCAAGGCTACGGACCAAAGACAATATTGCGTATTTACTGTTGCGACATTAGCAAATGACAGCAAAAACAAAACACACACATAGAGACATAGAGATATATCCAGAATATGTAGTGCGGAAAGTAGTTTTATTTCCTTTTCTATCACAATATTTTCATAACGTAAAACAATAAAACTAAATATTACTAACTCGTAAACATTTTATTATAACTGAACATATTTTATTGAACTATTGTTGATTCAGTTAAAAAGGCAATATAGTAAATATAATAACAATGAATGAACTTTTTCAATGTCATGTGTTTTCACCTGACATTGAACATATCAAATGCAGAATTGCGTTTAAGAAACCACTGACATAAAAATAAAAAAGTTCCTCTCTCCTTGTGCGGGAAAATGTAGTGGACTGTATTTTTTGTTGATTAAACCACCAAGTCGTTAACACAACTAATTTATTTATTAAAAACAAGAATAGAATAAAACTTTAATTTTAATTTAAAAATAATGTGAAACGTACAGCCTATAAAAAAGGTCACAACATTCCTATTATTTTACTATTTTGCTGTGCCCGACATGGTCCATAATAATCTCATTATTATAAGATTACTACCTAAGTACCTACCGACGCATTGTGGCATCAATAGATGATTTTTAGTTTGTGACTAGTGTCGAGTCTTGGTGCCAGAATATCGTTACTTGGTACGGTCTCTTAATTTCTGGTACTGACAAGACTTTCAAAACTTTTCGATAAGCTACTTATACGACACAATTCAACTACATAAAATTAAACACAATTTAAAATACTATCGATATCGACAACAACAACGAAAGCGTGTCCCCTCACTACGCCCAAACCGGTCGTCGGTATAATCGCGTATGTAGACAGCGTTACGTCACTCAGTGAATCGCCTCGTAATACATTACACGATTTTTTAAACTCGCTCTATTTGTATTGGGAAACTGTGCGGTGGTGAAATTAACTTCAAGTTGTTACTTCTACCTTTATAGGGGCTCGTGGCTAAATAATAACAGCCGCACGGGTCGACCGAAGGTTAAGCTACACTTGCCGCGGTCGGTACGTGGATGGGTGACCATCCATTAAATATCGAGTCGCACCCGTGCTTGACAGCACGTTAAACTTTATCGTAGGTCCCGGCTGTTGGTCGTTCGTAGATCATTGACAGTCGTGACGGGTAGTCTAGTCAGAATACCAAAAATCTGACAACCAGTCTTACCAAGGGCTATCATGTTACCAGATAGGCAGGGACTTCATGTAAAATACTGGTTTTAATCTGCATCCGGTTAGACTGGAAGCCAACCCCAACGGGAAAAGACGAGGCAGATGATGATGACTCAGAGAAAGTCTGAAAGAGGCGTCCGTGACCGAACTGTGTGGGCTAATGTTGTCATGGCTAGGATATTAGTAGAGGAAGAACAAAGAAACGATGCAGATGGATGAACTATGTGAGACTTGAAATGGCTAGATAGAGGATAACTATGTTGATTGTATGAGTCCAGTGTATTTTATTTGGCTGTATTAAAATTTGTTGAAGAACAAAGCCGACCCGAAGCAATTACTACACATAATATTTGGCTTTCATTCGGCCTGTGCCGACCGGCTAACTTAGCGTTAGCCCAAGTAGCACGGACGTATTTTTATTGCGGCGATTTTTTCGTACTCTGTTTTTCAACTCTCGGTATTGAGCCGAGCATTGAGAATCCAGCGCGTATACCAGCGCGTCAAGCGCACTGTTGGATATTCAACTCTCGGCGCTAAGCAGAGCGTCGAAAATCCAATACGCGAAAAAAAATCGCCACAGTAAAAATACGCTCGTGCGAACCAGGGCTTAGGGTTGATGCCGAACATGTCTACCCTCACTTAATCATGTACGGGTCGGCTGTGCACAATTCGAGCTCGAGGAGCTTTTCCCCGAACATATTTTACTTGATTCTGTTACCCAGCTGTGCCGAATCATGATGAGCTGAACATGTGTGTAGCACCCCTCACACCACTGACTTTCAAACTCGCTAATACTGAGAAATTCGTAATAGAAAAACCAATAACACATTGCCCGACTTGAGAGTCGAACCCAGAAAACACCAGTCGTGCTTGCGACCAAGAGACCATTGGGGCAGTGTTAGGAAATATATTAAAAAATCACTGCCATCTAGTGTTAGCTCACAGAAGCACTCACAACTTACACTTACAAACAAAATTAATTTACTTATATCATTGCCTTTATCTGCCACCTATTGAGAAATAGTAGAACTATTCTTACATCTATTTTATTGACACAACAAACCATCAGTGTCATAGTTTCATCTATTTGCCACTAGATGGCGTTATAATCGTCGTGAGCAAAATTGCATAAACTTCGTAAGCTAATTCCGCAACGTGATTAAAATTGCGACACTGTTGTTCTGTTATTTTACGTAAGACATTTATGACGCTTTGTTACGTGAGAGTCCAATACAACGCATGGTTGGACGCAAATTTGATTATCTCTGTGAAGGTCGCCTTATGTTCGATGTGTATTCCAAAAGTATCTGTTTAAATTCGTGTGCAATAACTCCCTAAATTTGAAGTGAATTAGTAACACATTCGTCTGTATTTAAACGGTTACAAAATTGTAATTGAGGAAAAATGAGGAAAAAACAAATTTCAATTCTCAAATGAAAAACATCTTTATGGTGATTAAAAATTAGAATTTCGATTTACATAAGTATTCAAAAAATTAAAACAATGCACTCAATTTGTGGAGGATGCGGGAGGCAGAGAATTGGACAAAGTGGGCGGTGCTTGGGGGAGGCCGATGTCCAGCAGTGGACGTCTTTTGGTTGAAATAACGATGACTTAATTTGTAAGTGGCACTACAACTCGGCATCTACAGGTAGGTTCGTTCTCTCACCCTGTTAAAAATTTCATCAGATTAGGTACTTTCAGAACAGACTTTATGCAATATCTTCCTTATAACTTCAGACCAATTATTTGGTCTGAGCTTGTAACATGTTCCTTTAAAACTATCGTGACTGGAAGTGTTGCGAAACTTCTGAATTATTGACTACGTGTATGCGCATATTTGGAACGCTGATTATTTATATTTAGTGTGAATTTTACAGTTGGGGAGTGTTGCAGCAATCTTGAGATGTACTCAGAATGTGAAGAAAGCAAATGCCAAATGAATGAGTGTGGGTCGTTGCAGGTGTTCTGTAGTTTCTGCCTACTCTCTAGAGGAAAAGGCGTAACTCGATTTGGAAGGTACAAAATCTGATGTTTATTTATTTATTTATTTATAGTTAATTAAAACGGCACAGGTCCAATTACATTAATTAACATAGAATTATAAAGATTAAAATAAAATAAGCATTCAAATAACATACAATACAAAAATTAAATTCAAATTCTAAGATATACAATTCGTGGATAAAATTATTGGTACTTATTTGCGTAAATGGTTAAATAAATTAAAAACATCATAAGCTAACATGTAACAGTGGACACCCTCGCATATTGTCTCTCACAAAACACCAGACAGGCACGCATTATTTCCTTCCATTCATCAGCAAACACATCACATTCAGGGTCGGCAGTCAGGAGGGCGTTTAGCATCCTTAGGGTTCGACATACCGGGGATTCAGCTCTAGCAACAGATCTAGATAGCGGTAGTGCGAACAGGTTATGACGGCGGCTTTGACGGTGCCCAAGGTATTTGTCGGGCACAAATAGGCAGCAGAAAAGTCCGTGGAGCTCAGGGCAGTCAATACGACCGCTTAGGGTTTTGCAGGCAATCGTGAGCTGATCAAAGCCCCTTCTTACCTCCAATGAGTTGAAGCCCAACATCCCTAGAAGATAAGATGTAATATTTGTACCACCGAGCAGCGGTGCTGTGCTCCAGTGTGAAGGGTGTACTTACAGGCACATGGCACATTTCAGCACAGCCTCTGTGACGATAGCGCATCTACGATGCCTCTGGTATTGCAAATTAATGTCTATTGGCGGAGAAAGCAGTAATATCTAGCCTACTGATGTGACCGTCGGACTGCTGCCAAGTCATAATTCTCGAATTCGAACCCAAGGCCTCTGACTTTTCGGATTCTAACCTCAGACTTTTCGGATTCATGTGCATATTGTATAATTTATTATCAGTTGCTTGAAAAACGGTGAAGGAAAACTTCGTGAGGAAACTCGCTACGGCATGTGAAGCCAAGTCGGTCACCGGCTTAGTCACTAACCACACGAAAAATAAAGATTGGTGGCAGTGTCTACTTACTATCGGTGGGCTGTCAGCTTGTTTGTCATACAATAACAGAAAAATGCGTAGCCTTTCTGCCGACACAGTTCAAAGGTCGGAATGTAAACTACGATCAATCGAAGGCCGCGCTCGACAACCGAACGACTCTTAACCACGGTTCAATAATGAAGCTTAACACGTGATATTAGATAGTCAACATGAAATTAACTGATCACTGAGCGACATTGAGATTCGCACGGATTGTGTAAATTGCACCGATCAGGTGTATTTTATTTACTTTGCATGTGCAGCAGATTTTGTAATTAAAAACTTAGTGCGCGATTCGGATTTGCGCACTAAAGTTTCTGTACAATCAAAACTATCAAAGTTAACCTATTGTTATTTATATGCCATGATAAAGGATATAACAAATAGTATACGGTGAAAATTTCAACCGACTTTCTATTATGGTTAAAAAGATACAGCCTTGTTAGTGGACAGGCAGATATACGCCGGAGACGCTTATAATAGTAGGGGCCCTCGGCGGCACCCGTTAGGTGCGGACCCAAACAAAAATGCAGCTGGCTTGAAGGTGTAACCTAGCTGACATAACTTTCACCAAACTCTGTTATGTATTTATAGACAAGTAAAATAAGGGGGAAATAAGCATAGGGCATTAAAAAATTCGTCCGCACCCTTGTCAGCAGGAAAAGTGCCTAAAGGGCTGGCAGCATGCCCCGTTGAACGGCAATGCTGATTCTTTGGGCAAAATTATTAATGTGTTATTAATTTATTGTTGGAAATGTTAAGAAGACATTTATAACTAACAGAGCAAAATTGGCTCTTAGTAGATTCTAGGATTTCACTAACCATTGTCACGCAATACCTAACTGTTCAACGTAATGAATCTGTATAAAATCTCACCGTGAAGACTTAGGTGAAGTGAGCGCGAAGTTGCTGTAGCTGTCAGTAGTGTCAATCAGCATCAGTCATCAGGTGAATGACAGCTCACTTCAAGCTCCTAAGTTAGTCTACCTAAGTTTACCTATTCCATCTGCGTTTTCCGTGAGATCTTTACAGAACAGACCGGCTGATATTCTTATCGTACTCCTAGGATTTCTCTCCGAAACGGCATTCTTGACTACGGTACGATTCCAACAAAGATTAAAGAAGGACAAGATCTTTTCAAAGGTCTCAATAATAAATCAAAAGCCTTGTTATTTGTTAGACCTTTTTTAAAGACATTGTCCTCGATTTGAGCGCCGTAGGCTAGTGAGAGTTGCTGCGTACGACACAAAAATATTTAACTTTAAAGGTGAAGAAACACAAAATGTTTTTTTTTTAATGTTCGCAATTTTGTGGTTTTTATACATTATGTTTATTATAGTTATACAATTATAGATTATGTTTATTATAGTTATAAAGATATCTTTATTTTTATTATCTTTCCGGAAACGTCAGAACTTTTAATCAAAATCAGACCTTTGAATTTATTTTGTATAACATGAGTGAACAATACAGTTCATCATCTGCTTATCTTTTCCCAACTATGTTGGGGTCAGCTTCCAGTCTAACCAGATGCAGCTGAATACCAGTATTTGCGACTGCCTATCTATCCTTTACAACCCAGTTACTGGGTAACATTGGTACCACTTGGTAAGACTGGTTGTCAGTCTTTTGGGCTTCTGACTACCAGTAACGACAGTCTAAATCTACGAATGACAGCCGGGATCAAAGGCTTAACGTGCTTTCCGAGGCATGGAGGGGTCTCGATATATAATGGATGGTCACCCATCCACGAACAGACCGCGGCTAGCGTAGCTTAACCTTCGATCGACCCGTGCGGCTGTTATTGTTTAGCCACGACTTGTTTCTTTAGGTGTATGTATAATCCTGTTGGCAGTCGCGGGGCTAGTGGACGCTAGAGCTGCCCAACTGAGGGTTCGAATAGCATACGATGAATAAAATGTCAAAAACAAAAATAAAAAGTCATTTACTCTAATAAGGCTGAGAATACGCACTTTTCGAACGTCAAAATTACATAAGACAGTCCCCCAAAACGACCGCCCTTCACCACTTCCTAGTGCTTTAGCTGGGAAGAAGAAGTGGCGCAACAAACTGCACAGAATAATTGAAAGGCGAAAGCGCTAATGGCGGTCTGAAAGTATCGGTGACTGAAACATTGTGAGAGAAAACCGGTTCTCATGGTATGGGCATGTGATGCAGAGCGGCAGAGACGTTAGGAAAATGTCGTGAGGAAAGTTTTGAGTATGAATTTGGATAAGTAGCTAAGACAAGAGGAATACCAAAGAAAAAAATGGATGAATTGTGTGAAAGATGATATGGCTAATAAGGTGGTGACTTCTGAGATGACTGTCAAGGATAATGATGAAGGCAACTGGCGCGCGAGTGGTAGAGTTTTTGTTGATATGAAGTTACGGCACGTCACCTTTGAGCTTAGTATAGTCGCCGGTTGCTGGTTACAACCATTGTGAGAACAGTGTTGGTTAAATAAATTACACAAAGGAAAAACCCAGTCGGTTCGAACCCACGATCTATAACTAAAAAGTTGGGGCCGTTACCGTTGGGCCATTACTTCTCGCTGCGGTCGGTTTAATTGCCAAAAAAACCCCCAGTTAACCTAAGTCAGTTAACAAATATTACACCCACTCAGACACGCTTCTAATTAAATTGACCTAGAGCATGAGGAGAGATCTGTTTGACATGACAACTCATAAAATGTTCACCAAACTATAGTCAACCGCACGTCAGTGACATTTTAAGCAGAAAACCGTCCTAACAGCTACAAAATAAAGGTCAAAGTCATCATGGACGCACGTCCGTACATACTGATAAATTTGGGAATTCTTTATTTCCTAATACTAATGAATCAGCACTAGTATTGGGAAATATCAAAAATGATCAGAATCGCCCATCTGTAAGGTTAAGCTGTGGTCAGTCTGTGCAATCAATCTGCCTGCTATTTCCCGAGTACGTCGGGGTCGGCTTCCAGTCTAACTGGATGCAGCTGTATCTATTTGATGAGATGGGTGACATTTTTTATGGCGAGACCTGTCCGCACCTTGAAAAGAGACGATGAATCTACGACAAATTCCACCCGACAATTCGCTCCCGTGGTATCTCAACGCGTGAAAACTTGATACCAACACCAACCACTCGACCCTATACACAGGCTGGTAATGAAGGCGCTGTTAATAAACATAAATATCACAATAAATAAAAAATACTCCATTACACAAGTAGCGGATGTTGGAGAAAAAACAGCCAGGCCGAAATAGGCTGGCCACGTCGCACGAAAGCACGCGGAGAGATGGGCGAAGATGGCCATGGATTATAGTCATGTTTGCGGGGCCATCATGGCCAGAGATCGCACAAAATAGAGAGGTACGGAAAGAAAAAGGGGAGGCCTTTACCCAGCAGTGGGACAATTTTCAGGGTAACAAACACATAATATAATATCACGCCTGTATTCCCTGAAGGGTTAGGCAGAGGTGTACCTATAGTACTTACACCCACATTTCGCCAAATATGACTAAAGACCCACGTCACAGAAAAATAATCTTATGCTAAAATTCATATTGTTATCATGGACATGTGGTTGACTGTACCCAGTTTAGTTACCTGAAAGCTTACAACTTAATTATAGCGTTGGGAAAGACATTACTGAATAATGGTTTAGAAGATAGTGGCAACACGATTGATAGTATTATAGGTAGACTACCTAGTTCATTTTGTTGTCTACAAAATGACGCAAATAACAAAAGAAACAATAACTAAGCATTGTATACTAACTTATTATAAGATTATTTATAATCTTTTATGAAATTCAATTCAAGTAGCAGTTAGGTTTCTAAATAATGAGAGGTCTGTTAAGTAATAAAGCATGAAATTTCTTGTTTTAACATAAAATAATTATAGGTATCCGACACTCGGCAATATCTGTAGCTTCAACCGCATCATTAGTTCCGAAGATTACCCCCTACATACAAACTCACAAATACCTCTTTACAATACTAGTACAGACAGTTTAAATACGTCTAGACAGAGCAGGTAGTGTTGAACCCCGCAATACATGAGTAGAAACCTCAACTATCGGCCTCAATCTGTCTCAATCTGTTGTGACTTGAATTTGAACGTAGCTAAATCTAAAAACGTTCATAATACTCGTAAATACACAAGGTGGACACGAAAATATTACGACAGTAAATTAAACTGCGTACATCTAATGACGTTCTTAGTCTGGATACGAAAATTCAATCAAATATATCTAATAGTTTAGTCACTATAGCTAGCCAAAGATTGGCAAAACTCATAGTCGGCCCATCACCATTGTTTGAATGGTTAAACTCGAAAAATTTCTATAGTCTTAAAGAATTTATGGATAACAAATTCTCATGTTAGTATTAAGTGAACATATGCATGCTAAGTACAATTCTGGCAAAACATGTAAGATCTTTATTGTAAATTATTGTAACACCATGTATACGATGTTTTATGCAAATAAATACTTACAAACTTACTTACTTACTATACTATTTAGTTTGTTTGAATGAAACAGTTTTTAAATTTCAATGTTAGGATTTATTTGATAGTTTCAGAATACTCCTATTTTTCCTCGACTTGACGAGGGCAGGGGTTCATATTGCCAGTTTTTTGAGTTTTTAGGAATTTGTCAGTAGCAGCCCGGGGTCTGGATTTATGCCCGGTTGATGGCAATAGGCTCGCCGTATTAGGTACAACTGGCGAAATACACGATTGTGTGATATTATAACGTTTATTTATTTATTTATTTATTTATTAAAACTTCTCGCACTCAAAGAGGTACAATGGCGGACTTAATGCCTTAGGCACGTTTCTTAATTCTGAAAGGGCGTAACTATTGAAACTCCACAAACGGCAATTTAATGACTAAGTACCATAAATTTAATGATAATAATAAAATATTAACAATACGTAAGTCGTTAATAATGTTGAAATGAAACAATAGATTTAAAGTTGGTCCGTAAAGTTATAAACAAACTGGATGGCTCATGGCTAATGGCTCAAAAGTGAAAGTATCCATTTGACATAATAATAACAATTGTAAACACACGATGGATACTTACCTTTAATTAACGTCGAATTTTATAACCTGCCCACGGAAAAGAATGACGAAATAATTTATATATGACATTTTGAATTTCAAAGAGAATTTATGTATGAACCTATGTCACTGTTTTGAATGAAACGGCCACATTCCTTTAGTTAGAAGTTTAGATCATCATCTGCCTGCCTTTTCCCTATGTTGGGTCGGCTTTCGCAGTCTAACCGGATGAAGCTGAATACCAGTATTTTACATGGAACGATTGTCTATCTGAGCAACCCACTATTACTGGGTAACACTATACCATTTTAAGACTTGCTGTCAGACTTTCGAGCTTCTGATTACCCGATAGATATAATATTTATATGAACCGTAACGACTGTCAAAGATCTACAAATAAAAGCCGGGACCAACGGCTTATCGTGCTGTTTAGCACCGTAAAAACACTTGTCCTCAGCTTATTATCAACCCAGCGTATAGCCACAGGCCTTTCCGACGCTGTAACACTACATCCTGTCCTCCACTTTCCGCATAGAGACTGCCCCAGCCACCTTTTAAAAGTTCGTCGGTCCATAGCAGCTTAGGCTATATGTCTATAGCAGGGGGCGTCCCACACTACGTTTGAAGATACGCGGTCTCCACTTCAGGCCTCGTCTGCTCCACGGGCCATCAGTCCTTCGGCAAACATAGCCGGCCCCTGCCGCTTCAACTTACCAACTCTGCAAGCTATGTCAACATGTATAATTATTACTCACTCTCAGCTAACAAATTGTCAAAGGCCTGTTCTTTGGGTTTAATTTCGACACATTGTTGATTTTCGTTCTAGAAACCGGTGTCAGTCACGCTCACGCCCAAGCCGAGTTAGAAACAAAAGCTTTGGAAGATAAAAAGCCGGCTTAACAGTTGACCTATACAAGGAGCGAAACGTCTTATTTTCGGCACACAGATTCTGATGTTCCTGATTTCCTGAAAAACATAATAATGAGGTGATTTTCCAAGGATGTGAAAACCACAGTTCGTACCGAAAAACCATGCTGGCACCTCTAAAGTAAACATTGCTCATACTTCGTATTACATGTAGGTTTTCTTATTTATTAAAGAACACCGACAGCACATACGAGTTCATTTTGATATCCCACAACTCTAGGGCATTAATGAGACCATGTCAAAGAAGCAACTAGCATATAAATTATTTTTTTAGATAACATACCTTTCGATGTGTGTATCTAAGTTCAATTGTTACGTACGAGTAAATAATTTTAACTCAAAACAATCATTCTTAAAGCTTAGAAAATGCGACGTTGTCATATTTTAAATTGTTGTTAGAATGATTATTATTTCTTTAAAGAAATAATAATCATTCTAACAACAATTTAAAATATGACAACGTCGCATTTTAAATTGTTGTTAGAATGATTATTTATTGTTATTATTATTATTATTTATCAAGTTATTTTAATTGTATTTTTAATCTGTACTTACATAAATTGCTACTAACTTTAGCCTTAAGATAATTAATTTGTTACTAACAAAAATATGGACATTACCCAGTCTGAAATAAAAGATTTTTTTTTTTTTTTTTTTATATTTTCTTTTTATGAACGAAAATAGTCTGAATTGTTTTTATATTTCACCTAAGGGTTTTTAGATAAGTAATCGTGACTTTGTCAAATTGCATTGAATGAAAAAATAAAAAAAAACAGACCAGTTGATTCTTTGATATGGTCTCATTCATACCCTAGAGTTATGGGATATAAAAAAAAAACTCCTTTTACACATTAAACATTGGTTTATTAAAGTATTTATGAAAGGTGTTACTGATAATGTATAAACAAATTATAGGTGTACATAACATTTAAAGAAATAGATATTGATCAGAAGCTGGTTATGAAACTAAAAGTAAAATTTAAACTAAGTTAATTAACATCAATAAAACAAAATACAACAGAATACAAATTAATAAAGGGCATGAACATAACACACATAAAGGCTCGTGCAGACCAGCGCGACGCGACGGCGCGACGCGACTCAAACAATACAATTTCTAAGAAAACTTCACGGTATAACAATAACCGGTGTCGCGTCGCGCTGTCGCGTCGCGCTAGTCTGAACGAAGCTTAATGCAAATACATAATTCTACTATAACAGTAAGTGGGTTGGTTGTTGTTATTACCTCATTAAAATCGGGAAGAAATTGTCAAGGTCCCACGCAACTTAAAGTGCGGTACAATTTGTTGTTGTTTCGACAGAACACGTGTCCAAAAATAATAAAGTGATAGTATAAAGCCGGTCAAGTGCAAGTCATTGCGTAATCAGATAGTAGTAGCCCATTGGTTGCTGCGGACTGGCGAGCGAAAGTTTATTAGTTTGATACAAGGTGGAGACAACAATAAATTAAACGTTTTTAACTTTTTTTGGAAGTCGGATGTTCTTTTTTTGAAAAAAGGTTTTTTTTTTCTTGGTGTGGTACCCCACTCAAATTCATGCAATGTATTTATTTTACATAGAAGGTAGGTAGTGATAAGTATTATAACATCATCAACATAGATGTCGTCGATTAAATATATATTAACTCATCAGGCCTTGACCAAATGTATATAAAATATTTCTCAAAAAAAAAAACGGTATAATTGGTCGATACGGTAAAGAATCACTGCTGAACATACATTAAAAAACCTACTACTACTTAAATTACTCGTAGAAGACGTTTAAAAAACCACACAATATTGAGAGATTTACCATGTTATTTTAAGACCATAGACTTCTTATAGGTTTTCCTGTAATCTATGAGTAAAGAACCATTCGCTTTATTTTTTTCAAAATTTTAGGCTCAGTAGTTTCGGAGATAAGGGGAGGAATATTTAATTTTCATTAATTTTCTTAAATATAAAAGTATTCATTTTAAAATTATGAAATAAATATATTTGAGGTCCTCAAAATAAGTCCTTTGTTTTGATATGTCACACGTATTTACATGATTTAAAATAATATTAACAATATATACAAGTGTATAAAAAGGGGGGTGGGGGAAATAATCATAATTCGTCCGCATCGCTGTCAACAGGACGAATTATGATTATTTCCCCCACCCCCCCTTTATATATATATATTGTTAATATTATTTTAAGTCTGTTAAATTTTAAATCATGAAAATACGTGTGTGTAAATAAAATACTTCTGATGAAAATGTTAAGTTTGTTCTTGGGATAAATTTATCTCAACCACGGAATCCTTCATTGTGCTTTGTCCAACATGCACTTGGCCGGCTTTTTTTGTATTTGGGGACGTTTAAAAGTGCCTTTTTATGGTTTAGTTGAAATATACGATTTGACTTTTGACTGTGACACGATGCCCCTTGGTAAGACTGCCGACGTATTCTGTAAAAAACTAAATAACTAAGGGGAAGTGATCGGTCTGTAGGTAGTGTCTGTCCCTAGCAAGAGGTGGAATGACAGCTCACTTCAAGCTTACTTCATCTGAGTTTTGAACGACAGCTCACTTCAAGCTTACTTCATCTGAGTTTTGAACGACAGCTCACTTCAAGCTTACTTCATCTGAGTTTTGAACGACAGCTCACTTCAAGCTTACTTCATCTGAGTTTTGAATGACAGCTCACTTCAAGCTTACTTCACCCGAGTTTTCACGGTGACATTTTTACTTAATAGACCGGCTGTTTGTCAGACTTGCGGCTGTCTGTACCTACTAATAATACACTTCCTCATAAGGCACATCTGCATAGTGAACAATGCAAATGTTTGTCACGACCGGAGAATCGAACCGGCGACCTTGACATGAATGTGAAGACAATCTGCCTGTACTCTGCCTATGCCTTTGCGAGTTGACCAAAAAAGTATGCACCATTTTGTGAATATGGTGAAACTGGATAAGTGCGAGTCGGAACTACGCACTGCGGACTGTGTAACTATCAGAAAAACTATTACCCGCATTTTCATAGACGCAGAGTAAAGTTACAACCAGTTACTAACTTCAGTTTAACCATACATTTTTCGAGTTAAAAAGTAAGTAACTATTTATAGTTTAAGTTTTATATTTTATTACGAGTTTATAAAAGGGTTACAGTTTAGTTTCTTCATCATATCTAAAATACATACATCTGTTATGGGGTACTGTGTTAAATGTTACAACAAAATACCTTGTGATATATTGCAATTAAATGAAAGAAATTTAAAACTCATATTAAACGTACACTTTGTAAACATGCATATTACAAATTAGAGGATTTTATCCAAGATAAGAATGCTTGGAAACATGCTGGTCCTGCTCCATAGGATAATTTAGAATCAAGACAAAATCAAACTGGTTGCAAATTTAATTGTATATTTTATTTATTTTATTTTATTATATGACATTGATTTTACATTCTGTGATCAATTCCTCGCACACATTTATTAATTGTAAAATTTTAGGAAAATCGTCTACTTTTTCAATGTTTGTAAATATGTGAGCACCATGTATCTATCATATAATTAGTTTATCTGTTGAGTTGCTTCATTTTTAATTTTTAATTCTTTTTACCTATGGTGGTATAATAATTAATTTTATTCTAGGTGCATCGTCCTCACATATAATTATATAACTAATGTACTTATACAAAATATTGTAAAACATTTTAAAAGAGTAACGGTGGAGTTTCTTGCCCATTCTTCTCCATGCGAAAACTATCTTTTGGAAGAGGCGACTATCAATTCAATTTTTTTGTAAATTTTTGACGTTCTAAAGTGCCTTATTCGGGCCTATTTGAAATAAATGATTTGACTTTGACTTTCATATTATTTTTTTGTGTGCATAGCCGCTACTTCTCAGATTTAGTGTAGGTTCGATCTCCAGGTCAGGCAGTGTTATTAGATTTTTTGTTTGGAATTTCTCAGTAGCAGCCCAGGCTAGATTTATGATCGTGTGATGGGCTCGTGTGGGTGTAGACACTGTACAACTCTGCCCACCACTTCGAGGAATATGGGCGTGATATTAGATCACATTTTTTGTTTTTTAAATAAGTACCTACAAAAGATTGTCTCAAAAATTTCTTTATATCTGTTGCAATCTCCGAGTACTAAACGATATTAAAATTTCAGGTGATTCTCTGAACATTGCGACATTTTATAAAACCTTGAAACAAAACTATCTCTTACGTAGTCGAAAACAATTGCATTTTACCGAATTTTAAACATTTCTTAAAACGGTTTTTAAAAGTGTTAAAAAATAGGTTATTTTTAGTTCCATTGAGTAACCGAGGGATTGGCCCTGTCATCTTAATGTCTACTTTTGATGTCGATGTGCGATTATCGAAGCCACCATCGCCATTCCATACGTTGCGAGCGCGAAGCACGGACGGAAAGAATCATTACCTAGGTACGAAAAAAATCGGAACTTTTTTTAAATTTCAAAATCGTTCGGTATTTGAATGTGGATTTTGAAGTGATAGGAGGTACTAGTGTGTGTTATTGTTGTTTTTTTATACATTTTCCGTGTCATCGTTCTTTTTCGGTAAGTTTATTTTTTGCATTTTTTTTATTTTAATTAGTTTTATAAGGCATTGTTCATCTATGGTTTTCTGAATGATAATGAGTTTTAATTTACTGATAAACAATTATGATGTGGTGATGAACTGCGGCTATAAAATTGGCGTAAAAACAATAAAATGGTTTTGTATTAGGATAGGAAAGTAATTAATTATATAAGTACCTATGAATATAATTTTAACAATCGGTCAAACATGTATTATCATTTTCATGTTTGTTATAAATAACAAACATGGATTATCATTTTCATGTTTGTTATAAATAACAAACATGGATTATCATTTTCATGTTTGTTATAAATAACAAACATGAAAATGATAATCCATGTTTGACCGATTGTTAAAATTATATTCATAGGTACTTATATAATTAATTACTTTCCTATCCTAATACAAAACCATTTTATTGTTTTTACGCCAATTTTATAGCCGCAGTTCATCACCACATCATAATTGTTTATCAGTAAAAATTTTCATTTTATCATGATTTCATGGAGCATTGCAAACTTAGGTGGCAAACGCAAAATAATGATTGGATGTAGGTACCAACACATTTTTTTTAAATAAATTTTGTTAAATAAGTAATTAAACCAATATTTTACAAGTAAAAATAAATTCCATTATGTTATTTTTTGTGACAAATGTTGAATAACTTTATTCCGATAGGTAGGTATGTACTTCGGGGGATTGCCGTTCTCACAGAATACATAAATAATTTACTAATTTATTGGGTGCGTTCTTCTTATCATTAAGGGACCCCGAACGATCAATTGCAATAATTATAGTAATACGGTCAATCGCTTCAATTGCATTTGGTAGACGATCAATTTGCGCACCTAATTATGTATCAATCACGTAAAAAATTACAATTGCATATAATTGATCCGTTTCGGGGACCCTTTACCTTATTACGCAGGTATTTTGACAGATTGTCACGTAATCTGTAAGTACCTAATTTTGCGAAAGCAAGCAGTTAGGTAGGTTACTTTTGTCGTCCATATGTACTATTAAGAGCGTTTATCCTAAAAGTTGGCAATGTCGCAAATAGCTGTCAATTTACCTGTTTTGATTATTTTGTCAATATTACTATATGGAAATAGGAGATGTGGCTAACTAGCGAACTATTTCAATGAATTGAATCTATATTATAATGAATTGCAATTATAACATTGAATTTGATGTTGTACCCGTTTTAGGTGTCAAAAAGACATTTGGAAAGTTTCCAAATACTTTTTTTACATCGAAAACTAAATATTTGGTGGTAAGATATTAATTATTGCATTTCATAATCAATATTTCAGTTCACTAGTTAGCCACATTTCATATTTCCATACAGTAATATTGCCAAATTAATAAAAACAGGTAAATATTTGACAGCTATTTGCGACGTTGCCGACTTTTAGGATCAACTCTGTGCTTTTGTACAGAAAAAACCGCTCTCACCAGCTGCTACTCAATAAAATCGTTGTCAAAATCAATTTGTTATCATAGATATGCGGTTGACCGTACCAATGATAGGTTGCGTTCATTATTAATTTGTATTATGTTGAATTGACCCCCAAAAGTCTATGAACTAATAGATTGCGAGATCAATCGGATGGTGCGTAATAATAACCTTAACCTTTTTACTTAAAAATATCATAAAATAGAAGATATACACTAAAAATTAATGTTAATTCATAATTTTGTTAGGAAATCTCGTTAATCATAACATAGCGTACCATCACGCCTGCAATTCTCGAAGGGTAAGGCAAGGGGTACCTATACAAACAACCACATTTCGGCAGTTACTGTTATGTAATAAGGGGCGAGCCTATTGCCATCAACCGGGCACAAATCCTGACTCCGGGCTGCTACTGAGAAATTCCTGACGGAAAAACCCAATAACACTTTGCCCGACCTGGGAATCGAAGCCAGGACCTCATGGTCAGCAGTAGCGCTTGCGACCACTAGACCAACAGATAGTCTACCTACAACTGTATGAGAGTATTCTGAATGTCATAATGCACAATACCCAAGGTATTGTGCATTATGACATTACCACAAAACAAAACGTTTCGGAAACTTTTCCATTTTTAACCGACAAAAAGAAGGAAGAGGTTCTAAAGTCGTTTTTTTATTTTTTATGACCACGCATAACTTTGTACTGAGTAGTCCAATTTGAATGATTCTTGTTTTATTGGGGAGGGTATACCTCGAAGTTGGTCCCATGTAAAATTGAAAACTAAAATCCACCCTTAAGGGTAAAAAAATGGGGTTGATTGATTTTACGCCTACCGAATTTTCAACTGCGAACCGATTCTGTTATAATTTCGCACACATAATTTAGTTCTGATGACACAACCACATAATAAAGACCTGGAGTTGATCTAATGATGGAGACGGAAGACGGTCGCGAGAGCTCCTCAGCAGTTTACAGCAGGTAAAATCGTGTTTGGGCTTATTTCATTCACCTTGACGAGAACTTTAGATCTAGCTGGGGTACGACTGTCATCAAGGGTCTGACGATGGAGACGGAAGGCAAGGCTGTTGAGGAAATTCTGACATGAGGAAAACAATAAAATTAAATGGTAACTAAAAGCGAAAAATAAAAAAACTTTTTTACAAATTTAGAATACTGTGTGGTGTGGCGGCCGCACTATGCTACTTACCTACAGTTTACGTCTAGAACGCGTCCAAAAACTCTTTGCTTGGCATTTAGCTTTTTCGACCGGTATAGCTACAAAAGCGTTCTTACAAAGACAGATTAAAAATCTTCAACATACACACCTTAGAAGAGCGTAGGAGTTTAAACGACGCAATGTTTGCCTGTAAAATCTTGATAGGAAATATTGACTCACCGCCGCTGCTAGCACTCATAAACTTTCGTGCTCCTTCTAGAATTCCACGTAAACCCATGACTCCACTTCGTCCTCCACAGAGAAGAACGGTGTTGGGATCTAACTCCCCATGCGCTAGGTTCTGTAGGGTTTTGAATGGATGCAGCGATCTAATCGATTTCCACTTTGATTCTCTGACTAAGCAGAAATCTAAAATCTTGAGTTGTTTACCAGAGGTGTTGTAAAGCATTCATTATTTTATTTTATTATTTTGTTACTACATAACTTTAGCAATCACATTCAAAACTAAGTCTTTATTTGGGCTACTTATTTTTTCTTTAATTTTAAGTTGGCTTGTGAACTGTACATGTACCTAGGCTTACAAATTAGCTTAATTTTAGTTCATGTGGTGTTTACCTTTAAGTAATTGTTACACTGTTCAAAGTTTTTAAGACATTACTTTTATCAAGACGTTAGTGTAAACAATTGACTGCAGCAAAAATATCTGAGAACACACATTCAACAAAGATCCATCAAGCTACTGTTTTACGCTATAAGTAATTAATTTGTTCGTTTGACGCCACCTCAAAGTTGTTTAGGAGCTTAGTTACACTAAAGAGATATTTTTTATTTTTCGCTTTTCAGATTTTTTTGCGTCGGTTGAATTTTTTAATTCTGTCTTCCTGATATTAACAAAAGATTGTAAAAGCATCTTTTAAGTAACTGGATCATAATCTGTACATTATCATTGCATAATGGACGAATGAATATATGTGAGTAATGTATTACATTATAAGCATGTAATTTGGTAACGATTACGATTGCACATTATTCAAATTTTCGAAATATCGACGAACGTGTTTGGTGATTTGTTATTTACATTATTATTAATTAGGAAGTCCTAATGAGTCACTTTTATGCTGGTAATTCGTTTCACGATTGAGAAATCGAATTGTAACAAGCAAACAGTACCAATGTGCCTTTTCAATTCACATGTACCCTGTACAAGTGTACACTCTGAGTTTATCTTCATCAAAAAAAGTTTGCGATCAGTTGGTTAAATCGAAATCTTTTTTGTTACGATAGACTATATTATAATTTCTACTTCTTTTTAGATTATTTTCTTAAAAATATAGAATTAAAATATAAAACAAATTCATTTTTTTTTCCATATAAAAAGAAATTTGACTTAGTCCATTTCAACGGATTTATAACATTTTTTGTTGTTATTGATAAAATGCCAAGAGGATTATCAGAAAAATACGAGCAAGAATTGTAAATTTGAGGGAAGAAGGATAGCACGCAGAGTTGCTGTATCCCAATCCTGTGTCGTGGCCACGTTGCAGAGGTACCACGGCATGGATAATTTTGCTGACCGACCCCGCAGTAGTCGCCCAACTGTTCTGACTGCTGCTCAGAAGCGCTATATCAGATTGCTGGCAGCCCGTGACCCAAAGCCACTAAAATAAAAACAGAAGTGCGGGCCGCCTCTGGATTTGAAGTTAGCACTCAGACCATTCAGAAATGCTTACCTACACCAGGCTGAACTACGAGCATGCAGGTCTTGGCCAGCACCTCTGAATTCACGGCAACGTCAGCGACCGAGATTGCAGTGGGCTAGGCTCCGCCAAAATTAAGAAAATGAGGAGGAAAACATTTGGCTAACCTGTCTCTTCGTTGACGAATCGCGAATCAGACTCACACAGATAACCGACGTGTCCGTGTCTGGAGAAGACCTGGAGACTCAGAAAGGCAAAGAACTGCTACTGGAACCACTCAGCAAGGCGGGAAATCGTTGTCCTTTTGGGGTGGAATTATGATTGGAGCTAGAACGCCTTTGATCCCGTATCGAGGCTCCATGACGGCAGATAGGTACAAAACAGTCGCTATTGATGGAATTGTCAGACCATTCCGAGTAAACCATACGCACCAATTCGTACTGGTCGATGATAATGCGCCCGCATATCGAGCTCAACGAGTCAATGCTGCCCTCCGAGAATACGACATCATAAGGTTAGACTGGCCTGCCGGCTCGCCTGACTTAAACCCAATAGAGCACGCGTGGGATTCTCTTAAGCGAGCTGTTTGGAACCGTCAGCCACCTCCCCAGACAATTCCTGATAAGGGAAGCCACAGTTCAAGAATGGGATTGGTTACCGCAAGAAATGCTGGATAACTTGATCCTCAGCATGCCCATAAAAAACTAAACTCCTAATACTAATTACTAACTTAAAATATATGACGTTACTAAATAGGAATGTTTTCGTCACTCCACCCTGACCAGTACCCTAATTACGCAACACATTTTCGTAAACGATTGCGAGTAATCTGTTTCATTTTGACAGTCAACAACATTCATTGCGTTATTTACGTTGCAGAGCAGAACTTTTTATCGAACTTATGAAGCAATGGATTAGCAATCTATTTCAAAACGATTCAGATTCTTATTGATCGTGTATTACGTAATAGGGTGCAGAGGCCCTAATGTGAGTTTCTTTCCATCTCGACTTTACGAATCGAACGCGTCACTGGCCTTCACTGGTGAAGATGAGAAGGTTAAAAGAAACTCACACCAGGCCTCTGCACAATAGTTGCGTTACTCACTGTCCGAGTGAGTTACGGAATTAGGATGTAGTTCTCAGAAGGCGTGGAATTGTTAATTTATATGTATAATAGCAAAGTAATAAACAAATCATGACATCATTTTATACTTTTAGAAGATATTTTTACTATTCACCCGACTGCCCCAGAAGGAGGGTAATATTTTTCAAGAGTAAGATGTAGGTATGTAGGTACAGTTCGCGTCAAATAAATTTGCCGCTCTGAAGTGAGGTGGCGCATGCGTGCCATGCGCGCTACTGTTTCATAAGTAAGATTGACTACAGCGCAGTCATTTGTAGCTTACTTCAGGGGCCGTATTATGACGTATTAATGCCACCATTATTCCAGTGTGAGTGAGAGACGGAGCTATACAAGGCCGCTAGCACCATCCTTTTTTCGCAGTAGAATAATGATCAGATGGCATTAATACTTCTTAATAAAGCCCCAGGGCGGCAAAGTTATTTGATGCGAACTTTATGTTTATTCCTTTGGCACGCTCCGTAGCCTAAACGATTTTAACACTTGAGGTGTCGTTAAATTCATCTTAATTGTGGGAGTGACATTAAATAATATTTGTATAATTGCATCTACAAATACATGAAAAATGGGAGGGGAAGGTTTTTCTTCAGTTGCACCCGGTTAGACCGGCAGATAATGACGACGATCGTCGAGCTGGTTAGCTAGGACATTCTTTAATTACAACTCTTTTACTTCAATAGTAAGAAGTAAACCCCAAACCTTCGACCTTTTGCATGATATAATAAGTCTATCGTCAAAACAACAAACTCGAAGACTCTTCAACGAATTAACTTATTATGCAAATTTTGTATTGACTATGATGAAATTGATTTTGATGGTCAACAGCGTTTCCTTATATTATTATAACTACATCGGAAGGTATCATGATTTCTTTAAAAAAAAAAAAAGTCAAAAAGTCAAATAATTTATTTCAATTAGGCACAAAAAGGCACTTTTGAACGTCAACATTTAAATAATAATTGATTCTAGTTGCCCCTTCCAAAAGGTAGTTTTCGTATGGAGAAGAATGGGCAAGAAACTCCACCGTTACTCTTTTAAAATGTTTTCACAATATCTTGTATACATCAATTATATCATTATATGTGAAGACGATGCACCTAGAATAAGATTACTATACCACGTTAGGTAAAAATAATGAAAAATTAAGGAATGACAGATAAATTAATCATGTGATAGATGCATGGTGCTCACATATTTACAAACATTATAAAATTATACGATTTTTACAAGTAATATAACTCAGTGTGTGAGTTCGAGTAATCACAGAATGTAAAACCAACATAAAAAAATATAAAAAATAAAAATATATATTATACAATTAAATTAGCAACCAGTTAGATTTTGTCTAGATTCTAAATTGTCCTATGGAGCAGGACCAGCATGTTTCCAAGCATTTTTATCTTGGATATAATCCTCTAATTTGTAATATGCTTGTTTGCAAAGTGTATTTTTTATATGAGTTTTAAATTTTCTTTCATTTAATTCTAATATATCACAAGGTATTCTGTTGTAACATTTAACACAGTACCCCATAAAAGATGTATGTACTTTAGATAGTCTGAAAAATGGTTGATTTAATTTATCTTTATTTCTAGTATTAAAATTATGTCTATCACTTATTTTGTTAAAAAGATGTAGATTTTTTCTCACATACATAATATTTTCATAAATGAATTGGCAAGGTACCGTCATAATATTAATCTTTTTAAATAGTTCCCTGAGAGATTCGCGACGACGTAGATTATAAATGGCTCTGACAGCTCTTTTTTGTAAAATAAAGATAGATTCAATGTCAGCAGCCCGACCCCACAGTAAAATGCCATACGACATAATACTGTGGAAGTAACTAAAATAGACCAAACGCGCGGTTTCTACATCTGTTAACTGTCTTATCTTTCTAACAGCATAAGCGGCTGAACTTAGCCGCCCCGCGAGAGATGTTATATGGGGTCCCCATTGTAACTTCTCGTCTAGCGTGATTCCTAGGAAAACTGTTTGATTAATAAATTCCAGTTTTTCTCCATTCAATATGATGTCACATTCGCTACTTCTAACATTTGGTAATTTAAATCTAATGCATTTGGTTTTTTTTTTATTTAGTACCAGGTTATTTACCGTAAACCAATCTTGGACCTGAACAATAAAGCTATTCACGTCGTCAAGATTTTGTGACCGTCGGTTTATTTTAAAGATCAATGATGTGTCATCAGCAAATAACACCATCTTCGGTTGATTTTGAAATAATTGGGGTAAATCATTAATATAAACTAAAAAGAGGAATGGACCCAATATCGAACCTTGAGGAACGCCCATTACCATTTCAGACCCTAATGAGTTTGTGCCGTTGACTTGAACTTTAACCTTTCTATCTTTCAGGTATGATCTAAGCAAATCAAGAGCTGTATTTCTAATCCCATAATGCTCCAGTTTCAGCAGAAGTGTCTCATGGTCTACGCAATCGAACGCCTTCGAGAGGTCGCAAAAGATTCCAATGGCATCTTGTGCTTCTTCCCAGGCGTTAAAAATGTTCTTTATTAGGGTGACACCGGCGTCAGTGGTACAACGCCCTTTGGTGAAACCGTACTGATGATCATGAAAGATGGAATTTTTATTAAAGTGACGTAACATTTGATTGAGTATCAACTTTTCAAACACCTTACTGAGAACTGGCAGAATTGACACAGGCCTATAATTGTTGGGTTCCTTACTATCACCGGATTTGAACAAAGGAACTACTTTACTGTGTTTCATGAGATCCGGAAAGACTCCTTGGTCTACACTGGTATTAAATATGCAAGCTAAATAAGGCGCAATGGTTTCGATGATAGATCTACAGACTTTTACAGACATTCCCCATAGATCTTCTGTTGATTTAATTTTAAGATCTTTAAAAGCTTTTATGACAGCCTGGGGGTTTGTATGCTGAAACCTAAACTCCAAAGGGCATGCCTTTACATTCTTTCTAAGTAAGGCAGCAGAAAGCGCGGGTGAGGAATTTAAAGCCTCAGTAGTTTTATGGGGAATATTAGCAAAAAAGTTTTCAAATTCCTGAGCTATTTCCACATCTGAGTTGATGGGGCCATGTGCAGTCTCTAAATAAAATTCAGTATTACGTTGTTTTTTCCTACCGGTTTCATTATTTATTATTTGCCAGGTAGTTTTTATTTTATCATCAGCTGATTTTATTTTATTGCTAATGTGAAGAGCTTTAGCCAATTTGCACACAATTTTAAAAGTTTTAGAATATTTTGCAACATACTGATGAAATCTTGTATTATTCATATGTTGCTTTAGGCCATAAAGTTCAAAAAGTTTTTCCCTGCTTTTACGAATACCTGGAGTCGCCCAATCACTAAATAAGAACTTTGTGTAAATAGTTTTAGTCTTTAGTGGAAAAGTGTCTTTAAAGTTTATATGTAGGAGGTAATCTTCGGAACGACTGATGCGATTCCGAAAATTCTTTGACTAATGGGAAGCTAGAGTATTGCCGAGTGTCGTAGGATATATTTTATGTTAAAATAAAACAAAAAAAAAATCACTCAGACGAAGTTAGTGTCAAATAAAACGTGTGTATTTGCGATTTGTCGTGCGACTTATCGATCGCACGTCATTGTTTACTTTTAGACCTTGAGCTGACCTAGCGTAGTACGGAGTTTCACTAGAACAAGAGGTCAGGCTATACTTGTACCCCTGACGTGCGTACTGTAGTGTACCTCTGCCTTTGCATAAAAACAATTATTAGTACCTATTTCTGCCGTCAAGCGTAAGCGTAAGCGTGAGCGTAAGCGTGAGCGTAAGCGTGAGCGTAAGCGTGAGCGTAAGCGTGAGCGTAAGCGTTGCAGTGTTCCGCTGTGAAGGGTGTGTTGCCGTGTAGTTACAGGCACATGAGACAGTTCAGCTTCGTCTCTGTGATGAGAACATCCTCAGGCGGCGGTGACCACGTACAACACCGGCCAAGTGCAAATCGGACTCGCACGCGAAGGGTTCCGTACAATCGAAAAATTTAATTTTATTATTTGTTGTCATAGCGGCAATAGAAATACACAATCTGAGAAAATTCCAACTGTCCACTTGACAGGTGGCCAGCGGAGGCTTGGTAATAGGATTATCTTTGGCACCCTTTGGGTACGGAACCCTAAAAATGGAAGAAACGACGGATGAATATCCGCGCCGCTCGGTTGTGGACTGCATTGCCAAGTCAATAAATGCGCGCACTCTTTACTTGTGTTTAAAAGACTCGTTCAACATTACTTGTCGTTGTGATCTTGTTCTCGTAACTGTCATTGTCTATGGTCTTCTTTTATTTTCGTTGTATAAGTCGTAGGATGATTTGATCATTCGAAAACCTTATGGATACCCTAGGGATATCGCGAAAACATGGATAATTAAACAATGGTGAAAACATTTCTGCGAACCACTACAACCTAAGGCCGACCATTGTATGTTTATTTTATTTTTTATGTATTTTTGTGGTGTACAATAAAGTATATATAGATAAAATAAATAATTAAGATGAAATTACAGAATGTAGAAAGATTTCTACGGCGCGATGTCAAAAATAAAGAAAAGAAATTTCACTTTGGGTAGAAAGAATAAATTATGTCTATTCTTCGTAGAGTAGGGATAGAAGTGGGCATGCTTCGCGGGCAGGATGCGTCAGACCGTAGGCTTAATAATACCAGCTTAATACTGTCCCACGGCAGGGCAAAGACCTCCTCTCATGCACGGAAGGCACGAGCTCAAGACGGGTTGGCGATTCCAGACTTAAGGTACTATAAGTGCAGGTTCTCTCACGATGTTTTCCGCCACCGACGTCAGTAATGTCCAAGATAAACTCAGGCTTGTTTGCCATACAATAACCAAAAATAAACTTTCCATAAACCTCGTTCTAATTAGAAAGAAAAGAAAGAAAGAAAAAAAGGTTTATTTGTCACAGAGACACGTGCATACAAATAACAAAAATATAAACAACAGAAATATTTGGCAGCTGCACGTCATGACTGTGACAAGAAGGCTTCCACTCAGCATAATTCAACTCTTAACTTTAATTCGTCGATCAAAATTCAGACACGGAACTAAGTCATGAACTTATATGAGTCAGAGTGAACTTGTAAACACAGGAAATACCCAAGACTAATGCTAAGTCGGTATGAAAGCATCAAAGACCTGTGACCAAAAAATCAAAAATCTGATGAAAGTGGGAACATTACAGGCTGACTTAGTATAATCACTATCAGCCTATAATGTTACCACTGCTGGGACTTAGACACAGGCCTCCTCTCTGTGCGAGGGAGTGGACTGTAATTTGTAATCTACCACGCGAGCAGTGTGTGATGGTAGATTTCATATAATCTACCACGCGAGCAGTGTGTGATGGTAGATTTCATATAATCTACCATGCGAGCAGTGTGTGATGGTAGATGTCTAATAATCTGTCACGCGAGCATGTTTAGATATTGATACCCAGCACGTCTGCGGAGTTTCGCTAGCTAATTTAATTTGGCCGTAATGGCATTCATTTAGGTGTTCCCTAGAGTTAATAAAGATCGGCATAGGTATTTTTGTTTTCTTAAAACCTCAAAAATAGGAGATAATTATTGATTACGTTGCCGACTGTGCAGTCCACCGCATTAGGCGCGGTTCACACCCAGCCACTAACAGTTACACAACATTGATTTAACGAATACAAACGCTAATCTAAACACATTGGCCTCCGTTTAATCACAATTAATGTGGAAACTGCAAACAAGTTCTGATGAGATTGTTACAAGACTTACGAGGAGTAACGATTTTTATATGTTTAACACAACACGCCTATTCTGCCTAACCCATAGGGGATTCTAAGGGTTAGGTTAGGTTAGGTTTAGCCGGAAATTCCCACGGGAAAGTATTACCGGCATAAAAAGTATCTAGATATGTGTTAATCCAGATTATAAACTATCTGTGTGCATCTAAATCCGTTTACCAGCCGTTTTGGCGTGATTGAGTAACAAACATACAAACATAGGTACCTACAAACTTTCACATTGATAATATTAAGTAGGATTTCCCCAAAAACCTGTCTACCGACCTGTCCTTAATATAGCTAAAAAGGTCAATATTTAAATACTCTGACACCTAAACTAGGTGTAAGTTCCTGTGACTTAGGAGTCAGTAGAACTCTTTGTGAAGGAGCTCGTCAGGGAGTACTACTTCCATACATATTTCTGCACACAAGTGATACATGAAAAATTACCTCAGCTTTGCGACCTAAGCTAACTAACTTAACTTAGCTCTAGGTCTGCAACCGGCTTTATTCTAGTGAGGTCAACAACCTGCCGCACACAATATTACAATAATTATGTGATTTTATGTAATGTCAGCGGCGTAGCGGTGCGCGTGTGTTAGCAGCGCCCTAATGTCGTTACTTACTCGAATGTCAATTTAATCCATTGTACTAATGTTTGAATATTGCGTCAAATCGAAAACAAAAGTAACGCAATAGAAAATAGTTGATTACAGTCCGACCGTTGAGAGAATGCGTTTTTGACACCCGTCGGTATCATATTAACGAATTTAGGTTTTGCGAATTTGATCCTTATTAGTAGTAGAAAGGGTCCAACTGACAGGTATCAGGAACGCATTCTCTCGGCGGTCGGACTGTAGTCAAAATGAAAGGGGTTGCCATTCTAGTGTTTCCCATTAGAGTGCATAAACGTGGACGAAGCAATAAGGTATTGTCTGTAAGGAGGCGTTTTGTACTTCTTACCTTCCTCCATAGGAAAATCTATTAGTTCCTGTATGGCCTACAATATAAGTAGGTATTATGTATCTATTTGTGTTGGAAATTCTAACTTTATGCTTACGTCATAAGTACCTACATAACTAATTTAATATTAATGAAGATACTAATTAAAAAAGCGTAGATTAAGGCGTATTAAGATTATACATATCCGTAAATCCATTAGGAATAAATGAAATAAAATTGTTTATTCTGTAAATAGGATATTGGAATCACTTTTACACGTCATATTAAAAAAATATTAAAAATTTGCTACATGAGTTCGGCGTTTCCTATCTGACTACTCTGAGAAGAAAGACCGAAACAAACTCAGAGGTCACAGTCTCTTTTAAAGTCCAGACATAATCTTGGTCAGGCCATATGAGGACACTAATCTATATGAGATTAGTGTCTGAAATGGTCTTTTGAGGAAAGAACCACACAGATTTAAGTGGACCTGTCCTGTCAGTGCAAGCATTTGTCAGTAATCGTGGAGATCAACTCGGAACTTAAAGAGCTCAACTCGACGAACAATACCAAAGAAAGGACAATTGGGTAGGTCGCATAAACTACTCAAACTGCCAGACCATCAATAAAACTAAACGAGAAAGAAAAAAAATGAAAGAAAAGAAAAAAAATATATCCACATAGTCCTCACACCACAAAAATTAAAATAATATAATACTTTACAAAGTAATCATGTCATTTTGTATGTTATATTCAACAAAATCAATCTGTTATAATAAGTCTTTGAGCCAGCAGTCTTACCAAGAAGGGGTATCGCGTGTAACCCAGTAACTGGGTTGTGGAGTCGCTCCGTGTGAAATACTGGTAACCAGCTGTATCCGGATAGACTGGAAACTGACCGCAACATAGGCAGGGCAAGGGAAAAGGCAGACATTATGAGTTCTCGCCAAGAACATCAGGGTCAAATTAAATGAGCTAGCAAAACTTAATGAGCTAGCAAAACTCAGATTTTCTTAACTCATAATTAGAAGTACTTATTGCGCTACCAGCGGCCGTTGACTCCGTCAGCTTTAGTTACTTGAAAGATTTTATTTTTATTTTGTCGTCATTCGATTTCTAAATTGTACTTAAAACTTAATTAACATAATATATATAAAAAGCAAGAGATGTGATATACAATTAAATGTAGCACATAACTCAAAGGAATGCCTCAAGTGAGCCTGCGCTGACGTTCCTGTTGAGTTGTTGTGTACTTACTGATAATTTGGTGGTTTTATACTCTTATTGTATTTTATTTTATTATAATTCGTGTCTTGAAAATTTAATTGAAATAAATGCTTTGAGAAATCTTGTCACATATCTCTGCCTACCCCTCCGGGAAACACAGGCGCCGGCGCCGGCGTGATATTATCAACATAGGCGCCGGCGCCGCCACCGGCGTGATGTTGTTGACACCGTCACACGGCCCCATTCCCCATCTATGTGAATAAGAACAAGCTCACAAGAAAAACAACTCGTGTACTCTCACAGATGATTTCTTGCGATTATTATGCCATAGGCAACGTGTGCCTATAAACTGAATTAATTAGTGTTAAGAAAAACGTTGTATGACAGCACAATTAGAAGAGAAAATTGTTCAAGTGTAACAGACGGGCTGACAAAAATGCTTGGCTCAACGCTGGTCCAGCTCCACAAGGGCGCATAAACTAATTTAATTTTAGCATTCGGAAATATTGTCAGAGCTGCTGAAGATTGCATAAATTATCTTTGAATTGTATAACTTCAATCTCGTAGTATTTTATAATTGCATAGCACATGTGTGAGCACTGTGACCATGTACCTTCTATGAAGCTACCATTTACTGAGTACGTCTTTCATTGACTTGAATGTGCCCTGGCGGCTGAGAGTATGTCATGCTCACTCAAATGTCTCGCTGGTGGTGGCGTGTGTGTTGGATCGTTAAGTTCCCTTCAAAATGGTTGAGCTAAACGGTGCTGATCCATGCGTCATGTTCGTGAACGGGCGCCGTCAGTAGGGACTGGTCATCTCTTATCTGCCACGGCTTATTTTAATTTTTGAATTGTTTTTATCTTTTTATAACGGACGCTTTTTACGTGCACGTCTTTCTACATTGGTCTCACATGTATAATTTCAACATGAATGATGTAACCAATATTTTTTAACAACATTATGATTTAAAAGAGTGTCCGTGGAGTTTCTTGCCCGTTCTTCTCCATAGGAACCTACGCTTTGAATGGGTAACTAGCTTCATATTTCTGACTGACTGACCCCTTGACAATTCAAAAGTGCCTGTAAATGGTTTAATTGAAATAAATGCTTTGAGTTTGAGTTTGAGTTTGACATCGGACTGCTAAGAGATGCTTCACGCTCGTTCGGGTTGGCACAGCCGAACGGCAAAATCCAATTTACATAATTATGTAGATTGTATATTCGGGAAAAAGCCGCGGATTCTGCTGACCCGACTCGGAACATGATAACATGTCACATGACAACACTTAACAAGCTACATAAGTACCTAGTCATGATACTTGCAGCACTGGTGGCCCAGTGCTTGCAGCATCTGTGGCCAGGTGAAAGAATAATATTTTATTTGCGACGCGCACATGAAATACAAACAGAAAAAATAAACATTTTTAACTAACAAAATTAACATTAAAAACAAAAATTAATATCCAACAAGACCATATAAACGCTCCTCTCTCAGCACGAGCTGCGATATTTAAAAAATAAATACCGTAGCGCTGGTATTCTGATAGGGCCCGCTGTGATGCCGCGGACAAACCTGCGGCCATCTATAAATCCAATCATTGTATATTCTGTGCCACAGTAACCATTTTTATCAATCAGAATTTGATAAGAAAATCATTTTTATTTCCGAAGCTAATGCCCGGATTATATTAATATAGAGGTAGTGCCGGGGTTGGTCCGTGGATGGGTAACCGTTACATATCGAGACTCCTCCGTGCCTCGGAAAGCACATTAAGCCGCTGGTCTCGGCTGTCATTCGTGGATCTTTGACAGTCGTTACGGTTAGTCAGAAGCCCGAAAGTCTGACAACCAGTCTTACCAAGGGGTATCGTATTACCCAGTTACTGGGTTGTTGAGGTCAGATAGGTTGTCGCACCATGTAAAATACTGGCATTCAGCTTCATCCGGTTAGACTGGAAGCCGACCCCAACATAGTTGGGAAAAGGCTAGCAGATTGATTGAAGTATTATATTAATATTTATCCATAAATATGTTATTTAAATTGGGCATTTAATTTATATTATAATATCGCACCTTTGGTAGAACAAGGGCATAATTGTCATAAATTGCCAAAATGACTTAAATATGCAGAAATGATACACCTAAAAGAATATAGTATATAGTTTATGTCATACAAAGCAGAACAACCTTAGAACATTATTAACATAGCTAGGTACAAAAAATAATCTTAAAATTACTCTCCTGTAAAATTGCAAAAACTGCAATTGTGCCCTTGTTCTACCAAAGGTGCGATATGCTTTGACATCATATAATTTAATTTAATTAATACTTTAAAAGATGTCACAGATTCAAAATGACGCGTAACAAAATAATTATGGTTGACGGCGGCTGACAGCAGTCAATGACCTTTTCCTCAGCTATTAGGTGATCATATACTGATCATCGCTTCGCTTCCTTTTAACCCCAGTAGTACGATCCCATGGGAAATCTTTCCGATACCAACGCGGGCGAAATTTCGTCGGTTATTAAAAAATAAATCTGCTGTTCCATACATTCTGACCGCGAAGGTAGCACTTTTTTAAAAAAAAGCTGTTTTTTTTATAGTCGGCGAAAGTTTCAACGCAGGTGTATTCAGAATCATGTACTAAATCTATGGTAACAGCTTTCGCGTCAATGTCCCTGCCACCCTGTATTACGATGGGTGACTTGGATTGACTGTGCATTGGAAAAAAGGATCACTTTGCGAAAGAGACATTCTGAGAAATGGACACATTGCGTCCGGGAGATATTTTGAGAAGTGGTCATTTTGCAATTGAGCCTTTCTGAGTTGAAGCCAGTCTATAAAAACAAAATCAAAAGTCATTTATTTAAATAAGACAGAGAATCAGCACTTTTTTAACGTCTAAATTACATAAGAAAGTCGCCCGGCGCGCCCGCTCTTCACCACTTCCTAGTGCTTTAGCTGGGAAGAATTGGCGCAACAAACTGCCCAGCGATAAGCTCGGTGAGTGTAAATACTAAAAACCTCTGCCTACCTTATCGGGGAACACAGGCGTGATATTATGTCGTCATGTCATCAGTAAAGACCTTTATGTAAACTTTTTGGTTAAAACCGGAGGTGTGTCATTTTAATATTGAACATATTATTTGATTATTATTACAAAACTGCGTCCGCGCAACGGTGCGGTGATTAAAAGAATTTAGGAAGACGGCCTTCGGATTCGCGTTAAGTTTCGCAAACGAACTCTGACGAATATGGCCGAAGATAAGATACTGTTAACAAATTGGAAATTTTTGGCTTCGGAACTTTGGTAAGTACCTTGCAGCTTTTAGAGCGTTATGAATTTGTCATATCTACGTTTACACATAACAGTTAACTTTCTTCCTGGCATTCATTGCGTCATTTCTGGGACCCCAGTCTGCTACTATAATAATGAAAAGAAAAACAAAAGAAAAATAGGTTGTCACAGAAACACGTGTGTGTATATTGTATTTATTTATTAAAGGGGATAAAAATATATACGGCATGCACGGCACGCCGAGCCAGGAAGATGGAATGGCGCAATAGTATCGTATAGAACATCACGCCTGTAATCAAAACAGGCCGTGGTGAACATCACGCCTGTAATCAAAACAGGCCGTGGTGAACATCACGCCTGTAATCAAAACAGGCCGTGGTGAACATCACGCCTGTAATCAAAACAGGCCGTGGTGAACATCATGCCTATAATCAAAACAGGCCGTGGTGAACATCACGCCTATAATCAAAACAGGCCGTGGTGAACATCACGCCTATAATCAAAACAGGCCGTGGTGAACATCACGCCTGTAATCAAAACAGGCCGTGGTGAACATCATGCCTATAATCAAAACAGGCCGTGGTGAACATCACGCCTATAATCAAAACAGGCCGTGGTGAACATCACGCCTGTAATCAAAACAGGCCGTGGTGAACATCACGCCTGTAATCAAAACAGGCCGTGGTGAACATCATGCCTATAATCAAAACAGGCCGTGGTGAACATCACGCCTGTAATCAAAACAGGCCGTGGTGAACATCACGCCTGTAATCAAAACAGGCCGTGGTGAACATCATGCCTATAATCAAAACAGGCCGTGGTGAACATCACGCCTATAATCAAAACAGGCCGTGGTGAACATCACGCCTATAATCAAAACAGGCCGTGGTGAACATCACGCCTGTAATCAAAACAGGCCGTGGTGAACATCACGCCTATAATCAAAACAGGCCGTGGTGAACATCACGCCTATAATCCCCGAAGGGTTAGGCAGAGGTGTACGTGTACCTTAGTACACTACACCCACATTGCGCCAGTTATGTTTGTCCACTGTAACAGGCGGTGAGCCTTTTGCCATCAACCGGCCACAAATCCAAACTCCGAGCTGTTATGCTACTGAAAAATTCCTGGTGGAAAAAACCCCAATAACACTTTGCCCGACCGGGGAATCGAACCCATGACCTCAAGCTCAGCAGTCGCGCTTGCTACCACTAGACCGAAACAATCAATAACAACAATAACAATTTCAGGAATAATTAAATAAATGACTGTAAATGATAATCGTTAACTAAATTGGTTCAACTTACTAATTAGAAAAACAAATGTATCCCGCTAGATGAAACTATTAAAACAAACTTAATTTGTTTTAATAGTTTCAGTTTACCTAATTTTCAAAGTGGGAAAATACAAATTATACAAATAATACGTAGGTATGTCACTGCGTCAGGTATATTTGCCTGGCACACGCTGAGCTGGACTCCCATTTGGTGCAACCTTGAGACGCACACCGCACTTTTTTATGTTCGTTGATCCATTATTTTAAAGTGTGTCATAGCCAATAGTGTCATCACAATGTCTTGTTTTCTTCCTTTTTTAACTAACTTAACTTAACTTCCTTATTTGTTTGTATATTGGCACCTTGCAGCTATTTCCTAATAGCTAATTAGTCATTACTTAATCGTGCTTTTTTTTGTTTGTTGTGCTGTTTTTTGTGTGCACTAAATAAACGATTTATCTATCTATCTAAATACTAAATTAATTAGGAAAAAACCCCTTTCAAGGACAGACACTGACATTACTGCTGATATCTTTAAAACTATACCTAACAGCTGCAGCTACTGTTTCAGAGATAGGACATCGATGCATAAGCAGCCTATAATGTCCCCACTGCTGGCACACAGCCCTCCTCTCTCAGAGAGGGAGTGGGCCGTAATCCACCACGCGGGCACAGTGCGGGTTGGTAGATGTCACATGTCTTCGATTTTTTTGTTCTAGGACATGTCGGTTTCCTCTCGATGTTTTCCTTTATCGTTTTGAGAGCAGTGGTGATGAAATAATTTACACAAGGAAAAGCACCTGTCTAGGTTCGAACCTACGACTTACAACCCGTAAGTCGTGGCTGTTACCATTGGGCCACCACTGTTCGTAAATAAATCGACTACAAATTGACTACCGTAAACTGCCCTAACTTTGCCTGGCGTCCTAAGTTTGCCTATAATGAAAATGATGTAATATCTTTTTCATTTTACTTGTATGGCAATCGAAACTTAAAGCTGTCTATAAAATCTCAAAGTTTCCTTTGCCATACAAGTAAAATGAAAAAGATATTACATCATTTTCATTATAGGCAAACTTAGGACGCCAGGCAAAGTTAGGGCAGTTTACCGGTATTAATACTGATTGATCATTAAAAAACTTAAAGGATTACCTCATACGATTTAGACAAATAAAAGACATTCGCGTTTTTCCCCTTAACGCACTAAAACAAATAAACTTTGTAACAATTATTGTTCTAAATATTTTCAACTCACGAACCGACGCATTTTTCTCGTGGTTACCAAGTGTACAAACACGCTATGAATATGTGTGTAAGCGCAGGACTGCCGGAGCTCTCGTCGCGTCGGTACCATCCGAGACGATGGCGAATTCGGACTTGTGTGTGATGGGATCAAGGATCATTTATTTGCAGAAAATACAGGTGTTACCAGTTATTAAAAAAATGACGTTTATGTACAGACGCCAGCAGGTCAACCTACCCGAAACTGTCAAATTTTCCCAATCAACTTTGAACCTTATGCGTCAGTGATAAAGTTGAAAATCTATTAAAGAAATTTGACAGATTGTAATAGGTTGATGTGCTAGCGTCTGTACATATTTTGCCTGATTAGGGCATCCAAATTAAAATTAAATGAATAATACTTATTTTAGTAAAAATACAATAATAAGAATATAAATGCCCGGTTGATGGCAATAGGCTCGCCCCCCTATTACATGAGACTGAATCATAATTTGGCCAATTATGGGAGTAGGACTTCTGCCAAACCCTTCGGGGCAAACAGGTGTGAAGTTATGTATACAATTAAGTTCTTAAATATTCAAGTTAAATTAATAATATATACCTATATCTACACCAACTGGCCGGCGCGCACAAACTCAGAACCTTGTGTGGTAGGTAGGTACACACGGCCATATAAATCAAGCTATACATTACCAGTAGGTACAAGCTACCCTCTCATTGTACGATATCCGTACAATGAGAGGGTATGCGATGTTCCATCTTACCTCAAAAGGTTTTTAAGAGTTTTTACACTAAAACACTAAGCTTGAAAATGTATGTTTTGTGTATGAGGTTGATCATTTTAGTTAGTGAACTATAAAAACCGTCATTATGTACTACATATATGGAATATAGTCGCTGTCAATGTCAAACTATTACTAATATTGTAATATTGCCGTAATATCATCGCCACCTCCAGCTGAATGGCCGTGAATGACTTAATAACTGATCATTCTATTAAATGATTTGTCATCTAATTTAATAGCCGAGCACACTGCTTGACGGACGGTTAGTCAACGCGAAAAGGTGGGTTAAAGACTTGAGTTCATTTCCATAAGATGGGTATAAAAACTAATGATTATAGTATATTCATATCAAATAATAATAAGTAGCGAGTCTAGCGCCCGCCCCTGCTTCGCATGCGAGCAATGGCAACATATGATTAAAAAATCGAGGTTTCTGTACTATCCTAGTTAAATATTAATGAATTATAGGTACAAAAATCTTCTGAAATAAATTCCCTAACTAATGGTGGAAACTCCCAAACAGTTAGAACTGATTACTGACTCATTAGAACCGTTAGAAGATCTAAGTGCCCACACACACGACAAGACTATTTTAAAGAAAATTGTGTTTTACTTGCAGCCTAATTTCTTTAAAACAATTTATTAAAACAATCGTGAAAACAAGAATGAATTTCGCTTTTTTTGCCAAGAAACAAAACATCAGCGAGGTAATTGCGTAACACACATAAAATAACTATCAATCGCAATGTTGTTCATTTTGACAGTTCACCCTCGTTCATTGCGTTATTTACGTTGTTGAGCTGACGAATTTTCAAACCTATGAAGCAATGAATTAGGAATATCTTTCAAAACCCTCAGATTGTCATCGAAAGCGTGTCACGCATAGGGCACAGTTTCATAAATGGTTATTAGTCTATTTATTATTGGTATCTAGTATCTACCAATAATACATTAATTAACTAATAAAAACTTGTTCTAACATATTAATAGTGTAAAAACACACTCCAAAAAAAACCGTTGCTTCTTAGTTTGAATTTTTTTTTCCCCCAAGGGGGTAACAGCGATTTTTTAAGGTTACATAGGTATAAAATGAAATACAGACATCATTACTAGGTTAGGGGGGGGTGGTAGATTTATTTAGTCTTGGCAAACTTTTTTTAAACAGACGAGATCAACCATTGCTCCAAATCTAATTTATCATAGGTACAAAAAAAATCACAGGTCACCAAATCAGCAGGCGAAAAAACATGACGTACCCTACTTTTGGGCTTCGCTGCCACTGCTGCCAGTGGGGTCAAACAGTTATGTTCGTCTCAAACCTAGCCTCTTTTTTTGAAAAAAAATGCTTTGACTTAGTTGAAAATACTGAATAAGGGACGTCGTGTAGACTAGCGCGACTTGTCGCGTGACGAGACACCGCAATTTTTTCTACTTACCGTGAAGTTTTCTTGGAAATTGTTTTGTTAGAGTCGCGTCGCGCCGATCTGCACGACGCTTTATCTCACTAGCTTCTGCCCGCCAATTCGTCTGCGTAAAATTTTGGCCCCGACTCACTTCACCGCATCGCATCGCCCGCTCGCGCTATTACTTCGTTTTTGCTTAGCGTTCTTTCAGTTTATCGCTCGGCTCCTAAGGATCTTAGCGTGATGTTAAATGCGTATTACTTACCCCAATAATTGGCAATCACATGCAAAAAGATTTTTTCAAATCTGTCTGGTAGTCCCAGAGATTAGACGCCTTCAAACAAACAAACAAACTCTTCAGTTTATTATATTTTTTATAGATTATAATTCCACAAGTTATACATTTTCCCTATTTACAAAACACTCAGCAAACAGCACTAGAAATAATGTCAGTCTGTTTGTTCAAATGCGTCTCGGAAACAATATGCATACCTACCTACACTGTCGTGTATGCATATTGTACGTATGAAGTCACGCTCATGAAGAAGGAAAAACATCGAGAGCTTAGACATGTTGTCATACAGACGGACATCGAGAGCCTAGACATGTTGTCACACAGACGGACATCGAGAGCCTAGACATGTTGTCATACAGACGGACATCGAGAGCCTAGACATGTTGTCATACAGACGGACATCGAGAGCCTAGACATGTTGTCATACAGACGGACATCGAGAGCCTAGACATGTTGTCACACAGACGGACATCGAGAGCCTAGACATGTTGTCATACAGACGGACATCGAGAGCCTAGACATGTTGTCATACAGACGGACATCGAGAGCCTAGACATGTTGTCATACAGACGGACATCGAGAGCCTAGACATGTTGTCATACAGACGGACATCGAGAGCCTAGACATGTTGTCATACAGACGGACATCGAGAGCCTAGACCTGTTGTCATACAGACGGACATCGAGAGCCTAGACATGTTGTCATACAGACGGACATCGAGAGCCTAGACATGTTGTCATACAGACGGACATCGAGAGCCTAGACATGTTGTCATACAGACGGACATCGAGAGCGTAGACATGTTGTCATACAGACGGACATCGAGAGCCTAGACATGTTGTCATACAGACGGACATCGAGAGCCTAGACATGTTGTCATACAGACGGACATCGAGAGCCTAGACATGTTGTCATACAGACGGACATCGAGAGCGTAGACATGTTGTCATACAGACGGACATCGAGAGCCTAGACATGTTGTCATACAGACGGACATCGAGAGCCTAGACATGTTGTCATACAGACGGACATCGAGAGCTTAGACATGTTGTCATACAGACGGACATCGAGAGCTTAGACATGTTGTCATACAGACGGACATCGAGAGCTTAGACATGTTGTCATACAGACGGACATCGAGAGCCTAGACATGTTGTCATACAGATGGACATCGAGAGCGTAGACATGTTGTCATACAGACGGACATCGAGAGCCTAGACATGTTGTCATACAGACGGACATCGAGAGCCTAGACATGTTGTCATACAGACGGACATCGAGAGCCTAGACATGTTGTCATACAGACGGACATCGAGAGCCTAGATGTGTTGTCATACAGACGGACATCGAGAGCCTAGACATGTTGTCATACAGACGGACATCGAGAGCCTAGACATGTTGTCATACAGACGGACATCGAGAGCCTAGACATGTTGTCATACAGACGGACATCGAGAGCCTAGACATGTTGTCATACAGACGGACATCGAGAGCCTAGACATGTTGTCATACAGACGGACATCGAGAGCCTAGATGTGTTGTCATACAGACGGACATCGAGAGCCTAGACATGTTGTCATACAGACGGACATCGAGAGCCTAGATGTGTTGTCATACAGACGGACATCGAGAGCCTAGACATGTTGTCATACAGACGGACATCGAGAGCCTAGACATGTTGTCATACAGACGGACATCGAGAGCCTAGACATGTTGTCATACAGACGGACATCGAGAGCCTAGACATGTTGTCACACAGACGGACATCGAGAGCCTAGACATGTTGTCATACAGACGGACATCGAGAGCCTAGACATGTTGTCATACAGACGGACATCGAGAGCCTAGACATGTTGTCATACAGACGGACATCGAGAGCCTAGACATGTTGTCACACAGACGGACATCGAGAGCCTAGACATGTTGTCATACAGACGGACATCGAGAGCCTAGACATGTTGTCATACAGACGGACATCGAGAGCCTAGACATGTTGTCATACAGACGGACATCGAGAGCCTAGACATGTTGTCATACAGACGGACATCGAGAGCCTAGACATGTTGTCATACAGACGGACATCGAGAGCCTAGACCTGTTGTCATACAGACGGACATCGAGAGCCTAGACATGTTGTCATACAGACGGACATCGAGAGCCTAGACATGTTGTCATACAGACGGACATCGAGAGCCTAGACATGTTGTCATACAGACGGACATCGAGAGCGTAGACATGTTGTCATACAGACGGACATCGAGAGCCTAGACATGTTGTCATACAGACGGACATCGAGAGCCTAGACATGTTGTCATACAGACGGACATCGAGAGCCTAGACATGTTGTCATACAGACGGACATCGAGAGCGTAGACATGTTGTCATACAGACGGACATCGAGAGCCTAGACATGTTGTCATACAGACGGACATCGAGAGCCTAGACATGTTGTCATACAGACGGACATCGAGAGCTTAGACATGTTGTCATACAGACGGACATCGAGAGCTTAGACATGTTGTCATACAGACGGACATCGAGAGCTTAGACATGTTGTCATACAGACGGACATCGAGAGCCTAGACATGTTGTCATACAGACGGACATCGAGAGCGTAGACATGTTGTCATACAGACGGACATCGAGAGCCTAGACATGTTGTCATACAGACGGACATCGAGAGCCTAGACATGTTGTCATACAGACGGACATCGAGAGCCTAGACATGTTGTCATACAGACGGACATCGAGAGCCTAGATGTGTTGTCATACAGACGGACATCGAGAGCCTAGACATGTTGTCATACAGACGGACATCGAGAGCCTAGACATGTTGTCATACAGACGGACATCGAGAGCCTAGACATGTTGTCATACAGACGGACATCGAGAGCCTAGACATGTTGTCATACAGACGGACATCGAGAGCCTAGACATGTTGTCATACAGACGGACATCGAGAGCGTAGACATGTTGTCATACAGACGGACATCGAGAGCCTAGACCTGTTGTCATACAGATGGACATCGACAGCCTAGACATGTTGTCATACAGACGGTCATCGAGAGCCTAGACCTGTTGTCATACAGATGGACATCGAGAGCCTACCATCTAATATAACATGCCGAGACCTGACGTGCCTCGGAAGGCACGTTAAGCCGTTGCGTACGTCCCGGCTGTCATTCGTAGATCTTTGAAAGTCGTTACGGGTAGTCAGAAGCCCGAAAGTCTGACAACCAGTCTTACCAAGGGGTTTTGTGTTGTAACTGGGTTGTGGAGGTCAGGTAGGCAGTCGCACCGTGCAAAGTACTGGTAATCAGCTACATCCAGTTAGACTGGAAGCCGACCCTAACATAGTTGGGAAAAGGCTCGGCAGAATGATTGCTTCGTTATTAATTCGTACATTTACGCACTGACCTTTTCGACACCTAATTTAATTCCGCGTTAAATCAAAACAATAAACTTCCCGACTTCAAAGAGTTAGTATTCAGTGCTGGTCGTGGCCTGGTGTGTTGCCAAGGTGAACACGTGGCTCCCATACAAATAGTATATAATAATGTTATCACGGCTATAAATGACATTATTATGGATTATGTCATGTCCTACACGTTTCTGAGGAGCTCATGGATAATTATAACAACTGTACGAATCAGTCTGTCCATTTGCCCATCCTTTTCCCAACCATGTTAGGGCGGCTTCCAGTCTAACCGGATTTAACTGAATGCCAGTGTTTTAGCTGGAGCGACTGTCTATCTGATATCCACAACATAGTTACTAAATCAGCATGTCGCAGCATCATGCTGACATAGAAGCTCTCTGACCTCGTACAGGACTTTGTTTTTATTTAAATTTTAGTATTGCTTTTTTTTAATAATTTGTGGCCTTCCTGTGCGAGTTCAAATAAATAGTTTTTCTTTATTTACTTTGTAACACAATAACCACAGATTAATCTCTTGTATGTAGTCTTCATTCTGGATGAATGGGAAGACGACAATAGAAAGGTTAAACAACTAGACTAGCTGGCATCTAGTACCTATATACGAGTAGGTACTAGATGCCAGCTAGTCTAGTCTTGTTTAAAGAACGCAGACCAGGTACTACATACCTATAGTATGTAGTACCTGCGTTCTTTAAACAATAGAATTGCATAACGTGCTACCTACTTCTAGTTATAAATCTACTGTTTTTATGTAATCAATAACATTAATTAACTGCATCTTGATTATGAACGATTTGAGAAAATGTTAGTAATTAACATAGACATAAATAGTACCTATGAGGTAGAACCTCTGTGTGCAATGACGCAGCTTCGTTGAGGAAGTAACTGTGAGCTGCATGTCCATGGTGGTCAGCAGTTGACTATTATTTTCGTAACAGCTTTATTTCGTAGATCTTGAAGAGTCGTTCCGGGTATTCAGAAGCCCGAGACAACCGATCTTACCGCGAGGTATCCTGTTACCCAGTAACTGGGTTGTAGAGGCAGTCGCTCCATTTAAAATACTAGTATTCAGCCTATCTACTTCAGATTCTAATATCTCATGCAACATAGGTCCACCACATCCATAACCTAAAGCGGTTTGGATTAATTACCTGTAATTAAACACAACAATGGTTTTCTTGCGAAAGTTACGTTCATGTTCACACATAGCCTTCAATGTAATGCATGTTCTATACTTCTGATTGAATATTAATTATCTAATTATTGTCAAACAGCTGAGTTGGAACCATGTTGTATCCTTAGACATTTTGCGATCACGCGAGTATTCCCTGAAGAGGTAGGCAGAGCTGGTGTGACAACAATATTTCGCCACTTACGTTTAAGTCCCATGTAATGGGAGGCCTGTTGCCATCAACCGGGCACAAATACAGACTCCGGGCTGCCACTGAGAAACGTATGGAAAATTTGCTCGACCTGAGCATCGAATCCTAGGACTCATGCTGAGTTTCACTGAATTTACAGTTTTCTCAGATATTTTCGTGCTACTTAGTTATTACGTGTATAGTTAGTTAGATAACTAGCTGTTGCTGTCGAGTGCGCGCGCAGGCGGCCCGCGCGGAGGTCGGAGACTGCCCCGCGGGGACGCACCGGGGTAAAGTGTCCTAGCTCAGGTCATGGTCTACCCGTGCGCCATCGCAATCTGTTCAGCCATGTAAAGGTAACAGACAGACGGATTTACTTTCGAATTCATATTATTAAGTATGGATGGATCAATCAATTTCCCAACAATATTGGGGTCGCCTTCCTGTCTAACCGGGTGCAGCTGAATACCAGTATTTTACATGGAGCGACTGCCTATCTGACCTCCACAACCCAGTAACTGGGTCATACGATACCCCTTGGTAAGACTGGTTGTCAGACTTTCGGGCTTCTGACAAAGCGTAACGACAGCCGGGACCAACGGCTTAACGTGCTTTCCGAGGCACGGAGGAGTCTCAGTATGTAAAGATGGTCACCCATCCACAGACCAACCCCGGCAAGCGTAGCATAACCTGACGAATCGAACTATGCGGCAGTTATTACTTAGCCACGAGCTAAGCGAGTAGGGATGGATGTGTTCTACTAATTATAAACTAATATACGTATAAATTACAATAACATTCCACTGATAATTACTGTGTCAACAATTAAAATTAATAATAGTCAATTCATTAACATTGTCTTGTCAATTAAGAATTGACAAGACATTTTGCGGTAACATACCTTATTGTAATACATATATTTAGCTTTCACCAATAGGTACATTACAGTTAGAATTAAATATTACTCGGTTGTAATTAATCTAAATCATAACTTTACTTTATACTTCAATATTTTATGTTTATTTTTTATTATATTATTGACAAATTCATATAAGTAAGTAAAACCAGTTTTTCTAATTAAATCATTCTTCGCACGTGTGATACCTACCACCTACATACTTAAAATTCTGTGTTTGCGTAAAATAAATATTGTCATACCGAACTATGATTTGGACGAATTAGTAAATAGTTCCTGGTGAATTTGTGAAGATCTATGATAGTATTAAAAGAATTGCTGTTACACTAGGCAGAAAAACAGGCTGGGTGAAAACCTCGTAAAGAAAATTAAAGTTTTTCTTGTTATTTATTTGAAGATGTAGTGACAAAAATTGAAAAGAGTAGCTAGATAGATGCTAAGATGGTTTTATCATGTTGAGAGAATTAATAACAGGAATTGTTGGTGAAAACACTGGGAGGGGGCCGCCCTAGGCGCAGGAGGACATAACAGTGACCTTATTGGTGATGTTCTTCAGAAAAATCACAGATGCGTAGTACCTACTCGCTACCGGCGTGCATGTATGACCATGTACCTATGAACGTAAACGAAGCAAAAGGAGTACGTAAGAAGCACAGCAGGTGGCGTTCTGTAGTTACTGCCTACCCCTATGGGAAGGAGGCGTGAGTGTCTTACTCAGTCTTTACTTACAAAACGTCGCGCCTTATGCATATTTAGAACAAACGTACAAAGCTCTAAGATACTTCTAATGATAAGGAGAACCTCGGAGAACGTCAATGACGGCCATTTCTCAGACATTTATAATTACCATCCCCTGGAAAATAACGTTAACTGCAATCACGAGGTTTGTACTGCACGGCCACGAAATGCGGTTTTACCTACCCCTACGAAATGTTCAGTGTTACGATATTAATTATTGCAATTCACAATCAATATTGTGTATCGTTCTTTAATAGTGCATTAAAGAACGATATTTCATCATTTCATTCAGTAAAGTTGACAAATTACTTTAAAAAATGCGAAATATTCGACAGCTACATAATTATTTCCGGCGTTGCCAACTTTCTAGATGCACCCACGATTTAAATTAAACTTGGTGAATTAGGTTATCCTTTGGTTATTTGTTTCTGGACTTTATTTTTTATGGTAAGTATGTAGTATTATACTAATAAACTGCCTCGTTGGTTTAGCTAGCTAGGTACTGGTCGCAAGTGCGACTGCAGCTGGATATAAGATCCTGGCTATGTACCTACTATTTCCAGGTCGGGGAAAGTGATATGTAATTATTAGGTTTTACACTTTAATAATTTCTCACAGCCCGGAGTCGGGGTTTATGCTAGGTTGGTGGCAATAGGTTCGCCCCCTATTTCATGAGACTTAAACATAACTGCCGAAATGTGGGCGTACCTACTATACAGTTCTGCCTACCGCTTCGGGGAATACACCTTTGATGTTAAGTTATAAATGTACAGACAACGCTACGAGGTTTTTTTGGCGCGTGGCCGAAATCGGGATTAACGTCGCCATCTTGGTTTGTCAACACAATTTATGTGACAATTTCACAAATGTTTACCAACAAAGTCAATGTCATTTGCCAAATGCGCCAAAAGATCCTTGTAAAACTCAGCTAATCTCCTAACAGTATTAGTAATCAGTGTCCATTCCTTGTCCCTCAGAAAATGGCGCCCTCTGTGAACGTAGCAGAGTACTATGCCGGTAAAACGCTGTTCATCACCGGGGCAACTGGTTTCATGGGTAAAGTCATGGTGGAGAAGCTTCTAAGATGTTGTCCTGATGTCAAGAAGATGTACCTACTCATGAGACCCAAGAAAGGACACAGCAGTAAAGAACGATTGGAAGAATTGTTTAGTTTTCTAGTAAGTGGCGTCATCTAGTATGGAGTGGCAGACCTAAGTCCGCGATATTTGTTTTATAATGTGCTAGATGTAATTCAAAATTTGTCACTTGGTAATATATTTAATGTAAATTATGAATTAAAATTGTCATTACCAATATTTTATTGAAATTCTAATTAAAATATTGATCTCAAAATCACCAAAAGTAATATGCAGTTAATTTTGACACCTTGATTTGAGGCTTAAAATTGGATCTCTCTGGTTAAGAAAATTTTAAACCTAAAGATTTCCAAAACTGATTGGTTAAAAGAAAATCGAGGCCTATAATATAAAAATGGAATTATTTAGACACCCCCTTTTAGAACAAAAAAACGGAACACCATTGAGATCAATATTAATAAAATAGCACCAGTGTTCAACCAAATAAGCCAGTCACTCATACCTCCTGTATGACAGAGTCTCCGACTCGAACACCCCTATGAACGCCCGGGTTATACTTACATTATTTCACCAAATTTAACTCAAATAAACATTCTAGGTGTTCGATCGCCTGAAAGCCGAGTCACCGAAGGTCTTTGAGAAGCTACAGGTGGTCGCCGGAGACATTCTGTCCGAAGACCTGGGAGTGTCAGACGAGGACCGTCAGCTCATACAGAATGAGGCCCAGATCATCTTTCATTGTGCCGCTTGCGTCAGGTTGGTTAAATAATCATGCATACACCAAATCGCTTGTGTGCTTAACATTATTGTCTCATTTTTTCGCTTTAATTTAAAGTTTTGTAGGATAAACAATGTTATTGCTTTAAACTTAAATTTTATAATTATTATATTTCAGATTCGACATGTACCTCCGCGATGCTGTAAAAATGAACACAGTTGGAACTAAGAAAGTCTTGGAATTGGCTGAAGGAGTGAAAAACTTAGAGGTTAGAAACGTTAGAATATATGTATTATAATGCTATATATTATAAGAGAACTGCCTTGCCACTAAAATCCACTTTGTAAATTCGTCTTGGTTCGATGCAGTTATTATTTTCGAGTTGAAATATTAGTAAAAGATTCATTATTTAACAAACCTATTTTGTTTAAATAATCAACTGTTAAAAAAAAATGTGTGTGTGTGTGGTTACCTGAAATATTACAAATCACTAGTTGGTTTTCAGGGGTTCCCATATAGCAGGTCAATATTAGACAAAAAAAACAAGTGTAAAGCGATTTTGTAGCATGTGCGGTGCAAACTTACCCTGCTAGAGATATGACTATGAATAACGGTCGTCTCCATAGGAACTTACTACACTGGAATGGGCAAATAGGTTCATCTTTGTGACTGACCGACTCCTTGACAGTTCAGAAGTGCCTGTAAATAGCGTAATTGAAATAAATAGTTTGAATTTGATAATAGACCCTTTTGAAGTTTTAAAAGGTACTAATTTTATTGTTCACCCAGGCCTTTGTCCACGTATCGACCTCATACTGCCGCTGCGAGCTGGAGCTGTTGGAGGAGAAGCTGTACCCGTCGAAACACCGGCCGGAGCACGTGATGCACTGCGTCGGCTGGATGGATGACGAGCTACTGACGCATATGCAGCCCAAGTAAGATAAATGAGCGAACAAAATATAGTGATACTTGATAGAAAAATAAGTCAGTAGGTTTTTTCATGATCAGTACTTAAAAGGCTAATCATTACAATAATAATTGTCGTTTATAAATTCATCATCACATGTCATAACAAGAGGTATCGTGTTACTCAGTAACTGGGTTGTAGAGGTCGGTCAGATAGGCAGTCGCTCCTTGTAAAATACTGGTATTCCGCTGCATCCGGTAAGACTGGAAACCGAACTTGACATAGTTCGGAAAATGGTAGGATGATTGATATAAGCTGTGTGAGTGCTGAGCATGAGTTTCTAGATTTGATCCCCAGGTCGAGCAGCAACGTATAATTCTGTTTTGTTCGATTTATGGTAATAGCTTCACCCCTTATTACATGTGACTATAAGTATTACTAGCGTTTGGTTGTACAGCTTAGCACCACTGCCCACCACTGCCTACCACTACCACTCGGAGAGGGAAACACGTGATGTTAAGCAAGTTTTAATTTATTTTTCAGAATAATCGAGCCACAACCCAACACATATGCCTACACAAAGTCTCTCACTGAAGATCTAGTCTCACAGTACGAGGGAAAGTTCCCCATTGTGATCGCACGGCCATCTATCGGTGAGTAGCTGTACTAATTAACTAACTTTGAGCTGCCCTGCACATCACCTGCCCAAGAATGATTAGGTTCCAGAAGTGTCCTTTAAACTTATATGAAAGTATTAAACCTTAATTCAATTTACTTTGATAACTTCGATAATATGTAAAAGCGCTTCTAAAGTCAAACTCAAACTCGAAGCATTTATTTCAATTAAACGATTTACAGGCACTTTTGAATTATCTAGGAGTCGGTCAGTCAGAAATATGAAGCTAGTCGCCCATTCCAAAGCGTAGTAGGTACCTATGGAGAAGAACGGGCAAGAAACTCCACGGACACTCTTTTAAATAAAAAAATTGATACAAAAATATTGGTTACATCATTCATTTTAAAATTGAGTGAGAACAATGTAGAGAGACGTGCACGTTAAAAGCGTCCGTAATAAAAAGATAAAAACAAAGAAACATTCAAAAATTAAAGTAAGTTAAAACAAGCCATGGGAGCTAAGAGAGGACCAGTCCCAACTGACGGCGCCCGTTCACGAACATGACACATGGATCAGCACCATTCAGCTCAACCATTTTGAGCTAAATGATCCAACACACGCGCCACCATCAGCAAGACATCTAAGTGTGCATGACATACTCACAGCCGCCAGGGCACATTCAAGTCAATGAAAGACATATTACCCGGTAAATGGTAGCTCTTTAGTACACAGTGCTCACACCTGTGCTATGCAATTATATAATACAACGGAGATTGAGTTTATACAATACAAAGATGGTCTTACAATCTTCAGCAGATCCAACAGTATTTTCAAAATGTTAATCAAGTAGTCGTGGTTGTGGAGCAGGACCAGCAATGAACCAAGCATTTTACCAGTGATGTAATCCCCCAACTTATAATATGCCTGCCTACATAGTGTGCGTTTTATACAAGATTTGAATTTCGTCTCATTCAGTTGAAGTATGTGGGGAGGTCTATAATAGAAAGACGAGTTTACTTTAGCCAGTCTGAAACCTGGTTGAACTAATAGGTCCCTATCTCTTGTACTATAATTATGTCTATCACCTCTTTTACTAAAAATATGTATTTTTTTTCCTACGTTCATGATGTTTTCATAGATATATTGACAAAGTACAGTCATAATGTTAATATCCTCAAACAGTTCCCTTAGAGAGTCGTGCCTGCGGAGATAATTTATGGCTCTGATCGCTCTTTTCTGCAGAATAAAAATAGACTCGATGTCTGCAGCCCGTCCCCACAGTAAAATACCAAAGACATGATACTATGAAAATAACTGACATAGACTAGTGTCGCGGTATCTAAATCAGTAAATTGACGGATTTTTCTGACAGTATATGCTGCTAAACTTAGCCGTGCCTGCAAGAGATGTTAAACGAGATCCCCATTATAGCCTTGAGTCGAGCGTGATCCCCAGGAAAACAGTTTTATCGACAAATTCTTTCTCTTGATTCAATACTATCTCACAATTACTAGTTTTCACATTTGGTAAAGAAAATTTTATGCACTTAGTTTTTTTCCATTTAATACAAAATTATTAGCAGTGAATCAATTTTGGACCTGCAGTAAGGCGTTATTTACGTCGTCATAATTTGTAGCACGTCTATCTACCCTAAAAATTAAGGAAGTATCGTCAACAAATGATACCATTTGTGGTTGATTTTTTTAAATAAATGGATTGTTAATATTCACTAAAAAGAGGCATGGACCCAATATCGAACATTGTGGCACACCCATTTTTACTTTTAAACCTAGTATACCTACTGTGAGCCTACACACATGGGCAGATTGCTCAATTCTGGGCAATAATGGTTGCTAGCGATATAGCCGCACCATTTTGAGCGATATGTAGCGACTTAATAAACTGGATTGCGCCGCTAATTGCCCCACTCCTCCCCACCTCCAGGAAATGCCACCGGCAAAGATTGGAAAAAGAAATTGCTCACAGAATTTGCCTCTGTAAGTAAAGCTTCACTATTTAAATTCTGACTTATATTTCTTTTGTATTTGCAGTGGCAGCGGCATACAAGGAGCCAATGCCCGGATGGGTGGACAATCTGAATGGACCCACTGGTCTTTTAGTGGGTGCTGGCAAAGGTAGGTCACATTATAATGGTCTTAACTATCATCAACTTTAAGAAAAAAAAGAATAACATTAATGAAACATTTAATTATTTTTTTATCTTAAAACGATGTTATTTTTTAAAATAAATGAGTAGGCATAATAAAGACAGCCTCGTAGTAAGCATAAAGTTCTGATGAGCACGAAGTTCTGGTTTCGATCACCAGTTTGGGCAGTGTTATTGGGTAAGTATTTCCATCACAAGGTTCTCAGTAGCAGCTCAGAATCTGGGTATGTTCCCGGATGATGGAAAAAGTCTCACCCAGTTATGCTAAAGTCCCATGTAACAGGGACTTAAGCATAACATTCGAAATGTAGGTGTCCGCCACACCTCTGCCTACCTCCTCGGGGAACACAGGCGTGATGTTGTTATGTTTTCCAGGTGTGATTCGTACAATGCACTGTAACGACAGTTATGCAGCAGACGTGGTGCCGGTGGACGTCGCAGTCAACGCCTGCATCATTCTAGGATATCTTACCGGTGTTGAGAAGTAAGTTGACTATGTATCTTTACTAAGAGAAGTGATAACCTGTATACATGCATTTGCAGTTGGTGTACTCTATTCAATAAATAAACAACTTTGTTAAAGGCTACGTAAAGGCAAGACAATAATATCAAGCAATTAATGGCAATACTCACATATGGCAATCAGATATATGAAGGTAGGTACCGCCTCACCATGCTGAGCTGTAAATATACAGGGACAAATATTTATTAGACATAAGAAAAAGATTTGGGTTTTTTTTTGTTTTATCAATTCAATTCAATTCAAAATATTTTATTTCATATAAACCTACAAGGGCACTTATGAAACGTCATAAGCTAGGTGCACGGTTCCAATTGAAACTCCACGGTTACTCTTTTTAAAGTAAATGGTATTTACAATGTTTTCAAATTACAGAGTTAATAGGTATGAGAGGACAATGTAGGCCTATCAACAAGTACCAGGTACTTAGCAAGATAGAAAATGGTCGACAGATCTACAGTCTGCCTACAACGTTCTCACATTCACAAATTCTAAAAGAAAAGAATCTATATAAAAGCAAAATCAAATAATAAAAAGCTATATAAACCAAATGACATGATCATATCATGTCTGAGTATCGATAATCATAACGTCTGACAAGTTTCCCTAACTAATTTGACCCTGTAGGTCAAAGGTAATATTGCCAAAATAATAGGGACGAAGCCTGGGTAAAAAAAAAAAAACTACTTAGTCCGTCAGTTAGATAATAAAAAAAAATATAAGACACGTATTTTTTGCTTTATCATGCTTTATTAAAAAATGACTTAGATAAGACGCATTAAAGTTGGGGAGTGGGGGTTGATACGTCACAAGTTATAAAATCTACATACTTGTGACTTCATGTCACATTTTAACTTAATGTATCGGCGTAATCTTTTGATTACGTAAAAAAAGAAAAAATACGTGTCCAATATTCTATAATAACGTAACAGACGGACCATCATTTTTGTCATCATCCCTATTCATGCAATAATGACAAATGTACTTATGTAGATAGTCCTACTACCTCCGGCAACTGATGCGGCAATAAGCGCTGAAAATATTTGTATTGTCCTTGTGAGCAGCTTGAGGTTCCGTACTGAAAAAGAAAATTTAATTGGAGCTCTAATTTATTTTTCTATTAATTCCAGGCCCAAAAAGATAAACATCTGCAACATCACTCAGTCAGGAATCAATCCGATCACGTGGGGACAAGCTTTAGATATGGGTAAGTTAATGCGGAATTAAATTAAATGGTATATTTGGAACAATGTTTTATGAAATCGTCACCTTTTAGTCAAATATATGGAGGTAAACTAATTTCTTGACAATTGTTATAATCTTGGCATTACAGTAAATTGCTTGATGTTTCCGAGACATGACTGTTTGCCAGAATTGCGCAATTTTTGTTGGCCTTGTTAGTAAAACCATCAACATCAGTCATCATTTCAGTGGAGACCTATTTAAATGTTATTTCTCTTACAGGCCGGGTTCACGTCCAGGAGTTCCCATTCACTGTCTGCCTGTGGTACCCCGGAGGTTCCCCGAAGAGCTCGTGGATAGCGCACCAGGTCGCGCTGTTCTTCACTCACATGCTGCCCGCGTACTTCGTAGATTTGCTCATGTTCCTCATGGGAAAGAAGACTTTGTAAGTTTATTTACATATGCTTATTCCCTCCATGTAAAATACTGGTATTCAGCTGCATCCGGTTGAACTGGAAGCCGAGCCCGACAGTCAGAACACACAGACAGTCGGAAATAAATAAATTTAAAAGAATAAAAAGGCTGATGATGAATAAGCTTAAATATTCCCATTGCTGGCACACAGGCCTCTCCGTGACAGGGAACAGAAGCGAGCTATGATACCGGCAAATAGAATGATGATGATTTGATGATGTTTGCCGGCTTTTGAGATCCACCTCTCAGGCCTAGATGATCGATGTAACTTGTTTTCGACTAATTATGTCTGGCTAGGTGGGTTCCCTCAATGTTTTCGAAAAAGAGGACTGTGTAAGTGGAGCTTTACTTCAGTGTTATTAACAAAAACGCACGTTTTTCCAGCATGATCAAAATCCAGAAGCGAATCAACTACGGCCTGGAAGTCCTACAGTACTACACGACAAAGGAATGGCACTTCACTAACGACAACTTTGTGGCGCTGCAGCACAGGATCTCGAAGAGTGATAACGAAACGTTTTATACTGATATGAAGGTACGCAAGCCGTTTTAAATCATAGTCACAATAGAGTTTTGAAATCTAGCTTTAGAAAGAGATAGTCACACAGTATGAATGACAGAGACAACGCTCTATAAAACTGAACTTCTTCTTTAACTATGAGCTTTAATACAGCAACTGTACTACATATTATTTTATTGTGTGTTCAAGAATAATATTCAAAGAAGTAAATGTTTTGCACCGTTTACGAATAATGGATGAAGTATTAACTTGTAAACCTGCTTACTGTATTACCTGGACAATAAACTATTTCTATTTCTATTTTCTATCAAAAATTCAACTTTTATGAAACTTTTAATTACTTAAAAACATTAATTAAAATGCTGAGGAAGACAATTTCTGAAATAATTTATTAATTTAAAACTGGACGCACACTGATGCGACCCTACACGGGATGTCAATTGGCTCTTTGGCCCAATTCGCTCTCGTTTAGTTGTCTAAATTGTCAATATCAATGACAATTTTTTTTTTTTTACTAACTTTTGAGAGCGCTATTCTATCATTTATTATTACTGCTCTATGAAATTCCACAAGTCTTGGTAGTTCTTGGTATGAGGTAGGTTATACAAAGATCACCTAAAATGTGCAAATAAATTTTACTTACTTACTTCAGGATAAGTGTAATGTCGCCTTTATTTCCAGGACATGGACTGGAGCATGTACATCAGGAACTACATCAAGGGAGCACGAGAGTACTGCTGCAAGGAGGACCCGTCGAGCCTGCCCGCGGCCAGGCGGCTACAGAGACAGTCAGTAAACCTTACGCCTGTATTCCTCGAACAGTGAGGCAGAGGACTATAGTGTTCCCACATGTCGCCAGTTATGTTTGAGTCCCAAGTAACGGGTAACTTAACCAAGGCACACACTCTTATAATTCAGACTAATATTACACTAAGGCTCAGGGTAAAAGCCTTAAGCCTCCTTCCTTATAGAGAGAAGTATCGCGCTGATCACTTTCTCATAGTGTCAGTGGTTGCAGACAGTAAAGGTGTACTTACAACTTCAATTGCTAAATGCTGGGCAATAATCAAATATCATGACACGACTATCAAGCAACAACTGCGCTGCGATGCAAATAGCAATTGTTGCTAGAGAGAGTAAAGCCCCGTATTCATGGTAAACATTTGTTTAGGAACAGTTGATCAACATTGTTGGTGAGCGGCGAGAATGTTGCTAGCAACTATGTTTAAATCAATACAGGTTGTCCACACGCCAGTCTGCGTTAAAATGTTGCCCGGGGAGGTAGTGTTGTTGTGTTCTCTATATCTGATGTATAGGATTTCTAATAAAAAAAGAGAAAAAGATGGGTACGCAGTACATGTATTTTAGTTTCCACATCTTTTTTGGGTATATTTAGGGTTTGAGAAATTTCTTCGAATGCATCGTTCTTTTTGTTTCTATCTTTGTATTCTTTTATAGAAGAATCCCATATAATCGTTTTGATTGAAATAATTCTATTAGTTGCATTATTTTATCTACTATATATATATACTCCACACTACTGCCATGTTTATAAACTGTTGCAAACACGTTCACACACGTCAACAATTTTCGCTAAACTGATGTTTACGCTTGTCGGGCGAGAGCTTGTCAACATGACGCTATCAACTCTGCAACACGCAGTGTTGCCAACAACATCTTGACAGCAACTCCGCAACACGTTGATTCAACTTTGTTGCTAAACAAATGTTTACCATGAATACGGGGCTATAAGGCCACATGAATTGAGCGACATGGCGCGACGTATTAGATTGCTCTACTATCGCGGGCAACTGTTGCCGGAAACAGTTGCTGAAAAATTGTCCGTGTGCGCATTTTTCGGACAATTTTTCAGCACCTCCTATTCTGCTTCACTATTATGAATGACTAATTTCTCTTTGACTGCCCACAGATTATACTACCTGGACAAAGCAGTGCAGATCATGGTCGGCCTGTTAATGACATACTTCGCCTACTACTATTTTAATATGTTATACTCTCTGATAAGCGCCTAATTTAGATAATAAATTATAATCACTAATTATGTAATTATTGTTCAAAATGGGGCTACAAAAAGTACCTATTTAATTTTAATTCAATTCAAGTCATGAATGCAATACTTATCCCTTAAATAAAGTATACATTAAAATACATAGTTATATAAGAGATCGAAGAGTCGATGTTGACAACAACTATTTGTGTAAGAAGTGTCAAAGGCCTACTTGCACCACAAATTACTAAATGTATTTAAAACATCATTCTGTCTCTGTCATCTCCAAACGGTTGACAGAAATAGAACGTTATTTAACTCGTTTGGCGCTAAATGCAGTAGAGATTTGTGGTGCAGTGTAAGCGGGCCTAAGTAAGCGACCATATCTTATTATTACTGTAATGTAGATAAATTGTTTGATGAGTAACGTACAAAAACCAAAGACAGGCGACAAACCATCACCACATGTGTAGCGGACCTTGCAACCTGCCTAATACTCAAAATTATCGTATTTTGCACATTCTACCAAGTTTAACCTCATGTATAATTGTATAAATAATGTTAATTCGAATTATTATTAATAAATCAAATTAAGATAACGAATTTGTTTTTTTTGTGTGATTGTAGTTTATTATTGGCATCAGTCGCCGACGACCAACTAAAGTTGATCAATTCTGCACAAAATTGTTGCCAGAGATACGACACTCGTATTTTGATAGATATTATGGCTAAATATTAATTATGCTCGGAGTTACTTTGGATAAAATCAGAAATAAAGTTATCCTGAAGTTAGCTTGCAGGGTAAGCAAGCTGAAGTGGCAGTGGGCTGGCCTTGATTAACGAAAGACCGATGGCCGGTGGAGCAGACGAGTCTGTAGTGTAGACGGCATATTGACAAGCGTGGTGTGGGGCGCCCCCCAGCGACGATGGACCAACGACCTCAAGAGGGAACAGGGCCTGCGATTGTCCATACAAATGTATTCCCCAGGTCTTCTGTACACGTTCCTGTTATTTCCTTTTTTTAAACAACTTATTGGTAAAGGAAATTCTTTTTCTTTTCCCTCCAAAAATTACAAAAATGCCCCATTTTTACCGCCGCGCGCCGCGATTAAAAGCGAACTACCAGACAAATTCGAAAAGTTTTTAACATAAAAGAAAATTATAGGAACCTAGACATACTCTTTCTTAAAATTATAATGTAAAAAATAATTCAATCGGCTCAGGTTTTGAGGAGAAAAAAAAAGGAAATTCGAAACGTCAAGGTAACATGATGGCAATAGTTTCTTCAAATACCTATTTTTCAAATTCCTCGCAGGCCCTGTTCCCTCTTACGAGGTGGCGCAGAGTGACAGACTCATAGATATAACAAAGAAGGACAGACTGGATGCGGAAGGCGGAGGACAGGCGTAGCCTGGGACAAGCCTGTGATTGCAATTGAAATATTAATTAGCAATACAGAATATATGAAATGGAGCAATATTAGTGGTAAATATTTCCGAAACAACTGAACAATTGTTAAAAATGAAGCGGAGCAATAATTGGAGAAACCTGGTGAGGTTTCTCTAATTATTGCTCTGCTTCATTATCAGCAACTGTTGCCGGGCAATAATTGCTTGAAAATATGGGCCCGCGTGAAAGTGAAGGTGCGCTTCCTTCACTTTTAATATAATAGTCGTTATATTAAAAGTGAAGGAAGTGCACCCGGGAAGAAAGTCTAGTTAGATAAACTATATTATTATGTTTCTGTGAATTCATTATAAATATTGCTATCATAAAAGTTACGGCACAACGGGGTGGGTAGTGGCCGAGTTATAAAAATTATGAAAGATTATAATAACATTTCATATAAAAAGCTTTAAGGCCCGTAAATATAATAATTATGCTAATAGATCTAGATAATAATTATGCCAATAGATCTAGATATCACATAATAGCTGAACTTTATAGGTTTCCGTAAGCAAATGGAAAAAAACGGAACGCTTATTCAAAATTCAAAAGTCATTTATTCAAACTAGGCTAAGAATCAGCACTTTTCGAACGTCAAAATTACATAAGACAGTCCCCCAAAACGCCCGCCCTTCACCACTTCCTAGTGCTTTAGCTGGGAAGAATAAGTAGAGCAACAAACTCCCCAGCAGCACAGCTGTCTGTTCAGTTAGAAAAAAAATATTCTATATAATAGTATGCAAAATGATATTTACATTACGCAACACAAAACATAATTTAAATTATAAAATTAATAGCCATATGACAGCTAGCACACGCCAATATACCAACCAAAAACATCGAGAACTATACTCAAGCAGAAATAAAAATAACTTAACGAAAACAATATCTAAATAAAAGCCTCCAGGCATAAAGGGCGTGCCCGCTTACATTAGCTGTAACTAGAAGTTATAATTGATAAACTAGGACCATCGAGGTAAATTAAAAAATTATCGAGGTCGCTAGCTAACCACATATTGCAATACAACTCATATAAAAAACATTGTAATGAGTAGATTATGTCAACAATAAATAAAGTAAAATTATAAATAATTATATAAACTCATATAACCTGTCAGTAAGTAAGGTAATTCTGGAGAAAGAACATTAAAACATTGTCTTGAGTTAATCACAGCGACCAACTATTCTTATCATTTAAGTAGTCGTTGATAGAATAGTATGCCTTTGAACAGAGGTTGGACACTGTTATACAAAAAGAAATATGTTTATTGCATTCCTAATAATGCAAGCTTTCATTAATTGTGATATTTTTCATTTCTGAGCAGATTTACGGCCGATACGTCTTTATATGAAATTATTTTGCTATTGACAACTTCATATGCAATTTTACCCCTATTTTACGAAATATTTTTGCCCTAGCGTGCAGTAGCCAGAATGCATTATACTTTTTTTTAAGGGTGTATTTATACATAAGTGGCGAAATGTGGGTGTACTATGTGTAGTAGGTACACCTACACCTAACCCTTCGGGGAAGGAAAGACGTGATGTTATGTTATGTTGTTAACTAAGTCGTAATCAATAGAGTTAACTGAGCAAATCAACTGAGCAATAAGTTTAGTCGTCCACTGACCTTGGGTTTGATATTTTCTCTTATTGTTGGACGAGGTGTAATTTTTTTTTTGTAGCTGTGTAATATTGAGTTTTAGGTACTAGATAACATTAGCACGCATGTTAATTTTAATTGCACTTTAAGAATGCTTTTCTGTTGTTCAAGAGAAAATTCTTTTACTGGAGTAACTATTCTCCCGGTCTTGCCACCGCTAGATCGTTTCGCTAGTTGGATTTACAGCTGTGCTTGCCAGTCGGCTCGGTAGTGGTATCAACAGGTTTAAACAGAGCGCTCGCTTCGGTCGCCTGGTTCGTGAGATTGCTGGATTCGTTGGTTCGGCTCGACAGAGGGCTGCGCTGGCTTGGCTAGTAAGTAGGCACGCAGTGGTCGTTCTGCTTGATAATGGACTAGCTTCGGTAGCGCGACTCGTAGGAGGTTCGCAGCGATCGCTTTGCTTGAGAATGGGCTCGCTTCGCTCGCCGGCTCGTGTGGAGGATTCCAGAGGTCACTTTGCTTGAGATTGGGCTCGCTTCACCCGTTTGGTTGAGTGTTGGCTCGTTTGACATGTAGGTAGATTTATATTGCTCCTTCTGATCGTGTGTAGGCTCGCTCTCCCCGTGAATTAATCAAGTGTGTTGCACTAGTGGCCAGTGAACTGATTACATAAAGCCTGTTAAGATTCGGTCATTTTGCTTGGCTAGCGAACAGAGTTAGGATGCCGCGCTAGGGGCACACGATGATCTTGGTATAAAATAGGGAAAGTAAAAGTTATAAATGCTTAGTTATGGCTTCGTATTCACTTGATGCATTATGTTAGATTATGTTTAAACCGATAATAAGTTCTCATGAAACGACCGAGCGGAGCGAGCCATGCATGCGAATTAAGCGAGTCGTCTCACGAACCAAGCGAGCAAAGCGAGCTGTTGCTATCCTTCTTACGAGCAAAGCGGGCCTATTTACGAATCAAATGAGAAAACCGATTTCTGATGTCTATTTCTGACGCAGCTCTCGTTTTCACTCGTTATTGTATTCGGTGGTCTTGTTATATTGCTTACGATGCAAACTGAATGCAACATTCTTCATTTGTTTTTTCTTTACTTAACCTTTTTGCTATTTACAAAAAAAAAATCTTACGGTTTCTGATACTGCCGTAGCTATTGTATTTGCTCGGCACTAGTTTTTTTAGGCGCATTCTAATCCTTTTGATTAAAATTGTACTAGTACTTCGAGCGAAAAGACGTTTTCACGTCAAACATAAGCGTTTTGATGATGTTTCTAAGTGAACCTCAATAGTTTTATCGACTGCTATTTATTCATCCCAACTACGGAATCCTCCCCTGTGCGTGGTCCGACATGCAGTTGGCCGGTTTTTCTTAAACTAGCTGTGCCATACTAACGGCCTCGTAGCTACATCTATATATAAGTATTATAAATTAAAGTCGCTTTTCGTGTTTGTCTGTATGACCGCATTGTTCTTCTAAACCACACAACAGATTTTTATGAGGTTTTCACCATTGTTTAGAGAATTTGTTCCGGAAGGTTTGTGTGAAACGTTAACATCAAAGTTACATATAACTAAGAAATCTCGATGTTTGGTCAAGTCGTAAAAACCGTGCGAAGCAGTACTGTCATAATACAACAAGCATACCTACTATAAACCTGTAGGAGGTATGCCTGTTGTCCTTCATCATCACCTTCCTGCCCTGGTCCCATGTGACGTGGGGTTGGCGCACCACGTTTTGTTCTTCCACTCTCCCCTGTCACCCGTCACGCTGTTTTTTCTTTGGTTTTTAATTCATATTTCATATTTGATTACTAATCTGCGTTCGCAATTTGTTTGCCAAACATGTAAGCAAACACGAGTTTTAGGAAAAACAACTGTAATACCTACACATAAGGTTCAGTTTGCGCTACAACTTCATATTATTTTTTATGACTTTTTCAACAGTACTAGTCAGTCTAAAATCAATTTTATTTACACTTACATAAAGTTGATGTTTGTTTAAGTGGAAATAACATTAATTCGAAACAATTATTTAAATAGACCTTATGTAGTTTATTTATTTATTTAGAGGTAAAAAATTATGTATAAGGTATGTTGAAACTGTTGGTACTCCTCGTCATTTGTCCATAAAGGTTCATTAGAAAACCAGCGTCAGACAGCATTTGTCGGGCATTAATGCTGAAATGAACCTTTTTGGCGCAGCCGTGAGGCACACACTATTATCGCTTTATTATTATTTTCACTTTTTATTTTTGTATTATGTGTTTCACGAACTGTGTCCAAATAAAAATATTATTCTTTCTTTCTTCTTTTCTATCATTCACTCCCTTCTCTTTAATATCATTCCTCACACATTGCCTCCATCTTCTCTCTGCCCTTCCTGTCCCTCTCCATTCATCAACATTTTATATTCATCACTCTTTAAGTCACATGCGTCCATGTCCTATTATATTCTGGTCACGTATGATAGTTGTCCAAATCGTCTAGCGGACTTGTTTATGGCAGACCTCAAGGTTTTTTTATTATTAGATTCTAATTCAACTAGCATCGTTGGAGTCGCCTTTTGTTATAGTCTTTCCTAGTATTTTTTATTTATGTTAATGTGTTTTTAGTTTAATTCGTGATTTCCTATGCGAGTCTCAATAAATACTTTTTCTTTCTTTCTTTAAGCTGCCTCACACACTTTGCGACATGCGACTGCGACAGCTCGACGACTAGACGCAATGACAGGCTATGGCCAACAATTTTCATACATATTGTTCAAAGCTCCGCACTTAGCGTCAAGTTCCGAAGTTGCAACGACAGACTAGGGGAGTCGCGTGCTCTCGTTACTTGGTGCAGCGACTAGACACACGGAAACTAACATAGTTGGGAAAAGGCTAAGCCATCTGCCTAGCCTTTTCCCAACTATGTTAGGTTCGACTTCCAGTCTAACCGGATGCAGATGAATACCAGTATATTACATGGACCGACAGCCTATCTGACCTTCGCAACCCAGCTACCAGGGTAACACGATACCTCTTAGTAAGACAGGTTGTCAGATTTTCGGGCTTCTGACTACCCGTAACAACTGTCAAAGATCTACGAATGACAGTTGGGACGTCTTACCGAGCAACGGTTCGAAAATACTACTATTTGTAACTTGTCTACTGCTCATACTTGGGTGTTGGAATGCCTTGATGGTCTAGTGGTCGCGAATGCTGAGTGTCTTGGGTGCGATCCCCAAGGAAAGTATTTTTGGGTCTTTCCGTTAGAATTTTTTCAGCAGCATCCCGGTGTCTGATGGATTTGTGCTCGGTTGATGGCAATAATCTCGCCCCTTTATTACATGGGACCATTGACTGCCCCGTAGGTCTCGTGAGCGCGACTGCTGAGCGTGAGGCCGGGCAAAATCTTATTAGGTTTTACCATTGGGAATTTCCCGGAGTTTGGAAGTTGGTGGTGTGATACTCCCGTGGCTCAGTGCGCACATTAGGCAGTTAGTTCTGCGCCTGATCTATCTGCGGTCGTGTCGGATTGCCATCCGATCGGACTATGAGAGTGAGGGAAGAGACAATGCACCTGTGTTTGCGCACACGCTTATGAACTATAATATATCCCGCGTCGATGGCTGAGATTGGTCGCCATGGCCGAAATTTGGTCTGGAGGACGAGGATTATTATTACCTAATTATTAATTTATTGGTACCTTAACATAAATAAATATGAGTTTAGATACTAGTCAGTGAAATTTTTCCAGTTGTACTCTTTATGATGTTCTCTAATATTTTATATTTTGGTTATTTCTATTGTACTCGTAGTTATTGTCCTTCAAATAATGATAATTCTCATCCGAATAAATTAGAATAACATAGTTTTTCGAAATTTGTTGTTGCAATCAACGCAGATTTGAACCCGCGACATGCCTGTCATTTAAAATTTAAAATAATTTATAATAAATATTGTTTTGTATACATAATCAAAATATTAAAACAAATTAAGGTTTACCTCATTTTCAAAGTGGGAAAATACAAATATTAAATTAATTTATTTGAAAAAAAACCCTTTCAAGGACAGACACTGACATTTCTGCTGATATCCTTAAAACTATACCTAACAGCTGCAGCTACTGTTTCAGAGATAGAACATCGATGTATAAGCGGCCTATAATGTCCCCACTGCTGGCACACAGCCCTCCTCTCTGAGAGAGGGAGTGGGCCGTAATCCACCACGCGGGCCCAGTGCGGGTTGGTAGATGTCACATCATCACATGCCTTCGTATTTTTGGTTCTAGGACGTATCGGTTTCCTCACGATGTTTTCATTCACCGTTTTGAGAGCAGTGGTGATGAAATAATTTACACAAAGTAAAGCGCCTGCCTGGGTTCGAACCTCTTCTCACTCGTACCGCGTACGTCGCGGCCGTTACCACTGGCTCACCACTTCTTTGCCCCACACTAGGAATTTCTCCTGTGTCGTGGGTGCGTTTACAAACATATAAACTCACATACACAAACGGCCACCACTGCTCCTATTTTGGATATAATTTATTAATTTTAACTATTCATCAACAACGTCTGCCTGCCTTTACCCAACTGTTGGGGTCGGCTTCCAGCCGAACCGAATGCAGCTGAAAATCAGTATTTTACAAGGAGCGACTGATTGCCTGTCTAACCTCCATAACCCCGTTAAGTACTGGGTTACACGATACCCCTTGGTAAGTAAGACTCCTAATAAGGCTGGTCGACACGGAGTAAGTATACATACGAGTATGTTGCAGGCAGTTTGTATAATTTGTCATTCATTCATTATACATACGGCGCCGTCCGTTTGCAGAATGTCGCCTTTATGTATACTTAATGCCTAAGGCAAAATGTATAACGCCTAGGCATTATGTTAAAGTCCTTGAAACCCAATTAATTGTGTGAACGCAACTATTTTTTTTTTGTTACATCGTTATAATAATTAAGAACGTTACTATTATTTCTTTTTTAAGTATAAATATGTAAATCCTAAAATAAACGTCTAATTATTAACTACTCTCTCATTTTGTACATTGTTCCATTACCTAATAAAACACGTGAAATAATACGACATCTATTTTATTTATCCTTCAATCATGGTTACCTCATATGACTCTTGACGAAATGCGATCAAAAACGTCTTCAATTTGCCATAGGCATTATACAGAACGGCTACAGTACCTATGCCTATATATTATGTATAACAACGAATCATACAATCTGCCTGCGACATTATATGTACAAGAAGTCTGTGACTTTTCGGGCTTCTGTCTGACTAGTATCAGTGATCTGCGAATGACAGATAACTATTTTATTAATATTTATAGTTGTTCAACGATGTTTTGGTGCGTGGCCAAAATCAGAACTACACGCCGCCATTTTGTTTCGTCAATACAATTTCTCTCCAAAAAACACGTTCAAATTTATTATAATTTTAAAGTTAACTGTAGGTATATATCTTATTTAGGTAATAAATTGTGCACTATAATATTTACATATAAATAAATACATTGTATTTTCGACAGATTGAGATTACAATGAGGACTTTAAAATACAGAAATTGCCTATGAGATTAACCAAACGAATAATTGATCAACACTTTTTATCCAATCAAATTAAATTTAACGTTACATACTTACATACAGACAGACGAACACAATTACGTAGGTATAACATACGCGCACGATGCGGCGCAACAATGCGCTTGAGACCTGAGTTTGAATTATTACGACTCACGCGCAGTCGGTCTAAAGTGTTCATCGCGGTGAACTGATTGAGTGACACAGTAAAATATTGGTGAGTGTTTACTACTTTATAAGCTTTAAATGGGTAGGCAGAAATACAGGTACGATGGTTTTCAACGACCCAAAAAGGAGGCTAAAAGTTTATAGACATAAAACTTAATAAAATAATAAATAAATTATTATTTAATAAAATATATTTGTCTGGATTAGAAGCTGTCATCATATATTTATCTATGCTAATATTTTGAAGATGTATTTGTGAGTTTGTATTTGGGGGGTAATCTTCGGAACAGCTGATGCGATTCCGAATATTCTTACAGAATTGCCGAGTTTCGGATATATTTTATGTTAAAACAAGAAATTTCACGCGGGCGATGGCGCGGGCAGAAACTAGCTTTAAAAGGGTAAGCAGAATTACAGGTCGAAACAGGAACGACCTATTTTACCCGACTGCAGTGAAGTCAAAAAGGTGATTATATAAATGATAAAGAACTCAATTTGAAAATTGGATTTGAGTCCAGATTAAATCTGACAGTTTTAATAGGCAAACTGCTAAATATTTTATATTTTACCGACTTTAAAAAAGGAGGAGGTTATGTATTGTGCTTTTTTTTTAATTAATTTACTTGAGTCTTCTTAATAAATATCGTACCTTGATTCTTATAAATAATAACTTTAGTAGTTAAATCATTAAATTTCACAAAGTGCATGCAGCATATTTGGCGCCCTTGACTGTACCTAAATTAATTGTACGATTCTGTTGATGTAGGTACAGGATGCTCCGTAATTATTTAATATCTAATAGACTATAGATATTGAGTTGAGTTGAGTTTTAAGATGGGACTGCAGATTGCTGGTACAGACGCCAGCAGGTCAACCTACCCGAAACTGTCAAATTTTCCCAATGAACTTTGAACTTTATGCTTAAGCGATAAAGTTGAAAATCTATTACAAAAATTTGACTTTAGTAGGTTGATGTGCATTTAAATGAAAGAAAATTTAAAACTCATATAAAAAGTACACTTTGAAAAGAAGCATATTACAAATTAGAGGATTATATCCAAGATAAAAATACTTGGAAACATGCAGGTCCTGCTCCATATGACAATTTAGAGTCTAGACAAAATCAAACTGGTTGCTAATTTAATTGTATAATATTATTTTATATCATTTATTATATCATTGATTTTACATTCTGTGATTACTTGAACTCACACACTGACTTATTAGTATTACTTGTTAAAATGTTAGGAATATCGTATAAATTTACAATGTTTGTAAATATGACAGCACCATGCATCTATCACATAATTAATTTATCTGTCATTGCTTCATTTTTCATTATTTTTATCTATCGTGGTGTGTGTGGTAATCTTATTCTAGGTGCATCGTCTTCGTATATAATTATATAATTAATGTAAACAAGATATTGTGAAACCATTTTAGAAGAGTAACAGTGGGGTTTCTTGCCCATTCTTCTCCATACGAAAACCACCTTTTGGAAGGAGCGAATATAATCAATTATTTTTTTGTAAATGTTGACGTTCAAAAGTGCCTTTTATGTGCCTTATTGAAATAAATTATTTGACTTTGACTGGTATTCAACAGCGTCCGGTTAGACTGGAAGCTGACCCCAACATAGTTGGGAAAAGGTAGGCAGATGATGACTGCACACAAAAACCCAGAAAACTTTTTAACTTATCTGGCTTAATCATTATTAATAAACATAATAAAAAAATTAAGAAACATTTATTTGCATAAATAAAATTCTTAAGATAATATATCGATCTCTTATTATGTCGTTAATGTTGTCGTGCAAATTTTAACTGCCCCGTTGGTCTGGTTGGATACAAGCGCAAGTTGCGCGCTGAGTTTTAGTTCGTGGGTCCGATTCCCAGTTCGGGCAAAGTGTCGTTGATGGTTCCGCATAATCGCAGCCTAAACCTTTCCCACTGCCAGGACGCAACCCTCCTCTCTGCAAGAGGCAGTGGGCCCATCCATCACGAGGAGGCCTGTGACCCAGCAGTGTTAATGTTACTGACTATGCTTATATAACATTTTGTTGCGCAATGTAACTCTATAAGCCACAAAAAAAACAAAAAAATATCACTGATATAAAGTGAAAGAAATTGCCGAGTGCCACACGATAATTGTGTCCTGGGTTCGATTCCCAGGTCAGGCAAAGTATAACTTGGCGGGGTCACTGCCGTGCCGCAGATATTGGGTGATTCCATCGGGAATAGCTCAGTAGCAGCCCGGAGTCTGGAGTCGTGCCCAGTTGATGACAATAGGCTCGCCCCCTATAGAACTCTAAACATAACTGGCGAAACGTGGGTGTACTATAGGTACTACCCAACCCTTTGGAAAAACAGGCGTGATGTAATGTACTAGATAAACATCTTAAGTTCATTCATTCTCTGACACAACGCACATCTTAATCTGCTGTGTCTAGAAGTAGAGATTGCATTACACAAGAGTTCTTTATTTATGCAATGTTACAAAAACCCTGTCCGATCCGAAAAGGGCCCATCGGTACAGCAATAACATTACCTACCAAAAGTAATAAAAAAAAGTTATTAAATTAACGTTTTTAGTACCAATATTATTCCAACTCCTTTAAAAATGGGTAAATTTTCAACAGGGGTCATAAGTCATAAACTCATAACTCATAAGTCATAACATATGACCCCTGTTGAAAATTTTCCAATTTTTGCCGTTGTTTAACGGGTGTCATAAGTCATAGCTTGTAGACCACCGCTACACCTCGGCCACCCCATGTAATAAAACCCCGGTAAAACCCCCGTTGAAAGAAAATGCGGAGAATATTTTTTTTCTTTTGTCCTACAATTTACCACATAAATAGACTCTCATTACCATTCTTAACAACACCCTCACAGATAGCACAGAGTTTTTGTTACACGTTGTATAAAGAAAAAGAGCAATAACGAAAGATTTTCGAAAATTCATTCCGGATAGCGGTTAAATAGGGGATGAAAGTTGCTATGAAAGTTCGAAATATTTGCTGATCGAACCAAATTGTTCCAAATCAAATAGCCTACTTATATTATTAACTCATTTCTTACTTACTAAATTATTAATTTAACCATGTGAATTATTATAGCTTACATGGTTAAATGAATAATTATTATGTAATGTCGGCACCGATTTCAGGCTCCAGTTATCTTTACGAGATGTTTTTAAATTAGTAAGTTGTATTTTACACAGACATGCATCAGCTTGTATTTCACGAAAGGGCAGGCAGAGATGTACCTGTATTATGTATAGGTACTAACCCACATTTCACCCGTCAATAACAACTCCATATTACCCATGTACACACACAATACTGATCAATGGTGACGGAAACATTTTGTGAAAACCCTAAAAGCAACGTGTAGTAACCCTGAACATATTGTTTGAACATACTGAAAGGATCTAGGGAAAACCCAAACTCAAACTCAACTCAAACTCAAAGCATTTATTTCAATTAAACCATTTACAGGCACTTTTGAATTGTCAAGACGTCGGTCAGTCAGAAATATGAAGCTAGTTGCCCATTCCAAAGCGTAGTAGGTACCTATGGAGAAGAACGGGCAAGAAACTCCACGGACTTTCTTTTAAATCAAAACATTGTTACAAAATATTGGTTACATCATTAATGTTGAAATTATACATGTGAGAACAATGTAGAAAGACGTGCACGTTAAAAGCGTCCGTAATAAAAATATAAAAAACAAAGAACGACCAAGAGATGACCAGTCTCTACTGACGGCGCCCGTTCACTAACATGACGCATGGATTAGCACCATTCAGCTCAACCATTTTGAAGGGAGCTAAATGATCCAACACACGCGCCACCGCCAGCGAGAGATTAGAGTGAGCATGACATAATCTCAGCCGCCAGGGCACATTCAAGTCAATGAAAGACATACCCAGTACCTAAATGGTAGCTTTAAAGTCGGTACATAGTACTCACACATATGCTATGCAATTATAAAATGCTAAGACATTGAATTTATACAATCCAAAGATAGTTTTTAAAATCTTCAGCAGCTCCAACGGTATTTTCAAATGCTAATTAGTTTATGCTTGAGGAGCAGGACCAGCAATGAGCCAAGCATTTTTATCAATTATGTAATCCCCCAACTTATAATATGCCTGCCTACATAGTGTGCGTTTTATTTTGTTTTGTTTTGTCCCAGAAAACTCTGTCAGGGTACTCTGAAAATAATGTTTGAAAACGCTGAAATCAAGCTGCCTAGCTTTTTCCTAACTCACGAGTTGGGAAAAAGCTAGGCAGCTTCCAATCTAACCGGATGCAGCTGAACATTAGTTTTTTACATGGAGCGACTGCCTATCTGACCTCCACAACCCAGTTACTAGTTAACACGATACCCCTTGGTAAGACTGGTTGACAGACTTTTGGGCTCTACTAGGTCAAATTCTTGTGCTGCATTTTCGACAGCAGCAGTCGCGTCGGTGGCATATCATGGCCGGCGATCGATTCACCTAATCGTCTGCCGGTTGATTGATGAAATTCACAGGAAATTATAGCAATGTATGTCTAATTATTGATTGCAGCGGAAGTTAAGAAAGTGTTTTTGTTAACAAATGAAAAGTAAGTAACGTTAAATTATGTATGAACCTTTTTTGTCGAGGCCTGAAACTGAGGCGTTGGGAATTTCTGTGCTGTTTTGACACGTCCTGTTAAGAATTACTGCCTCGATGGTCACAAGCGCGATTGCTAAGCTCAGTCCGGTGTTCGATTCCGTCGGGCAGTGCTTTTGGGTTTAAAAGTCAAGAATTTCTCAGTAGCAGCCCGGAGTGTGAATTTGTGCCCAACTAATGACAATAGGCTCGATTATTTCATGGGATTTAAACATAATTGGCGAAATGTGTGTTTCTATTTATACCTCTGGCTATCCCTTTGGGGATTACAGGCGTGATGGTCTTTTATTTTTTATAGGAATGCAATCTTCACTGCTAATAAAAAAATATTATGGTCGGTTCCCAACCTAATGAAATGCAACTTAATATCAGTATTTTGTATGTCAATATTATGAATATTTATTTTGTAAATTAAATTAATGAAAACATGTTTAAAGTCAACGAACGATAACATTATTAACCTGTGATTATCTCTTATAGGGCAAAGTCCTCTTAATACGTATATACATAGAGAAAGAATATTGACTATTAGGTCTATGCCTTACTTATCCGGTGATCAATCCATAGGGATTCCAACAATCCACGAGCCCTTTCTGGAAAACCCTGAAATCATCTTGTGAAAAACCAGTCAATCCAGTGTTCAACCCCTTTGGATTGATCACTGAATCAGGGATCTCACACCATGCTTTCTGGTTTTTCACAGGATGATTTCAGGGTTTCCCAGGAGGGGCTCGTGGCTAAATAATAACAGCCGCAAGGATCGATCGAAGATTAAGCTATGCTTGCCACAGTCGGTTCGTGGATGGGTGAACTATCCATTACTTTAGCGAGACCCCTCTGAGCCTCGGAAACAACGATAAGCTGTTAGTCCCGGCTGTCATTCGTAGACTTTTGACAGTCGTTACGGGTAGTCAGAAGCCCAAAAGACTGACAACCAATCTCCTGACCAAGGGGTAACATAATCAGCCTACAATGTGCTGGGACAGAGGCCTCCTCTCTTCGAGAGGGAGTGGGCTGTAATCCACCACGCGGGCCCATGCGGGTTGGTAGATGTCACATGTCTTCGAACTTTTGGTTCTAGGACATGCCGGTTTCCTCACGATGTTGTTGCGGGTTGGTAGATGTCACATGTCTTCGAATTTTTGGTTGTAGGACATGCCGGTTTCCTCGCGATGTTGTTGCGGGTTGGTAGATGTCACATGTCTTCGAATTTTTGGTTCTAGGACATGCCGGTTTCCTCACGATGTTGTTGCGGGTTGGTAGATGTCACATGTCTTCGAATTTTTGGTTCTAGGACATGCCGGTTTCCTCACGATGATCCTTTCACTGTTTTGAGAGCAGTGGTGATGAAATTATTTACACCATTTAAAGCGGTTGCCTGGGTTCGAACCCACGGCCTACAACTCGTAAAGGGGCCGCTACCACTGGGCCACCACTGCTCAAAGGGGTAACGTGTTACCCAGTAACTGGTTGTGGAGGTCAGATAGTCAGTCGCTCCATATAAAATTCTGGTAGCTGCATCCGGTTAGACTGGACCCCGACCCCAACATAATTGGGAAAACGTAGGCAAATGATATAGAAGAGCTCTTTGTGAATGAGCTCGTCCGGGGGGTACTACCACCCACCCACCCGACCACCTATGTCCAAGCTTTGCAAAGTCAAAGTCAAATCATTTATTTCGATTAGGCACTTAAAAGGCACTTTTGAACGTCAACATTTACAGAAAAATAATAATTGATTCTAGTCGCCCCTTCCAAAAGGTAGTTTTCGTATGGAGAAGAATGGGCAAGAAACTCCACCCAAATGCAAATTATTTATTTACAAATTATAATGAATTAGTGTTAACTGATTAAGTGGGTGAGTGACTATCGCGTACCGGAAGATGTAGCGTTGGAAGGCCTCCCACAAGGTAGACCGATGACCTGGTGAAGGCCGCAGGAATCCGCTGGACGCTGGAAGAACACAACCGGTCGAAGTGGCGGTGCTTGGGGGAGGCCTATGTCCAGCAGTGGACGTCTTTCGGCCGAAATGATTGATGATGATGAACCCAATCAAAGCATTCAAAATGTATCAATAAATATCCCATTTTATTTTAAAATCTTAAAACCTAATTTAACTAAATTTTTATAAATTTTTACACAAATATTTACACTTGACACTAAATTAAATGACTAACTATACAAAAAGTTGAAAAAAAAAACAATATTACGGTTTTATAAGCGGTTGATTGTTCTAAAAAAACGTGATCTAAAAAGATATAAACAAGACATCAATCATCACATATTTAAATTATTTTGTGGTTATAATTACTTATACTATATCTATTTTTGAAATGTACTAATTAAGCCCTTTCATTTGATATCCAACACGACATCAATTTAAAAAAAAATTGTTCTTGATACAGACATAGCCTAAAACCATCGGACGATCAAAAAGCTTCCAACGATACCTCATTTGTCAAATTATAATGTGTAATTGTAATGTGTTGTTATGTGTATGTATTATGTGTAGTGTAATGTATTGTTTGTAAGTTATGAGGGAACAGATGAACATTCATACATACGATCAAAATCATAACCCTCCTTTTTGCTGCACCGTAGTCGGGTAAAAATAATTGTATTTTGAGTTATTTTAAGGTTGACCCCTGCCGACCCAGACACGGTAGTCCATTAATTGCGTGAACTGTAACACGTCTGTAATTCAATCCAGTCATTGTTTAACGAATATAAATTATTTATTTATGTAAATTACGTTATTCATGCAAAAAGTTGATACATGACGTATGACCGTGAAATTTGGTTAAATTCATTTGCAAAGTTGCGATGTCATTATTGTTAACTGAGGCTCCAAGTAGACCCGGTGGAAGTCTGGCCGGCTTGGGCGGAGCACCGCCGTGTCCTCGTTGAGGCGATCGGTGGCGGTGACCTCTCGCATCCGGCCCTGGTACGGAGCGAGAGGGTATGGGAAGCCGTCACCTCCTGCGAAGCAGTAATGCTCGTGAAGAGCGTTCCGCCACGAATGAGGGTGAGGCAAACTTCGCGCCCTCTCGCCCCTAGTCGTTGCAGGAGACTTCCTGGGCGTCGGGGATCCCAGGTCAATTCCTAGACAACGTAGGCGCAGGCTTGCGGACGGTGAGCAATGGGTAGCTCACTGTCCGATGAGGACCAGGCCCGAGTCGACCGCGCGTTGTGTTCCACGCGCGCGTCAAAGAGATGTCAGCATAACTGACGGGGTCCGCTAGGGCCGATGCCTGCCAGGGTCACGGGAAAGTCTGAAAGGGTCACCGTGGCCCCTGACAACACATAGGCAACTGAAGGAACACGGGTGGGTTTTAGTCAGTAAGAGTCTGACACGCCATCCCACTCCACCCAGAGTGGGAGAAGTTATTTAATAATTTCCCACCCAAAACAAGGCTCCAAATAGACTACAAAATAAAATAATAAATTAACATAATTTTGGTCAGACGAAATTATTATCTTATCAAGGGGTGCCGTTTTACCCAGTAACTGGGTTGTGAAGGTCAGATAAGCAGTCACTCCACGTAAATAAATAATAATACTAATACTGGTATTCAGCTGCATCCGGTTAGACTGGAACCCGACCCCAACATAGTTGGGAAGAGAAGATGTCGAGAAAAGTGTATGAATGTTTATAAAGAAGCGATGGATAGATTGTGTAACAGATGGGACTACTGAGGTGACGACTGATAGAGATGTATGGAAAAAGATGAGCAGTTGCTGCTATTTTATATGGAGCGACTGCTTATTACACCTGCTGTACTGTCACTACTGTCTAATCTCTCCCTAAATCCGTCCGGGTGCACTAGGCGACGACGGCTCGAACTAAAATAATTAGTCTAATTATTTATTTATGTAGTTTTATTTATTTATCAAGTTTTTATTTATTTATTAAGGTATATATTTATTAATTTATTTAGTGAAATAGACGAACGAAAACGAACGCGTTAAATTTCACGACCTTTGAGCGTATAGATATTATGCAAAAACTACTGAATGTATTTACCTACTCAAAATAAAATTATTTGAACTATTGAATAAATTATCTATCCCTGTACGATTTCTATTTTGCCATTTTCTTACTACATAAGTGTTGAAATATGAAAGAAAGAAAGAATAATATTTATTTGGACACAGTTCTTGAAACACATAATAACAAAATAAAGCAATAATAGTGTGTGCCTCACGGCTGCGCCAAAAAGGTTCATAATTATGGTAGTTTCGACGCTCATAACTTCCAAACCAATTTTTTTTTCTCCAATTCTGCTTCCTTATAGAGCTCGATAATAACAAGACAAATTGATATAATTTTTAGTTTTGAACGTACACCATCAAAGAGACGAGTAATCACCATACTACGTTTGTATAGAAGAATGACCGACTAGCGTACCCTTCTTTTAGCTATAAGACCGCCCATTGTATCAGCCTATTCAAAATGTCTACATTTATAAAAATGAGGAGATACTATGTTCGTCTGTAGGTACGTTTTTTCTCTTTTTTTTCCCTATGTTCATCGATATTTTAGTCAATTAAATTGTGGACCGATTTTGTAAATTATTTTTTTCTTTGGTAGAAGAAGCTTGCGCGGTGGTCCCATTAATATTTAATTAACTTTGCTTGGGTAGTTTTTGAGTTAGCTTTAATAATAGGTACGTATTATTCACTTTGTCTATGTGGATGATGTTATAATAACTTCCTGTCACTATTTACATAGCAGGTATTCGAATTTGTGTGGGGTAGGTAGGTACCACAACTAAAAAGTGAAAAATTAAAAATGAGATTGATCGAGCTGTACTTTAACAGACAAAATATGTTTTATGGTAAAAGTTTTCATGAGAATTAATTTAGTTGACGTTCCATATTCAAATCACAATATGCGCATGCGGGTCATAATGAAATTCAGTTGCATATTATTGCCTGGCTAGAACCTGGATCCTTGCTTTAGTTAGGTTTAGGTTTGCATGACATATAATTTTACATTAGCAAGCAGGTGGTGTGAAAAGAACTTACTGTCACTTTTTGGAAGGCGGTTGCTTTTTTAATAAAAAAGTTTTTTATCTGTAATAAAGTGTTTATGGTTACATAATAAAGAGCATTCTACGCTATTCAATTCTGAATTCCACAACTGATCTTGGCAATTACTGTTGACCTCAAAAACTGTAAATCTATGTACACACATAGACATATAGACACTTATCTACTGGATTGTAAAACTGTGTCTACACGCAATGTTAACACTTGCAAATGTTTTAAGTAAACAGCCAAAAAGTCGTAACTCGATCGTAATCATTTTCACTTTAGAAGGTGACAACTCATTTCATAATCAGTTTTAAGGGTTCCGTATATCCGAATAAAAAACAGAATCCATATTGGAGCACTCATGTCATCGTATCTGTCAGTCAGTCTGTCACAGTCAATTTGCTCCGAATCGAATGGACCGATTAAGTTGAAATTTGGTACACATATCTATTTCTGAGACCCAAGCACGGACGTGTTACGTGGACATGTTGTATTGTAAATGAATTTTGAATATGGTGTTACATTTGGGAGACAATAAGAAAAAATAAAAGTTTTGCACATTGTACATACCGTGTGACATATCAAATGAAAGGGCTTAGGCTGTGAGGGCGTCACAAGTACCTATATTTTTATAATTTTAAAATAAACAGTTTTTAAAGTTATTTAAGAAAATAGATGAAAATTTACCATTCCCCCTCCCTTATCTCCAAAACTATGGAGCTTAAAATTAAAGAAAGAAGAAAGAAAAGAACACATCACAACATTTATTTAGCACAGACTAATAGGCACACAAGTAAAAAGAAAGAATACAAAATAAAAGTGTAAAGTGCGTTGTAAGATACTAGCAGGAATGTGTGCCTCGCGGCTGCGCCAAATAGTCAAAATTCAGGCAGTCGGGTAAAAATACAGAATATATTATAGTCCTATACCTAAAGATTAGAGGAAAACCTACAAGAAGTATATGGTCTAAATAACATGGTAAATCTCCCAATATTGTGCGTTTTGTTCTTGGGATAAATTCATCCCAACTACGGAACCCTTTATTGTGCGTGGTCCGACACGCACTTGGCCGGTTTTTTTGGGTTTCCATTACTAGCAATGTCCACAACATGCTTTTGTCCACGACTTGCGAAGCATGTGCGGTGCAACTATGAGGGTAGGCTGAGGAACGATGTGACAAGGCAGCGGTGCGGTTTAAAAGAAGATTTAGTGACAAAAATCGAAAAGAGTATGCTGAGATGGTTTGGTCTTGTTTAGAAGATGAATGAAAGGCTACTAAAAGGCAGATGTGAGTGGCCACGCCAGGAGGGTCCCAACGCCGGCGGTGGCCTAGGAGGATGTACAGTGACTTTATTAGTGATGTTCTTCAGAAATGTCAGGTGCGTATTATTAGGTACTTGCAACCGGCGTGCGTCTATGACCAGATGTATGAACGTAATCGTAAACGAAGCAAAAGGAGTATGTAAGGATCGTAGCAGGTGGCGTTCTGTAGTTTGTGCCAACCCCCATGAGAAGGCGTGAAGCGATGTGTAGATTATCCTCCATAGTAGATACAAAAACACTTCTTGCGGCTTACTACGGTATAGCTGAATCTTACTTACGCTACGGTGTCATTTTCTGGGCGAACTCCACCGACAAAGAGTCAGCATTTAAGGCTCAAAAAAGATGTCTCCGGTCAATGTTTAAACTAAAAACCACCGACAGTTGCAAGCCATTTTTCAAGCAGTACAACATATTGACACTTCCTTGTATCTATATTCTTGAAGTAGCTATGTTTGTGAAGAACAATCCAAATCGTTTTGAATGTTTGGCCGATGTATACCCAAGAAACAGACGTGACAATTCAAAATTAAATAATGTACCGTGTCAAACCACTATGATGCGCAAAAGTATTTATTGCATGGCCCTAGTTGTTTATAATAAATTGTCAAGTGCTTGGAAAGACTTGAAAGCGGTGCAATTCAAAAGTACACTTCGTAAATTATTAATAGATAAAACATACTACAGTGTAACTGAGTTTTTAACGGACAATTTTTATCAAACTACCTCGAAATTTTAATTTATTAATTATTGTTTTGCTTATGGAATAATAAAATTATGGTGTATTGTCTATGACCTGGAATTTTTAATGTTTTTTTGTTTATTTATCTTCAGACCACGATTTTGTATTCCTGTATATACTGTTACTGACAATTTTAAGTTTTAAATTTTATTTAATGATAATGGCATAACTAATTTAATGTGCCAATAAGAATTTTAATTTTAACAATTTTTTATAATGAAAATGTTTGCATGCCGAATGGTGAAATATGGCAGAACTCTGATGAAAACCTACTACTACCTACTTATGTATAACCCATATTTGCAAATAAATGATATTCTATTCTATTCTATTTATTTTATTTTTGATTTCTGATTTTGTTATTTCACTATTATAAATGCTGCACCGGTTGACGTCATGACGTCAACTCCGACTGTCGCTGAAAACCAGCGCTGGGGCTGTCTCGCATAGGGTCGTAGCGTTATGCTGAGCGATGGCCGTTTTGCGTGGATGTGACGCATATTTTCTCCCAGTTTGTTATTCTCGCGTTTTGTTCTTTCTTGAGTCATGTTTACCGCAAATACCTAAACGTATTTTCTTTCTTTTTATTTTCTTTTTTCTTTCATATAACTATATTACGGTATATGCTATATCCCTAGGGATATAACTATATCACGGCTATAACCATCTTACTTCGACATATATACCTACTGTTTTATCACATTGAATGTTGTAAAATTTTCATGAATCTCACAGCTAATGCTGCAGTTACCAGTGCCAAGTGCCTGTTATGGGACCGTCAAGGCACCTGGCCGCGCCGCTTAAGGAGAAGCGAGTAATAAAATCGAGTTAGCGAGCAACGGGCAGCGAGTGCGCAACGGTGATGAGCGATTACTCGCTCTCTCTCAGAGAGCGTTTTGCCCGCCAAGCGGGCGTCGCTGAGTGAGACAGCTCTTGTCGCTGCGACAAACGAGTACTCACACACGCGTTGAGCTACTAATACCATCCATACGTTAATATGACTTAAAGGGAGGTATACCAGAAATAAAACTTAAAAAAAAAAATCCTTGCTTTAAGTTTCAATGAGCCACTGTGCGGCGGCGACGGGGCGGGACAAGTGCCTAATACTCACACACATCGAGTTTTGCAAAAAGTTCGTTTTGGTAGTTTTGTCCATGCCAATAATTTGTGTGAAAGACTGTGTCGTATTTAACATCGGATTACCTTGCCGTCATGTTGGCATCATTGCTTGTCAAGCTTAAATGGCAACTGACAGAACAGTACTACCAATCAAGTTATATTATATATAACATACAGATTGCATACAGTGCGTTAATTGAACGCACTGTATGCGAGACAGTCAAATGAGTTCCCATAGATCTTATATAACTACACGACACTGGAAATTGTGTAGTTATGGTGGACGCCAGAAACTCTTTTTGTTAGAACATTTTGTTAAATTGGATACCTAGACACTGTCACTGTTAGCCTGCATGATCCCACTGCTGGGCAAAGGCCGCTCCCCATGACTCCCAGTGCTAATGTGGACCACTAATCATTTGTTTTGTCCAGTAATCTGTGTTTTGGACGTGTTGTGAATATGGTCTGTAAATGTTATATCTAGAATACTGCGCTCCATCGCACGTTGGGAAACCTTGAGTTTGGACTTTGGAAAGTTTGTCAAAAACAAGTCTTGGATCCATAGATCAAAATGGGAAGAATGCAAATTATGTCCATGATTTTTCAATTGAGTGACAGAGAGAGGTTTCCTTTTGTCAGCTCCTTCACGGACCTGGGGGTCTACTCTTTTAGCGAAATCCGCAGTTTCGGCTGAAGTTACGGACGCCTCACGCTCCGTCCCTTTGGCCGAAACTACGGACTTCTCTTAGGGAGTAGACCCCCAGTCTAGAGCTCTTGTAGGCATTTTCGGTTCGTCATAAGACTTCCTTGTCTTGACTGGACTTGAAAGAGACTAACTGGCCCAAGTAGAATGTATTCATGGACATTGTATGTAGGTACAACTTTATATAATTCGTTTAAAATTAATTTTTAGGTCGGTACCCATTTTTAATCGTTAAGTATTTAAAAATATAATGTCTTTTAAATTTGTGTAAATTAAACACTGCATGCCCCTGTGACGGCAGAACATGGAGCACTATTATAAAATAAGAAAACATCTATATAGCTACTTAAATAAATAATCTATCTTTTTTTTTCAGAGGGTACCTATAATTTCTTGATACTAGACACGCCCTGCGCCTGTTTCGCACGGTTTTTACGACTTGACAAAACATGTAGATTTCTTTTTATTATACCTAAATGTTAGTTTAGTAATTTACTATACCTACACATAAACCTTGCAGAATACATTCTCTAAATGAAAACCACTTCTAAATCTGTTGCGTAGTTTGGAAGAGCAACGCGGTCACACAGACAGACACGAAAAGCGACTTTTTATAATATTTGACCTAAATCTTTGAGTCATATCCTACTAATTCTGATATTATAAATGCGAAAGTTTGTAACTCAGACTACTTTCATTCTGAATCGCAGATGAAGTCCCTCCCTCTTTTTGCGTCGGGGGTTAAAAATGAAATGATGTTCGTTGGTAAGCGCATTATAACTTCAGAACAGCTGAACCGTTTTGTTTTTTTTTTTAATGTTCGTAAAAGTCCGAATCAGGTTCGGGAAAACTGAAAGTGCATTTTGTATGATTATTGAAATTTGATCAGGACAACATCTGTCGGGTCAGCTAGTTATAAATACAAGTCGATGATATTATAGTTCGTTTACAATGCTTTTAAGATGGCACGATGATGAAGAGGCCACCTTATATTGGCTTGGTAGGTAGCTAGGCTACAATACATAAATAAGTAATCTATCTTTTTTTCGGCAGTCTATTTCTAGTAATTTCCTAATAATACTAGTTTAGCCACTATTCAATCAATGCATCGATCCATTACATATAATATCAGCAGTAGCAGCTATAATAACGTAACTGTTATACGCTGGTTTAGTAATTACAGTTACGTTATAATTCGATAACAGTTAACCAATACTTGCATATTTAATACACTGAAAGACTGTGTTAATAACTAGCGTCTTTAAGTACTTTAAATCACTGATATCACCATTCTCCTGCCCTTATCCCAATTTATTTGGAGTCTGCAACATTGTCCCTTTGTCCCTTGATACAATACCTACTAATAATATTATAAATTATAGACCTTATGCACCTTTATTGGAATGTTCCAATATAATTACCTACTCCTCTAAGTATATTAATTTTGAGTTGAAACTTAACATTTGTTGAATCCAAAAGGGTTCGGGCTTTTAACCGAAACTAGCACAACAATGATGTTTGCTCGTTCCGCTCACTTAGCTCGTGAGTGGGCTCACCCCTGGTCTCCTGACTACATACCAAAGGACGCTACATTCGCTCGGGTCAGTCGGGTCACAAGTGGGCTCACTCCATTAGACGTCTCCTGAAGCCGCGAGTGAGCTCGCTCCGCTTGCTCATCTTGTCGCCTGTGGTCACAGTCAACACACTTAGTGCGTTACTGCGTTTATTAATCTGCATTGTCTCTGTTCCAGAAATACAAAATGGCGCCGACAGTTGCAGAGTTCTATCGAGGGAAGACGATTTTTATCACTGGCGGAACTGGCTTCGTTGGGAAGGTAAGTCGGTCATCATCGAATTGATGTCAACTGGCACGCCTGAAACTAAACATAATTAGCGAAATGTGGGTGTACCTAAAGTCTTACACACACTGCCGGCCTTGCCACCGGGCAAGCCGCGGTGCGCCAGGCTTGCCGCCATACAAAGGAGTGCCGCTCGGCAAAAGCCGGCGGTCCGTGCCGCCGGCACTGTATGTAAGTAACCACTGTTGTTTAATACACTCTGCTACCCAGTCGGGGAATACTGGCGTAATGTTTAGTTATGTTAGCACTTACGCAGTTCGCTAGTCAACAACTGAACCAATTAATGACGACGGAGAAAGCTCAAATACCTAGTTATCGTTTAAAATTACTGTTTACGTTCGTTTTCAGATTGTTTTGTCTCGGTTGAGCGGTTTCATAACCTGTGTGCATCTAGGCCATAGAATACATATTTAACAGAGACGACAAGAGTTTTGTACATCATAACATAACACATCACGCCTGTAATTCCCCGAAGGGTTAGCCAGAGATGTACCTTAGCATGTACACCCACATTTCGCCAGTTACTGTTTAAGACCCATGTAATAGGGGGCGAGCGTTTTGCCGTCAACCGGGCACAAATTCTAACTCCGGGCTGCTACTGAGAAATTCCCGACCAACGAGGCAGTCACTTTAGTCAGTACAACCCTCATGGCCTGGTTTTTTTCCAAGTATATTGGTGTCGGCTTCCAGTCTGAATCCTTCATCCTTCCGCTGAATACCAATATTTCCCATGGAGCGACACTCCACAGCCTATCTAGGCTGACTTCCACAACCCAGTTACTGGGTAGGTAACACGAATACCGCTTAGTAAGACTGTTTGTCACATTGCGTTGGAAATAATAATGTACATACACCACTCTCATCCAGCTACTTGACGTGGAAATTTTTGCGTGAAATGAAGTCATAAAGTAGTGGACAAGTATCACGCTGAAACATCTCATGTGCCTGAATTAAACCGGCACCCATACCGTTCAAGCCGGAACACAGCGACGCTGCTTGACGGGAGAAATATTATATGTACGGTGGTAGTATTACCCCGGATGAGCTCCTTCACCAAGAGCTCTGCTACTGCTGCTACTATTTTTGTTTCTCTCTTTTCATCACATTCTTGGTCTCTTCTGCGCGCACAGATTACTTTAAGCCGACGGCGTGCGAGTCGATTGCCGACTTAACGGAATGTTATTTATTTATGTAGAATTAATTATTGTATATTTATTTTATTTTTTTATCATAATTATATTTCATTGTATGCTGCACCGGTCGATGTCATAACGTCAACGCCGGCTGTCGCTGAAAACCAGCGCTGGGGCTCTGTCTTGCATAGGGTCACAGCATTATGCTGAGCGATGGTCGTTTTACGTGGATGTGACGCATATTTTCCATAAACTTGTTTATCTTTTATTTTGTGTTCTTTTTTTTGCGTCATGTTTACCGCAAATAAACGTATTTTCTTTCTTTCTTCTCATATTTCCAGGCTCTCATCGAGAAGCTTCTGCGTAGCTGTCCAGAAATAGGCGCTATCTACCTTCTGATAAGACAGAAGAAAGGAATGAACTGTGAAGAAAGACTTAAAGACCTTTGTAGTAAGCAGGTGGGTTTGTATCTTGACTATACCTACGCGACCGTTAATACGACACATCGAGGTTCAAAAAGATTCCAATTTATTTTTGGTCAATACAACATATTATCTTCGTCTCGGGAAGTGTCCCTTTTCTTGGATATAAAGGGGACACTCCCCAAATCATTCTTCTCAAAATCCATCCATCGTTTTCTTGGTCTTCCCCGACTCTTCATGTCGTGGAAGTAAGTTAAGTCAGGCAGCAAGACCAGAAACTTCGCATAGACTAAGGTTAAATGTCTCAAATGCCTGTAATTACACCCAAACCCATAACATTCAAACAGCAACTCACTCTGCGTACCTACCTAGATAATCACTTCACTATTATTTCTATTATTACTGTATTTCTTTGCTATTATAGGTACTATGTAATTATTCATTTCCCGCAGGTATTTAATCTCCTTCGAGAGAAGAGCCCAGACAGCTTCAAGAAGATTAAGATAATCAACGGAGACATCACAGAGGACGGACTCGGCATCTCGGAAGATGACAAGAAGCTACTGCAGAAGGAATGTAACATCATCTTTCATAGTGCCGCTTGTGTTAGGTAAGATATTTAGGTACTATAAGTATCTACTCATGCTAACGAGGGTTTCGTGGCTAAGCACCATTCATTATGCAGATACCAAACGCTTCACTGTTTGTTCGTTTTTGTTTTTCATTCGACATCTTTCACTCGAAGTGAAATGTCTAGCATATAATCGAAAAGTAAAAAAATCAAACATTAGCAGATCGTTCATTCCCGTTATTTTGTCGGAGACGTGTGAACGTGAAATGGAACAAAAATGAACATTCACTCGACTGATATCAGCTTACGTAGAGACTGGTCCGTGCTTCGGCACATACAAGCATATTAAGAGCGTTTATTCTGAAAGTGGGCAACGTCGCAAATAGATGTCAAATATTTCGCTGTTTTCATTAATTTGACAATATTACTGTATGGAAATAAGAAATCTGGCTAACTAGCGAACTAAAATATTAATAAAGAATTGCAATTATAACATTGAATTTTATGTTGTAACCGTTTAAGGTATAAAAAAGGCATTTTTTAAAATCTAAAAATATTCGATGTTACGATATTAATTATTGCATTTCATAATCAATATTTTAGTTCGCTTGTTAGCCAGATTTCTTATTTCCATACAGTAATATTGCCAATTTAATCAAAACAGGTAAATATTTGACGGCTATTTGCGACGTTGCCAACTTTTAGGATAAACGCTCGTAAGCCGTCGCGCGTCGTTCACAGCTGTAGTCTGAAGCGCGAAAGTCTGACAACCAGTCACCCTAAGGGGTATCGTGATAGGTACCCAGTAACTGGGTTGTGGAGGTCAGATGGGTAGTGGCTCCATGTAACATACCTTTACCTACTGATGTTCAGCTGCATCCGGTTAGACTGGAAGCCGACCACAACATAGTTGGGAAAGGCAGGCAGATGATGATTGATGATGACTCAGTTGACCTTGCTGTGTTCGCAGATTTGACCAGAAACTGAAGGATGCAGTCAATATGAATACAACGGGCACATGGAGAATGTTAAGTCTTGCCGAAACTATGCAGAATTTGGAGGTAATTAAGCATTTGTTATGATTATTATAAAGACAGTCTCCTTTAGTGGATAAGTGCCGGGTTGCAGAAGGCGCTACCAATAGCTTCAGCTCAGCAACTATTAACCGCGCTAGCAACTGTCGAAAATAGTCATTAATTTTCTGTAACTTGGATCTCATAAAAATATATAAATAGGTACGTTGTTAATAAAGCTTCCAAAGCATTCGGATTTATACTTAGGTTATCAGCTAATTTAAACGTTTTTGCGCCATTTGGAGTACGCCTCACAAGTGTGGAACCCAAATTATAATTGGGAAAAAAAATTAAAATTTAATATTTATATAGACAGAATTGAGGGATTTCAAAAGTGGTTCCTACGTTTCTTGCAGTACAACATTAGGAAATATACTCCCATTTATACATATAGCGCGATGTATAGGTTTCATATTTTACCTCTGCATGAGCGCAGACGCATTGCAGATATAACGTCCTTATTTAAAGTCGCATATGGTACTATAGATTGCCCCGAGCTGTTAGGTAGTTTAAGATTAGTTGTACTACACACTGCAAAATATTTCGCAAACCTAGCTTGTTACATGTCCCTCATTCCAAGTTCACGTACAGACAGAATTCATTTCTAATCCGTGCAAGCAGAAGTTACAAGTAAACTGTCTCCGGTGAACATGATTTGGATAATATTCAATACCAGTGTTTCTCGGCTTAAGCATTTGTTGGTGAAAAGCTTCTTTACGGAAAAGTAATTGTTAGCAAAATATGATTCTTAGTTTTCTTGTAATATGTTTAATATATATTTTGTATCGACCTTTATTTTTATTTTTAGTTTGTAAGTTAGCTGTAAGTTTCCTGAATATAATAAATAATACAAATAAATAAATAAAATAAATATTATTCAAATGTCATTCTTATCTTTATATCCTCTTTAGCTTATCCCAATGGAATTAGTGGTCGGCGCAGCAGCATGTCTAGTTTTCCATTCATCTCTAACAGCCTATCTCAGTAGTCTTCTTTCAGCCACTTTTGTCACACACCACAAACATCCTTAGGTATCTCAACTCCTTCTTATCTTGCCTTCCAGGTGTTCGTACATCTGTCAACAGCATACTGCCGCTGCGACCTCGATGTGCTGGATGAGAAGGTGTACCCCGCGGTGCACAAGCCGAGGAAGATCATGGACATCATCCAGTGGATGGATGATGAGACCCTGGCTTACTTGGAACCTAAGTAAGTATGGTCTGTTCCAAAAGTACCTATCTGATGAAAATGTAAACAAATTGATCAGAAACCGTACCTACCTGTGGATGCCAAAAGTGCTTTGATTTGATTATTTAAGTACTTATTAATACTTAGGTAAACCCAATTATAATTTTAAATGACCTTCAACATGTTTTTCATTTTGAGATTATCTTTATAGGTACTTAATCTCAGTTTTCATTGACGATTTTTCAATTATAATTTAATAATGTTATTCAAACAATAATAATTCTTGCTACAAGTTCTATTTTTTTTTTCTTTTCTTAGAGTTGAAACTTCCTGGGTGGCGGGCTCGTATCTACCAATGGTAGCAATCGAGACTGCTGAACATTGAGTCCTGGGTTCGATCCCCGGGTCGGACAGTGTTATTGAGTTTATCAAGAAACACTAGCGTGGTGGTACGTTATTTCTTTAAATCTTGTTCTTCTAAATTCCAGGATAATATCGTCAGAGCCCAACACCTATTCTTACACTAAAGCTATCACCGAAGACTTGGTGGCAGAGTACGCCGACAAGTTTCCTGTGGCCATCGCCAGGCCGTCTATAGGTTAGTACTACCATAGACCTCTTGAAGGTGCAAATGGCTATAGACGTCGAAAGAAATGAGCCCAGAGCCCAGAATTCCTAGAGCCAAGTGCACATTAGGTACAGCTACAACAACCGGCCGGTGCGGCCCGTGCGGCCCGTCTGTCGGTCTTATGCACGTGACAGGCGGGCCGCGCCGCACTTTCTTGGTTCATAAAAACCGGTCAAGTGCGAGTCGGACTCGCACACGAAGAGTTTCATACCACCGCACTGTGCATCGAAAAAAGGCTCGCGAAGACATGGAGCTGTGGAGCTGGAGCTTAAATTTTAAAGTGTCGATTTTTTGCTTAAAATGTCTTCTAATAGCCAATAAATATATCAGGACACAATCTGATAGGAAAATTGGCAACTTAAGTATATTTTTTTGCAAAAAACATGTATGGAGCTAATGCTTATATCTCCGAAACGGAGAGAATCACAGTTATATCCTTGCACACGGTGATGTAACTTTTTTTTTGCCATTCTTCACATAACGAGATTATTAGCCCTTTTTTTAAAACAAACAGCGCCTAATCTGAAAAAATTAAGTATGTCAAAAAATCATAAATAAATAGTTACATCACCGTATGTTAAGCTCTAATGTCTTAGAGGCTTTTCTCGATCCACAGTGCACCTTACCTACCTACAATATTTAGCAAATAAATGAAAATACTAAACGAAGAATATTTTTCATCTTATAAAAATCGCAAAGTTGAACGCCCAATTTGCTCATCATTCTTTATGAATGATGAGCAAATTGGGCGTTCAACCAACAGAGTCGAAATACATTTCATATAAATGCTTATATTTTAATACCTACTTCATTTCGTAGTAAGGCAACAAGTACCGAGGTTGCAGGTACAGAGACATTTATCAATAATGAGGTAAAAAATTGGAACTGGTAAACAGTGTTTGTTCTCGGGAACGCAAAACAAAGGCGAGAAGAAAGCAGGCCCCTGCACCCCACCCCTTTCCCCGCTGTCGAGAAATAACTACAACCACAGTATAATAAATAAATAAATAATAAATAATATTTTTATTCTTCAAAAAGTACAAAAGCGTTACAGAAACAAAATTGTTTAGTGAGGTGAATGTACAGAGGTATTTTAATTTAAGACTACGACTCCCAAACTGAGTCATGCTCGTATCTTGGGTAGTCGGGGGTCGGCTGTTTTAGAGGTCGTATACATATCACCGCCTTATTTTATGCAAAAATATTACACATATCAATTTTACATCATAAGCTTGTTTACAAAGTAATGTGTATGTTTCGTTTTTAATTATTATATAAAAATTAAAATTTAAAAGAAAAAAAATCAAAGACTAGTTTTATTTTACTATTTCGATAAGTTTCTCAGACTCATCATAACTTAATAACTTTAACCAATTAGTTAAAAAATAATTAGCTACGGCCGCTCGGTAGGTAAAGCTTCCGCGTCCGTGCGTAACTGCCGTGCACTCGGTACTGTTGCGTACTGATATACACTAATATTTAGAAAGCGCATCGTTTCGCCAGTTTTATATGGAGATATAATACTGTTATTTATTTATACTGTGATTACAGGCTCGAAATAAAAATAGGTACGTAATTGACAGTGTTTCCACATTTCCACAAATAGGCAATACTTTTTCCTAGAATACTTAGTTAGTTGTTTGTCTATGTGTACGTTGTTTCAACATCAGCGTGTTTCGACTTCTTGACCCCGGCTTGTTTCTTGATTTGTTATTGCCCTGTGACTGGACTTTTGCTGTTGTACACGTTTAAAAGTTATCACTATTAAGACGCAGATATATGCCAGTGACCTTGAGTGGTTAGCTTGCATGTTCTGTACTGAGCTCACGCAACGCGTCGTACGTCCAGCCAGTAATAGGACTCGCCCATCAAGGAGCGCTGTCCTAAATTAGATGCATTATTAATTTATTATACTAAAAACAAAAGGTATTTTAACAAAAAACGTATACTAAAAGATCAATAATTAAATTATCTTTAAAATGGTGAAGGTTTCAGAAAAATACGCTTGATAGATTTTGCGTGATCCTTAGTTTTGTATCCGCGTTAGACATAACTTTACAAATTAATTTCACTATTTAATATAAACATAATCTAAAATATTCACAGATTAAGTTATTAAGAAAATGCTCTAATTTGACACATAATTTTTCCAAATCATTAACCTTACTCGTTTAGACGGGATCATCAGTGCAAAATCATTAAAAGTCGGTTATCGTCGCCTTAAGCAATAAAACGTGTCATTATAAAAAACAACATTTAAAAAAGTAGACTCAAATAGTCCAATGTCAACTATGTGTCTGCTACAATACTGTGGCTTCAGTCACACCTGTCTTACATTACCACCATATCTATCGAATTACATAGGTAAATACTACACTTACATGCTTTAGTTTTGTTTCTCATGATATTTATCCAAATGAATAAACATTCTCATTTAGTCCTATTACACTGCCGAAATGTGGGTGTACATCTCTGCCCAACCCTTCGGGGACTATAGGCATAATGTTATGTTATGTGAATAAACATTTCTATTGGTTTTTCGATTCATATCGTAAATAATACCTATCATATTAATGATACATTTTAAACTGAGTACAATGAGCATTAAAATACGCATATATCTAGTTTAATTAGTAGGTATACATATTTGCCATCATTGCCACATGAGCACAGATGAATACAGATAGTTCACTCCGCAAAATTTAACTATGAAAGCGACTCTTGGTGCGACACAATAAAGACTGGTCGCACAGCACCTAGAAGTTGCCTCTCTTTCTATCGCGTAACTCTTATATCTTCTGACTACGTTACGCTCACTGAATTGGCCCGACAGGACGAGCCCGCCGCGTAGTTAGGTACTTGTAGGTTCAAGCCTAAAATGCGGAGTGAACCATCGGTATTAAAATACCGAATGAATCGTAATTTTTAATATTTTTTGCACGCACTAGTTTGGGAATGCAAAGTAAAAGGCACGCGTATTAAATACACTGTATTGTGAACCTAAAAGCGGTGCATTAAAAACCAGCAAGTGTGTTGATGAATGAAGATTCTGTAACTGTTAGGAGTCTACTGCTGGCTCTACTCAAAAACCTTATATTTGCAGTGACTGCTGCATGGAAGGAACCCATCCCAGGTTGGGTGGACAATCTGAACGGACCGACGGGCTTGGTCATCGGCAGTGGAAAAGGTGAGTCAATTCTGTTTAAAGGACGATGGGCACTGGCTATGGCGTCCCCAAAATTGAAACTTAGTCAAGAGTTGAGACTTATATCTCATTTAAAAGGTCTTATTTTACTGATCTATCGTTACTATGGCGGCGATCGTCATATTTATGGGATTTTCAGGGAAAATAAGTAAATGTAATGGTACTATTGTAATACAAAATATGTTTGATTTAAAACATAAGTGAAAATCGTATTGATTTTTACTTAAGTCGGCAATTATTATGTTTTATCTATTTTATTGTGACGTAAAAATAAAACGAATATCTATAAGTACAGCTTGGTAAAACAGAGTCTGGAAAATATGAGGGCGCCACTATGGCATTTAGGTCACTTCAAATGGGAAATAAATTGTTAAAATAAATGTGCAACAAAAAACGCTGCTTGTGGGTGACTTAAGTCAAAACCTACTACCTAGCACTTGTCGGCAAAGTAGTATCATCATCATAAGTCTGCATAAGTAAAAAAATATTTAGTTCCAAATGTCACCACGTCGTTTTCGTTACATAAATGAAACTGAAACATGAATTTTCTTTATGAAACCCCACATATTTATGACTTAAAACAAATGGTTTGTTATTTTGTAGCCCGCTACGAAAAATATAAACAAAAGAGATGTGTGTTGGATATTTTTTTTTAAAGAATACGTCCTTTCTTTTGTTTTAGTGGTTTTTGTGACACTTTCGGGCATAGGTTGGCGCCTATTACTTTTGTGTTTGCATCACGCATTTCAACAGATTGCCAAGCGTATTTCTCAGGCGCTTTTTAACTGACGGTGCTTCATCATCATCATTATCATCATCCAGAGACTTCTCTTCTCTTGTGCCAATCCCCACGCTCCAATGCCAGTCTCATTCAGGTTTTACCCGCGATGGTAACAATGTCGTCCGCCCATCTCGCCGCCCGACGACCGACACCTCGTCTTCTAGTCCTTGGACAAAAAAATCCACATAATGAATATTACATAAAACTTATACCTTGCATTTTTTATATTATTATGATCTTACAGACTTTCTCTAAAAGGACGAACATCAGCCCGCGTATACTTCTGTCCTAAAAAATATATTGTAATTAAAATATAACGAAGTGTTATCGGACTAAAAGCATTCTTCAGCATCAACATTCTCTTCGTTTAATTGAGTAACACCATTATTACAATAGTAACAATGATAATATTTCCAGGAGTTATCCGCACCATGCACTGCGAGCCCTCTTACAAAGCGGACGCCATTTCTGTCGACGTGGTCGCCAATGCTTGTATCCTGATAGCTTACGTCACTGCTCAGGACAAGTAAGTTGAAATACCTAGTTTTTATCTTCCTATATCAGGTACGCCTGGACGATTTTTTAATGCAACGATTTTTGTATCGCACACTGAATTTTCAACTCTCGGTGTTGCGCCGAGTACAGCAACAAAATACGCGGTTGGATTCTCAATTCTCGGGACTAAGCAGTGCATTGAAAATCCAGTACACGTAAAAAAATCTGTCGTGGGTAGGAGGCGTCCCACTGCGGGGCAAAGATCTGCCGCTATACTTTCCATGTCTCTATAGATCAAATAAAGAGAAATGGAAAAATATAGGGGAGAACCTTGCCTTCTCCAGGCAATCGGTAAAAAAATTGTCTAAATCATCGAGCCAGAGTTTTTGGACCTGCGTTGGTTTGACACCCGCTTCTGCTCTCACTGTGGGACATCCTTGACCTCTGTCTTGATGCATTTTTTTATTTTTATTACCTAATGGGGCAGCTCTTCTTGACCTCGATCTCACATGATGGAAAGCGATATATGAGGTCTGAGACGGAAAGAGCGTGCCTGGAGTATGCCTAGTCACTCTTGCTTTGAAGTCGGGTTATAGGTGGCAGGGAACACAAGCAGGTATTCACTAAATATGACCCAACCATTTCCGATTTAGTAGACAGCAGATTCATCATCTTCATATCAACACTGCCTGACTAAAGAGATTTAATTTATCATATATTATCATTTTCGTTTTCAGGCCAAAAGACACCCAGCTTTACAACCTCACATTGTCCGGTGTCATAAGCTTGACATGGGCAGAAATTATTCAATTAGGTAAGTTACATTACCTACTCATCCGCTCATCTCTGTATTGTAATTTGGTGGATGCCAGCACGCCATTTGCGTAACACAGTTTCTTACACAATCCGAAGGATTTGAAGGTAATTCCATAACCTATGCTTTAAGTTTGAATAATTCGTATGCTGGACAACGTAAATAACGCAATGAATGTTATTGTGTTGTCAAAATGAAATGCATTGTAATATCATATGTGAGTTCAGCAATTACCCCGCAGAATGCTATTCAGAGGCATGTTTGAAATGGGCACGCCACTATTGCGGCGATAAGTCCCTTCTTTGAGGAGTGGCTAGAGAGGCGCCATGGCGTTCTCACCTTCCGCCTGACGCAGGTCCTCACCGGACACGGTTATTTCGGGAGGTTCCTATTCCGGATAAAGCGGGAGGAAACGCCCGGGTGCCATCACTGCGTGGATCGCCCGGAGGACACGGTGTAGCATACGGTGGAGGTCTGCCCGGCTTGGGCAGAGCATCGCCGTGTCCTCGTGGAGGCGATCGGTGGCGGGGATCTCTCGCGTCCGGCCCTGGTCCAGGCCATGGTACGGAGCGAGAGGGCATGGGAGGCCGTCACCTCCTTCTGCGAAGCAGTAATGCTCTCAAAGGAGGAGGCGGAACGCGTGAGGGAGAGGCATATTTCGCGCCTTCACGCTCCTAGCCGCCGCAGGAGACGCCCTGGGGTGACGAGGAGACGTCGGGAATCGCAGGCCGATTCCCAGCCACCGTAGGCGCGGGCTTGCGGACGGTGAGCAATGATAGCTTGCCGTCCGATAAGGACCAGGCCCGGGTCGACGGCGCGATGTGTTCCACGCGCGCCTCAAAGAGATGTCAGCAGAACTGAAGGGGTCCGTGAGGACCGATGCCTGCCGGGGTTGCGGGAAAGTCCGAAAGGGATATCGGCCCCTGGCAACGTACAGGCAACTGAAGGAACACGGGTGGGTTTTAATCAGCAAGAGTCTGACTCGCCCTCCCGCTCGGCAGAGCGGGAGAAGTTATTTGATAATTTCCCACCCAAATCAGCAATATCCATCAAAATTCTCGGATTGTGATTGAAAGTATTTTAAACAATTATGCAGATGTATGAACGTAAACAAGGCAAAAGGAGTAGGTATGTAAGGATCGTAGCAGGCGGCGTTCTGTAGTTTCTGCCTACCCCCATGGGAAGAAGGCGTGAGTTTATATATGTAGGTATGTAAAGCCCATCCTCGTACTTAAAAACGTTGAAATTACTTAGTGGATTTTTTGACAGACAGATTGAGATTAGATATAATACGGAAATTGCCCCTCAGCACGTGTAGCGCGAATAGCGCCTTAGTACGTGCAGTGCGGGTAGCGCCTTAGCACGTGCAGTGCGGGTAGCGCCTTAGTACGTGCAGTGCGGGCACAGAGCATGTAATTAAGAGGCGGAACTTAGAACATTCAGTTTTTGAGAATTTGTGACCGTCTTTAGCCAACCACATAAAAAAAAACATAGCTACCAACATGAAAATTATAACAAACTTGACAACCATGTCCTTGAAGGGAAGAACTGTCATATAGGGATGCGCAACGTATAGAAATCAATAAACTTATCGATATCGATAAAATGCATTCTATGCAGATAATAGTGAGGCTCCAAACCTAATTTATTTTGATAAATCAGTAAAATAAAACAGATTGAATGAATAAAACATGATTTCAGTATTTATTAATTTATATAAATGAGCAAGCAACATCGGTATCAGGGCAAAATGGCTTCGTTTTTTGTTTTTTAGCACCAACGTCACAATTCCTTTTAGCACATCTGACGCAAATTTTTCCAAGAGATTTGCACTGCGTCTTAGTGATGCCAGGCTGCATTTAGTTTTTTGCAATTGTTCCATCACCTGATTTTCCCTTTGTGTTAAATCTGTAAACATAATTAATTAAATATAAGCAACATTTTCGATTAGACTTGTAAACATTTCTCTGCATATAAAACGCAGGGATCTTTTCATTTGAAATGATTAATAGAGCACAATTAATTTGAGCTCTATTAATCATCTCAATCAATTTTGAGAATTTATTTATCTGTCTGTTTGTAACATCATCTCATGAAAAGCTTAATGGAGGATTATACTGAAACTACTTCACTTCTGTAGACAATTTCCCTATTTGTTAAAATACTTTCTTCTAAAGTGGTTAGCACATACATTTCGCTGCTCATGCAGTTTTTCTATTGGTAGATGCACTAGTTCTAAATGACCAACTGCTTTTAGCCACTCTCGACAGCTGGAAGACACAAAATATCAAAGTTTACTCGCTTACTCGTATAACTAAGCTTACTTGTATAACTGACTAAGTTTGACTGTGAATTTATTTAGTGTGATTTAAAGTTAAGAGATCCCCCAATTCACACTATCAGCATAACTAAATGGAATAGATTATTATACTTTAAATATGAAACTGAAAAAGATTTATTTCATATTCCCAGTATTTACATAATGGTGTCACAGGTAGATAAAATATAATATGAGTCTCTCTGACCCATATATCTATAAGTCAACCTAGTTAGACTAAATTAGATTACAATTAGACAAATATTACTGTAGGCACAATGTTTAAACCATTTCTTCAAGTTTCAATAATTAATCTTCATTGATGGCCCAGTCGTATTACAGAATTTGAATGATGCTTTAATTTCCTGATTGTAAATGAATAGCATTGTGTTAGGTGAGCACAAGATCACATTAGCAATAAATATCGGTACTCACCGGTATGGATTCAGTGAAATCTTGGAAAAATGCAACATTTTTACAGTATGCCAGGCCTCCTTGATACCGCAAACTCCACATATTCTGTGACCCTTACCCATGATGGTTCACAAACTTGGAATCACCGCCAATTATTCTGATATGTTATATACCGAAATCATACAGAAAAAGGAAAAACAAACAGATAAATCACAACACAAACAATAATACTTGCGCGAAGGCAGACATGTTTGTGACCACTTCGTAATGTAATGTTGGTCATTATGTGATTATGTCATTTTGACGTGTGTTTCTGAATGTTGGCTAAAGAACGGTCACAAATCCCATACAAAAAATATTTGTTCGGAGTTTCCCAGCACTGAGTGCGGGTAGCGCCTTAGCACGTGCAGTGCGGGTAGCGCCTTAGCTCTCTCGACGTGTCGACGACACCCTTAAAAAAATTACATACCTACACTTTTTATTTCAGGAGAGAAGTGGGTAAACGAATTCCCTTACTCCGTGGCGCTGTGGTACCCTGGCGGCTCCATCAAATCTTACAAGATCATGCACCAGCTCGACATGTTCGTCAGTCATATTGTGCCAGCTTACTTGGTAGATGCTCTGCTGTTCCTACTGGGCAAGAAGACTTTGTAAGTTATGCTAGACGGGTTTATTGTCCTTAGTAATGTGTATCCTTAGTGTTGTAATTACGCAACACATTTTCGTAAACGATTACGACATTTTTTTTTCATTTTGACAGTTCAACAACGTTATTTACGTTGTTAAGCAGATTTTTTATTCGAACTTATGAAGTAATGGGTTAGCAATTTGTTTCAAACCGATTCAAATTGCGATTAATAGTGTATTACGTAATTAGGGTACAGGTTCAGGGCTTACTGTGTTCTGGACTCTCGTGGTCTAGTGTTAGAAAAATCGTGTAGACTCCGGGGACCCCGTCAGGAACGAAGTTCCTTCTCACGTATGCTTTTATAAAATTTTTTGACGAAAATCATTATTTCAGCTTCGAAATAAAGGAACTTATTTTATTTTTATTTTATTTTATTTTATTTATTAGGGACAAAAAACAGTTACACGCTGCAGATTACAGAGAAATACTTAAACTAAGTTTTAACAAACATGTAACCCACACCATTGTCCTCATTTTAACTAAAGATTAACAGCAGTGCTGATGACAAGTGCAAAAACAAAAACAAACGAAAACAACAAAACAATAGTCGCTACCACAATAATGCTGTGTTGCTAAGATTAGCTTAACATAACTAAAACCACCTCGCCAGTTAAAACATCAAGAGCCATTTTCTTAAATAATTGCTTTGATTGAGAAAATATATCCAGTTCCATAAAATACGTGTTATAACTATCAACAAGGCGACGCAGAGGTGCTCGTTCCCCAGCATTGGTCCTGCATATGTCTGTATGGAACAGTTGAGGGACGCGCACACCCCTTCGAATAACACCTCTAGGTACCTTGGAACTGTCGATGTCAAACTATTACCACCCACATTCCGTAATATCTTGTCAAACACCTTAAAACCTAATTTATTTATTTGTTTTATTATTTACTAACTGCGCCCCGCGGTTTCACCCGCATATGGCTTGATCCCATGGGAACATCGGGATAAAAAGTATGCTACTACCTACCTATATCTACCCAATCCAAATTCATTCAGCCAAATAAACAAACTCTCTTTCGCATTTATGATAATTATACTAGCTATTGGCCGCGGCTTCGCGGGCTTGAATGTCGGAAAATATCCCACGGCGTACTACCGGGATTACATACCTATTATCCGAGGAAAAGGTTATTGACTCCTACCGCTGCGCGCGCGTTACCTTCAAACATAATAATATGTAATTATTATGTTACGCGTAATTTTGAATCTGTAATATCTCAATAAATCTAATATAACATATTTTATTGGATAAGTAAGTCAAAGTCAAATAATTTATTTCAATTAGGCACAAAACAGGCACTTTTGAACGTCAACATTTAGGTACAGAAAAACATTATACGTCTATGCAGAAAAATAATAATTGATTCTAGTCGCCCCTTCCAAAAGGTAGTTTTCGTATGGAGAAGAATGGGCAAGAAACTCCACCGTTACTCTTTTAAAATGTTTTCACAATATCTTGTATACCTACATCAATTATATAATTATATGTGAAGACGATGCACCTAGAATAAGATTACTAAACCACGTTAGGTAAAAATAATGAAAGATTAAGGAATGACAGATAAATTAATCATGTGATAGATGCATGTTGCTCACATATTTACAAACATTGTAAAATTATTCGATATTCCTAACATTTTTACAAGTACTGATAACGATTAATATGATACCGGTAAAAATAGCTTCGGATAAACAATGCTTTGTTTGTTAAATTCTGAAAGATAACTTACTGCTCAAAGTTCCACACAATATTTGACAGGAACTAGAGATTTCAACATCTTTTGTTGTGATGTCTCGCCAGTGCAAACGCACAGTTACGCGGCGCACGCCAGTAAAGCTCTGTTGGGATGATTTTATCCGACATCTTCAACAATAATCGTCATATTTCAACGAATTTACCAAATATCCTAATGAATTATACACCAAAACCTTCCTCGTTAATCACTTCGTCCATTGGTGAAATTCGTTTGATAATCCGTGCGGAACTTTTTGAGTTTATCAGACAGACCGACGCGACGGGGGACTTTGTTTTATAATATAATATATACCTATAAGGATAAAGATGTGTGGCGGCATCAACATCGCCACATGCGAACTACGCATCAAAAAGACCTGACGTCACACGACATCCAGACGTGACGCAAATCCTGCATCGCGCAATTAGAGTTTAACCGCGCGGTTGACATAAATATACAAGCTCCCGACTTCAACCATTGGGCAGTTGCCCGCCAGACACGACACCCGTCTGGTCGAAGGATCCTCATACCCCTAAAGATGTAAGGACTACGCAGTTAAAAGTAACAAACAGCAAAGTTATAATACACAGTAAAATATACCTAAAGAAACGACTTTATTATAACTTTTGAGTACAAATGGGTAGTTCTCACAAAATCCCGAAATTTGGTTATGAGAATAAAATTAAAAATATTATGATGATTTCGATTTTTTTTCATATGGATTTTGTAGGTGTCATAATATTACATTTTAATTAAATAGTGGTCCCCAAAATAAGCGTTTTTTATAAGAAATATAAGACTGTTTAAAAAAAATAAAGTGAGGGAATGATGACTTAGGTGAAGGAATGATTTTTATAAGCAATGATGAATATTTCAAAATAAAAATGCATAATTATTTAATATTAATTAACATTATTAGGAACTATCACACATCTATTGCAGCCTGCAGATGCCATAAATAAGTAACAACTAAGTTTAATTGTTATGGCACTTAATCACAATGGCAGTATCTATGGAAACCAACAAAAAATCTTTACTTTCTTAAAAATTAATTTACTCAGTCTCAAAGTTAATAATAGTCTTGACTCAAATGAAAAAAGCAAAAATTAACAAAATAATATTAATTTTCTTAAAACTAAACTGGCAATGGACTTAAATTCTTAACCTACCTTCTCTAAAAAACATGTGGGGCAGTCTTCGGGGACTGCTGATAGAAGTGAAAACAGTATATACATATATAGCTTATGGGAAGCGTGCGGTGACGATGACGCGAGTTTCACGCTTCTTGTTCACCCAAAAAGTGCTCAACGCGCCTAAACAAGTTTTCAGTTCAAAAAACATTAGTCTCAACTCTATATATATTAAGCTAATCGATCTGTTTTACAAAATAACACCCTCTTTTGTTCAGTGTCGGGGTTTGATCTTCTGCAGAACATCTTTCCAGGTATACAACTGCTCGTCCTTAATTGTTGGCCATTTCCAAAATTTGTTTCCTCTTTTCATAGACTTAACTAAAGCGGATTCTTTAGCGCTGCTCTGCGTTTTCCTAGTTGCCGCCTTCTCTTAGCAGCCACAAAATCTCTAACTTAATTATTTTTCTGAATATCCGCCTCTATTACGGGTCCTGGGCTAGGAGGAGGTATCTCATCTAGTAACCGTGTTCGATTTTTACGTACTTTAGCTCTATTATCTCCATATGTCTGGCAATTTTTTTTCCAGGTTTTCCTCTTATTCTTTCTCTCTCTCTGGAACTCATGTTTGATATCGGATTTACTTGGGCTTTCTCTTTATTTTTTAGGTATTTAAATATCTCTTTAAATGTCTTCCTTTTTCTCGGAGTACTTCAAAACTTCTCTATAAGTTTTGAGGTACAGATTTCATTTTATCTCTTCGCTTCCTATCATATTCCTTATTTTTTAATTTAGCTTCCTCTTCACTGATTTTATTTTTTTTGCCATTACTCTGCTATAAAACAAGACGTTAGAGTTAAGTTCAAGGGTTAGCTACAGCAAACGACAGTAAAAAAGAATTCCAACCCAGTCAAAATCATTACCTCCTTAGTCATCATTCCCTCACTGTAAATATATATGAGGGAATGGCGATGAGGGAATGACGAAACAAACGATAAACTAAAAAAACTAGTGACACGACCATGATTTAAACAAGGTTATTTGTGGAAGTAAACTACTCCCAAAACCGTACTTCATCATGCAATTAATAATTGTTAAAGTACTTATCTTCCTTTTTTTATAGGACGTGATGTAATGACGAACACAAATGTAATTTAAAAAAAATATGTATTTTACCTTTTTTCAACAAAACCTCGAACGCGTACACAGTCAATTCGCTATATTGGTAAAATGGCAGTGCTGCCAGCTATCAAAAACAAACGGTAGCGTTCACGTTTGATTGAAACTGTGTTCATAAATTAACTGTTAGTAAAGTTGTGAGGGAATGATTTAATTTCATGGGACACATGGTTTTATATTTTTTTTAAATTCATTTTTAGCATTTTATCCGAATAAAAAATACATTCATAAATCCATTGTTTTTAAAATAGGTTAGTTAAAATTTCATCGCTTTTACTTTGTTATCTTTTTAGCTAAAAAATTAAAAGTATTTGAAAGTGGGACTTGGGACATGGTGAGGGAATGATTTTAACGGCATTATATATACTCAATTTTTTTTATTTACACATATTACTCGGAAATCATAACTAATACGCTCAGCGACGGTGATGTTTATTGCAGAGAAATAATACTTGCCACTATATATTTACAATTTTTTTGTGAAAACATGAAGGACAAGAATTTCGGGATTTCGTGAGAACTACCCAAATACCTAAAGAAACGACTTTATTATAACTTTTGAGTAATTTATTATTTTATTTATTTAACAGTTTATGTGTACACAGATATAAAGAGACAAGAAAAACGAACAGAAAAATACGTACAAAGGTGATGCTTATTTCTAAAGAAATTTCTTCCAGCATACCTGCGATAGGAAAGTGGATAAAAAGAGATGTAGACAACGTGTGTAAGAGTAGAAGAGAAAATAAAATACATAAAATAAAAACATTTAACTATTCACAAATTTAAAAAAAATTAACACACAATATGAGAATATACTTACATACCAACATACTTCTAAAATAAATATCACTAATATATATATTATACTACTAGGTAATTATAATTTAGTAGATATATAAGATTATAATAATAAATGCAAAATATGCAACTATGACGAAGTGGAAAGATAGTGTTCTTTCACTCTTCTATTCTTGATAGTGTTCTTTCTTCCAATCCTCTAATATCCAATCTTCTTTTCCAGCATGATAAACCTCCAAAAGCGCATAAGCCACGGCCTCAACGTCCTCCAGTTCTACACCACCAAGGAGTGGCACTTCAGGAACACAAACTACAAGAGCCTTCGGACTAGGATCACTGCTGCTGACAACGACACGTTCTACACTGACCCCTCACAGCTGGACCCTGAAGAGTATCTGAAGAACTATGTGTTGGGGACCCGGGAGTTCTGCTGTAAGGAGGATCCTGCCAACCTGCCTAGAGCTAGAAAGCTGCATAAGATGTAAGTTTAATGCCTGTTTTCAGTAAAAGAAGGGAGCAGCAAAATTTACTAATTGCCTAATAAAAGCGAACAGTTGGATTTTCAACGTTCGGCTCAGCAACGAGAGTTGACAGTTAAGCTCTATGTGTATGTATTTTGATTATCTTACTTAAATAAAATTATTTATGTTATGTACAGACGCCAGCACATCAACCTACTACAATCTGTCAAATTTCTTTAATAGATTTTCAACTTTATCACTAAAGCTTAAGGTTCAAAGTTCATTGGGAAAATTAGACAGTTTCGGGTAGGTTGACCTGCTGGCGTCTGTACAGATTGTAAAACTATAAATAAAATGATTTAACTAAAAATATCTATATGTTACTAATTTTACTAGTAGTTGCTGATATTTGATATTTTCTATCCATGTTTCTACCATGTTTAACATTTTTATCTTTTGGCAATTGAGAAAAGGGGACAAACGCCTCGGCTCGGCTATCTCTCTCGACTCGTTTTGCCTCGGCTAATATAGCATAGCCAAAGTAAATCTAAGGTTGAACGCCTATGGTTCATTTTTGTATGATACGATCTTCGGAGAGCTCAGTCCTGGTTTGTATAATAAGTCCATGGTGTAGGCACTGTGGAACATGGACTTATTATACAAACAGGACTGAGCTCTCCGAAAATCATAGTTTTACAATCTCTACATAAAGTAAATGATTTTATTTAAGTAAAATAATCAAAATAATATGATCGTTTGGTAGGCATCACAAAATTACTGTGGTAACACTGAAATCTGACATCAATGGTGTCATGTCCATGTGTCCATGGCGTTCTGTTGTTTTGCGGAGACGCTTGGCACATTTTAAGTTCACTATTTCACAAGTTCAATATTATAAGTAACTTAATTAATTTCCAATATGTTTGTAATGTAACAATAATTTGAAAGAAATTAGTGTCAACCGGACACAAATTATTTCAAAACGAACTTTCCTGTTTGTTTTAGAAATGTTGGGTCACCTTATTAGAGAGAGATAAACAGCCTCGGTACACATTATGTCTCTCTGCTCGTGTTTTTAGTCCGAGAGCTCAGTCCTACTATCTAATTACGCAACACATTTTCGTAAGCGATTACGACAAATTGATTTCATTTGACAGTTCAGCAACATTCATTGCTTTATTTACGTTGTTGAGCAGATTTTTTTTTCGAACTTGTGAAGCAATAGCAGGCATTAGCAATTTGTTTCAAAACGATTCAAATTTCGATTGTAATTACAGATTTTACTAAATCGACGGCGAAGTGCCAATAACTCGTAACTGACATTTTTCGAGAAATTCACTTTTTAATCGTTTTGAATTTAAATGTGTTATTCGAATGTTTTAGTGAAATCTAAATTAAAATGTTTTACTTTGTCAGTTAGGTGTTATTGGCACTTCGCCGTCGAAATGCAATTATGAAAGTATAAAAAACGGTACTTACTTATAACAATTTTAATTTTTTTTATTTTTGTCTTTCTGTATATCCGTCTGTTTGTTCCGGCTTATCTCCGAAACTGCTGGACCGATTTTGACACGACTTTCACTGGCAGATAGCTGATGTTATAAGGAGTAGCTTAGGTATTATTATATTTTAGAAAAAGAATTAGGGTCCACGCGGGCGAAGCCGCGGGCAGCGGCTAGTAAAGAATAATACTCATCCGTATTAATTTCTTCCAGCCGTTACTTCGCCGACCGCTTCATCAAGCTGGTATTCTTCGCCCTGCTTCTCTGGACCCTGTACAGCAACACCCACATCTTCACAACATCAGTGGAACTCCTGGACAGCACCCTGAAGAGTCTACCTCCCATCAACCAGGCTAGGGCAGAGGAAATTGGAGATATAGGGCTTTAGAACATAGACTATTTAGTGTGTTTTTTACGCAATTATTAGTTCAGTGTTGTATTTTGTCGGTCTTATTTTGTATAACAACCCCTGCGAAATAAAATAAAATGTTTTATTAATTGATCTATAACTTTTTATACATATTCGCCTTTCGTGTCTGTTTGTGTGACCGCGTTGTTCTTCTAAACTACGCAACGGATTATGATACAGTTTTCACCGTCATTTAGAGAATTAGATCCGAAAATTTTACGTGTGCAAAACATTAATATTAAACTTAGGCATAATAAAGAAATCTCATTGTTTTGTCAACTTATAATAAAAACCGCGCGTAGCAGGGGCGCGGGCGGGAATAAAAAGCAAAATTACCAAGGGACTGGGAAACTGAAGATCACTAGACCAAAGTAACAGATACGGTACCTACATACCTAGCTACAATACGTTCATATTTCTACGTAGGTAAAATAAAAATAATAGGTACAGACGCCAGCAGGTCAACCTACCCGAAACTCTCAAATTTCTACCCGAAAATCAACTTTGAAAGTTGAAAATCTATTAAAGAAATTTGACAGATTGTAGTAGGTTGATGTGCTGGCGTCTGTACTTAAACTCATTAAAATTAAGGTATGTATGTGTATTAAAATATAAGTACCCTGTATGTAAATTGTAGGTAATTTAGATATCCAACATTATCGAGTTCTAAAATAAATAATATTCTTGTCAATGTCACCGTTCTCCAATTTGAATGTTTAACCTGCTTCTAGACTTCTAGTAGGTAGGTACCTCCAAAAACTAACTTGTTAATAGTTGTTATATTGATGTAATTGTGTAGTCGGTATCCTAAGATAAGCTAATCAATACAAATAATATTCAATTATTCACACTTCCACTACTAAGACCCTGATAAAAGTTGGAGAACAAATATCACAGCGTTCAGCTTAGCAAAAACGAATCTGGAAAAAATTAGGGCGCCACTATCGCGCTTAGGTGACTTCGAATGGGAAATGAGAAAATAATTTAAACAAATCTAAAAACGCTGCTTGTGTGTGACTCAAAAATGACTAGAACTTGTCGGCAAAGTAGTGCCATCATCATAGGTCTGCATTACTTATGTAAAATATTTAGTTCCAAATATCACCACGTCAGGCTCTTTTATGTCGACCTCACAGAGTACAGACGTAGACGCCAGCAGGTCAACCTACCCGAAACTGTCAAATTTTCCCAATCAACTTTGAACCTTATGCTTTAGTAATAAAGCTAAAAATCTGACAGAAGTAGAAATTTGACAGATTGTAGTAGGTTGATGTGCTGGCGTCTGTACTTTTTAATATAAGATAGTGGACCTGTAGAACAGTTATTGTAATGATGATAGATATACGTATGAATTTTATATTTTTATTTACTCCGTGGGTGCGTATAACTGTGATTTGTAAGTGATTTGTAATGTGAAATAAAAACATAATATTGACGTGATTTAAAATGTGTTTTCTTTCTTTTCATTTCGATAAAACGCAAGTCGCAAAAATTTGTCGTCAAATGTGACTCGTGCGTGAGTTGTAATACCTACTTCATTTAGATAGCGATGTTCTTTAAACTTTGCTTGTAACAGATGATCCCAGTAAAATGGTCTGTGAAAATCCTAATCCTAAATTCCCTTATGGAGGATGCGCTAAGGTAGTTCGCGAAATTCCAATTTTCTTTAGTTTTTTGCTATTTTGTCGGTCAGTATCAGGTTGCAATACAACTCGCTAAGTTCATGTAATCCTAACTGTGGTAATCCTATTGAATGACTACTAGTAGCGAATCATGTTTAGATCAATATACAACCTGATACTGACCTGCAAATTGCAAACAAACTTAAGAAAATTTGAATTTCGCGGGCTACCTTGACCTTCTTTTGTTTTCTTTTACTGTGTGCCCAGTACCAGCACCATTGTATTGGAACGAAGAAATATTTATATTGGTATTTTAATTTTCTTCTGGTAACTTCGAGATTCTTGTAGACAAACATTCTGTTTGGCACCTCACTACTTGTTCGAAACGCATGAGATTTAATCAATCGCAGATAAAAATATATATTCGTCCAATAAGACCTTTTGTTTTCGTATTGGTTAGCCAATTAAAATGTTTATAGAACTTAGGAGAACAGAACATGCGTCATAGAGAACCTACTATTGCATCAGAAAATGTTCAAGGGCATCATACAAATTGTCTTTGTTTAGTATCAAAATATAATTCAATTATTAATCAAATTGTGTGCTATCGAGTATCAGTTCACAGTTGTAATGCAATAAATATAACCTAATTATGAACAACCATTTTATTACAGTAACCAAGGCATACCATTAAACAGTTACAAACATTGTTTTGCTATAAGTGATATGGCTAAATATAATCAAAACAAAGAAAAGGAAGGTTTATAAAAAAAGAAAAATCATTAATAAAAGAAAAAATAATGACAATATATACCAAATAGTAAATCTATTTGAAACTTTAAACATACAAGAAGAGGCTGACGAATACTATTTATTGAACCTAACTAAATCGATTCGTGAAAACCATCGAATAGTCAAGTTACACATCACTAGAAGCGCAAAAGTAACAAAACTAATATTTGTAATTTTGTATCTGTCATTCCCATATTTTTCACAAAATGGCTGAACTATAGAGACGTGTATCACAAGTTATATTCGTCATAATGGAGCTTAAAAACGTTGATTATTCCAACAAAAACAAGTGCACAGCTACTTTTTCGAACACAGACGAGTTGATTTGTGGAGATAAATCTTCATCAGTGTGTAAAAACGACGCGATTTCCTTCCGTGACCGTGTGTGGATTTCCCCAAGAGATTTTCCTTTGCAGTCTTTTCAGAACTTTATTAAGTGCTGCAGATTCGTTCCGAGGCCTTCTCCAGACATTGTTAAAGATTTTCGAGTCCCTACAATGTGTGCGTGAGTGAAAATGCCCTAACTGTGATCTAGTTTACAAGTGTATAGAAAATAGTGTAAAAAGAAATAAATAAAAATGAATTTTGCTATGAATCGGCCCCACAGGCGCCCCGTTTTTAGTCCTACACATTATTCCATCGCCAATTACAGTACAGAAACCAAAAAGGAAATGAGGACCACGTTTGGTGAAGACCTTTTTCTGAACAACTTTCAATTCATTCCGGATCCTTTGATGAAAAATTTGGCGGACACGATCATTACTGAGGAAAAAATGGCGCCTAAATCTAAATTAAATAATAACATTGATGTGAAAACAAACGAAGACATTCATATTGGTGCTGATTATTCCCCATTATCAGGTATTACAAGTTTTTTTTCTGGTGTAATGAATGTGATTACTAGCGCAATGTTTAGTAAGCGGAAACAGAATGAATTTGTTGAGGAGCCGGGCGACCAGATGGCGGTACCGTCGATGTGGCATGGCGCCAAAACTCTGGATGAAAATAAAATTTTACAGGATGAAAATCGTCCAAATGAAAAGTCTAGTGAGCTTTTGGCGTCAGAAATGACCGACGTTAAAAAGGCAGCAGCTCATTGTCAAAATAAAATCGAGCAGGTCCGTTTGCTACTGGGTAGCAAGCCAGTTCCATGTAACTTCAGGGCTCGGAGACGTCCAAAGAGGGTTTTTGTAGAGGCAAGTTCTGTTGAAGATAGTTTTGAAGATGCCTTTTCTCCAGAGGACTTTGAAAGCATTGCTAATGATTCCTTTATTGAGTACTCTAGCCCCGTATGCTACCATGACCATATTTTCCATGAGATTGACGGCCCTAAAGTTAAAACTGAGGCTGCGAAAACCCCTCAAAATGTCCCAGAGCTTCCCAAAGTCTGCGAAACAACAGAAATTGTTAAAAATGTACCTGAGATTGTTACCGTGAATGAAAATAAATTAGAATGTGATACAAAGCCAGAAGTGGTCGCGACATGCGAAGATAAGCTTAGTAAATTAAAGGCAATGCTGCAAGATAGAAGAAAGAAATCGAAACCAATTGTCGAGCCTGAACCGGTTGTTTTACCGGAACTGCCGAAACCTGAAACAATTACTGTTGTTGTACCAGAACTCCCAAAACCCAAAACAAAAGTAAAGGACAAAAGATTTAAGAACCCAAACCGCATGTGTGGCAAAAGAATGAAGTCTAAAATGAGGAAGTCAATTCAAGATGACTTACAATTTGCTAATGAGATCATTATTGAAGATGCATCCAGTACAGAAAACTCTCCATCATTGAGTTGCTTAGAAAAATTAATTACAGCTATGAAACCTGAAAAAGAATACTTTGATGAAGTATCTGGTCGTTTTATCCCAGGTTCGGTCACTGAAAGCGAAGATTCTTTCCAAATTGTCTTCAATGACTGTCCGCAACTGCGAAAAACATCAGACTGTGAATCAGAAGACTCTTTTATTGTCTTTGAAGACAGTCCAGACAGTTGTTACACATCAAACGATGTATTCGGAGAGACCAGCGACTCTGAGGACTATGATAGTGACTCAGACATGAGTGATTCGGGATGTGGCAATTTTTCGTTCAATTTAGCCTCTTCTCTGTCTAAAAGTGTCAGTAACTTAGCAGATGATAGCTTGTATGTGGAACGCAGTGAGGATGAAGTGGACTGTGCAAATGTGAGAGATATGATGGTGTGTGAGTCTATGGATCTTGGTTCTGCTGAACCTGGTCGTGCGAAGACTGGTCTCTTGATCGATGACAGAAAGAAATTGCAGAGAAAACATCTACAAGCTAAAAGGGTGAGTTATTCTCAGTATTTTTAGGTCTAAGCATGGTGCTGTAATTTAGCAATATTTAGATTTAAAGATGAGACAGGAAGAATCCCCAAGTCTAGACTTATCTTATCGACTTATAGGTGGAGTTTCTTGCCCATTCTTCTCCATACGAAAACTACCTTTTGGAAGGGGCAACTAGAATCAATTATTATTTAAATGTTGACATTCAAAAGTGCCTTTTTTGTGCCTAATTGAAATAAATTATTTTACTTTATCCCAGATACATATGGTATAGAGCTCTGGGGATCGGCAAGCCACTCAAATGTTGAGATAATACAGCGCTTCCAAAACAAAGCACTCAAAATTATATGTGGTGCACCTTAGTTCACAAAAACCATTGAAGTACATGAGTACTTACAAATCCCAACTATCAAGGAGGTTGTAGAAAGGGCCTACAATAATTATAAGGAAAGACTCCAACGACACAAAAATGAACTCGCTGTGACACTTCTGAAGTCCTCAGACTCTACCTACAGACTTAAAAGAGAACGAATAGCGTCAATCTAATCAACACTAAAGTATATAATAACGAGATGACACATCGCAGGATGTAATGAATCTCAAACTGCCAGTAAAGACTCAAAAAATCTGATTAAAGCTAGAGGGCTGATTGCATTATCCCAGATTAACTACTAAGACTAGAATCAATTATTGTTTTTCTGTAAATGTTGACGTTGAAAAGTGCTTTTTTTTGTGCCTAATTGAAATATTTTTTTTGACTTTGATCAAATGCATAACATGCATAATCAGTCTATAATGTTCCCACTGCTGGGCCACAGAAATCCTCACAGTGAGAGGGAGTGGGCCGTAATCCACCATGTATGCACAGAGAAAATGCTTTTGATAATTAGCTCAGGATTTCGATTTTACCATCATTATTTCACTGTCACTGTAATTACCACGATTTTGAGCTATTTAACCATTTATACTTGCTTATTTTGTAAAGTATTTTGAATTAGTCAAAGTTCAACATGGTCTAGTTTCCTTTGGACATAAAAAAACTCCATGGTTAATCTTTTCAATCAAATAAATTTCACATAAATCTACATGGGCACTTATGAAACGACAATATCAAAGATCACCATCGTTTCTAAAAATTATTCAAAACATATCCTTTTTAGTAAAGTAAAACAATACAATATAAGCTTAAGACATCACACAGACAATTTATTCTTCTACATAGATAACAAAACATTTCAACAGCTTAAGTTTAAGATGCAGATATATGACAGCAACCTTGAGTGGTTAGCTTGCGTGTCCTGTACTGAGCTCACGCAACGCGTCGTACGTCCAGCCAGTAATAGGACTCGCCCATCCAGGAGTGCTGTCCCAAATTAGACGTATTATTAATTATACATAAAACAAAAGATATTTTAATAAAACGCATAATATACTAAAAGATCAATAGTTAAATTATCTTTAATTTGTGTGATTCTCAGTTTTTTATCCACATTAGACATAACTTTACAAATTAATTTCACTATGTATTGTAATATTATCATGTCATGATGGCCCAGAGGTTAAGGCCTCGCCTCTCATGCATGAGGTTGTGGGTTTAAATCTGAGCAAGTACCAATGTGACTTTTTCAATTCATATGTACTTTCTGAGTTTATCTTGGTCATTATTGACATTGGTGAAGGAAAAGGTCGTGAGGAAACATGGCCTTATAGTTAATATAAGTCTGAAATCACCAACCTGTCTTGAGCAAGCATGGTGATCAGTGCTCATGCATTCTTTGTATGAGAAGAGGCATTTGCCCTGCAGTGGGACGGTAATAGGCTGGTATTATAATATAAACATAATCTAAAATATTTATATATTAGTTATTAAGAAAATGCTCATCATTAGAAGTTCGTTATCTTCGCCTTAATAAAAGTAAATATAATTGCATCATCAATTCATCACCATCACACACCAAGTAATCTATTGACTAACAGAATTCTCCCTATCTATGAGTGTCAAAATAAGATTAGCGGTACTTAATTAAATTCAATTTGTGCAGCGGCAAAGGTAATCATTTATTATAATACCGCTGCAGGGCAAAGGCCTCTTTACATACAGAGAAGGCATGAGCATTGAGGTAAATATTGTAAATGGTACACAGTCATCATCAATGTTATCTACACTAGTACTATAAAGAGAAAAGATTTGTATTTTGTTTGTAAACTCAAAAACTACTGGATCGATTTAAAAAATTCTTTCACCATTTATTATGCTATTATATCACCGAGTAACAGGCTATAATTTATGAAGTTATCATGAAGCTAGTTGTTTTATAAAGGTAAAATATAAAGATTAATAATCATCTGCATAGCCTTGTTCCAACTATGTTAAGGTCTGCTTCCAGACCTTAACATAGTTGGGACCTGCTCTGCTACATCCTGCTACCCGGATTTAGCAGAGTACCAGTGTTTTACATGCGAGTGACTGCCTATCTGACCTCCACAACTCAGTAATCCGTCCTCTAAGTGGAAGCTGTTTTTATTAGGTAGTTTTATCTCAAACCATGCAAGTTCGCAGTTTTCCTAGCAAAGCTTACCAATTAAATTACTTGTAGAGCTAGTATGCTGCAAAGTATAGATAATTTCTATGATTGCCTTTTCTATACTTTACTCATAGACGTATAAAAAAGGTCGGACGGATTCTCGCTAACAAAAAACTGTGTCACTCAAAGTCAGCCAGCTCGCTGTACGTACAACACACATTCACACAATAGTCAGCCATTTACGCGCAAACGTCAACACAGGCGATACGTCTATGCGGCGATATTTTTTTTTTAAGATACAGCATTTCTTGTATGGTGAAATGGTGTAAAAACCGTAGTAAAAATCCAGGAATCACGTTTCATGGGTAAATGAATAATTCAATCATTTAATTCCCGATTTTATACATCAAAATCAATCTTCATTCGATAAAATTCGTTACAAGGCCAGTGTTGCCAATATTCACGTGTGCAAACTACCCGAAAAATGGGAAATTTATATGAACTATAAAGTGTGGAAGATGTATATGATGATGGGTTTGCTATATTGTATTGTAATATTTGTGAACTATTTTATTAGAACGGGAGTAAACTGGTAGAAATCGCGGTGGCGTCGCGGCGACGGGCGTCGTGTTCCTGAGCACTTATGGCCCTCTATGCGACATTCTCTATGAGAAAGTGTGAATTTGGTCAAAATGAAAATCCAAGATGGCTGCTACGAGCCGTGCTCCCCGGCTCCTTAGCCCAGGTTCGCACAGATGTATTTTTATCGCGGCTATCTTCTTTTGTACACTGGATTTTCTAACTCTAGGTATTGAGCCGAGCATTGAGAAACCAACAGAGCGCATCCAGCGCGTATCCCAGCGCGTCAAGAAAACACACTGTTGGATATTCAACTCTCGGCGCTAAACAGAGCGTCGAAAATCCAAATCACGAAAAAAAATCGCCGCAATAAAAATACGCCCGAGCGAAAACATTAGGTTAAAAAGTAAAATTTTAAACATTTAAAATATTTTCAATTAACTGTGTTTTATTATCATTTTCTTTTCTTTTATATTTTCATAATAGTAGGGGAGCCCACGAGGCTAAATGGGGATTTACTCGAGCGTCGTAGAGACCTATTGGGATACAAAGCTTAGATGATAAGAAAAAAATGTTATATGATATATACCTTTACATCGGTGGGGGAAGCGGCTATAGATTTTTAAATATGTAAAAAAAAACTGTTGCATGGACATCCTCGAGCGCATCAGATATTGATAGCATCAATGCCCTACGTATTTTTAATAATGTATACGTATGTTAATCTGATCGTTTGCATGATGCGGGTGGTTGTATTTAAGGGTTGAAAATGAAAAAAAAAAAAAAAAATCGAGCGCGTCAGATTTTCTAAGGGAGTGTTAAGTACACCAAAAAAAAAGCTCTCATTCACTAATCTGACGATTTCGATGGGACGCAAACTCGCGGCCATTTTCATAATGTGCAAAAAAAAATCGCCATTTTGAAATACTCAAGCGCGTCAGATTAAGATATATATGGTTCATCTTTATGTTGTAAACGTACTGTCTCATAATCTGACGATTATCTAGAGGGATTCGCCTGATCTGACAAAAAAAAATTAGAAAAACGGTTCACTTTAAAGGCCATCCCTGCAACTTCCCGCTAATTCCGTTCCTGGGCGCTTGAAATTGTACTTATGACATTTTTGAGCTCAAAATATAATTTATGTGATATTTTGAGCTCGCTGAGTTCAAAGAAATAATATTTCTATGCATTTGAGCTCTCCCAGCTCGAAAGTCTGATAAAAGTTTCATAGAACACTATTTTTGGAATTTCCAAACCGCAATAACTTTTGAATGGATCAACCAATTTTCACGCGGTTGGCACCATTCGACGCAGTTTTATCATCCTCATAAGTATTTTTACAATTTTAATTGATCGAACCACAAATTTCGGAGTAATCCCGAAAAAACACTTTTTCGGGTTTCTTTCGTTCACGATATCTCTCGAACGAATCAACCGATTTTGACCAGCTTGGTGGTGATCGACGTGGTTTTTCAAGCTCAAAGGCGGATTAGTTTTTGAAGTTAATCGATAAAGACAAGGAATCAACAGTACCATGTGCTTCGGAACACTCTCCAGAATCAGGAGCATGTGTTTCGGAGCTATTTCCCGAAACTTCCGGTGTATTGTCATGTTCCACTACACTTTGATCTTGTAAATACTGAAAGTCTCGCGGTATTTTTATTGCAGTAAATAATTTATAGCACTGTGCGTGATATAAATCATTTATTGATGATTCCATCGACAATTCGAGGTTATCATATGTTCCTCGAGACTTTCGGATAACCGGCTTGCTCCGACGATATTCCAAAATATTTACACATTTTTTTAATGTTTCTACCGTAAATTTAATTGTTTTTTGTAAGGTAATTTCACCACAAAATACACATTTCAAATTAATATCACTCATATTAAATATTTATAAACTTTAACTCGCACAAATAATATTAAAATAGCAAAAAAAGCCAAAACGTTGGAAAAACGTTGTAAACAGTATGCCACGAACGAGTCTTTATGATCAGCTGTGATGGCGTCATGGCAACAGAAACCAGAGTGGGGACGGAGTGAGAGAGTAATAGATAGAGAAAGAGTGAGAGAGGAATAGAAACGCGGAGAAGGAAATGTAGGTATCACGCAGCTGCACGCATTTAACTTTATCGACGAATTTTTGTTATTTCGGCTTGCGGAAATCGTCAGATTATATTTTTTTCATTAATCTTGAATTATTTCCTTCAAAATAAAAAAAAAATTAGCTACGCTCGAGAATGTCGAGATGACGTTTTTTTTACAACTTTGTCGCCCTCCCCTTTTTTTACGTCACTCTCAAATTGTCAGATTAGTGGAATATACACTTTTTAGGATGTAATTAACTCACCCTACCTTAATCTGACGCGCTCGAGAATTTCTGATGGTCAATTTTTTTTTACTAATCTGATCCTGTATCCTTCACGGGCGGCCTTATATATGGGCCTCATGTTTTGTGGAGGTACTTAACCGGGTACAAGGTATCCCCCTGTATATTAATCTGCCGCGCTTTAGTAAATCCCGAAATCCCCGCTTGGGCTCCCCTACTATAATAATTGATTCTTATGAAATGGCACGGTATAATTCTGCCTACACACGACTTTTTGTCTCAATAAAATAAGCAATAATAAATGGGTAAATTTGGCTTACATGGCATCCCTAAATTCACTCACACATAAATTAGTCGCCGCCATTATGGGACACAGTTTTGTCTTAGCGGGAGTTCCGTCCGACCTTTTTTATACGTCTATGACTTTACTATAAAGCTGAAGAGTTTCTTTGTTTGAACGCGCTAACTTCTGGAACTACCAGTTGGATTTGAAAAATTCGTTTTGCATTTGATAACCCAATTCTTGAGAAAGGTAGGCTATACAAAATTCTAAAAGAATGCTAAGCAAGCAAGCAGCAATTCAATTATGTGTAATGTTACATTTAATTATTTATTTCTTGATCTTTTAATTGTTTGGTAAACAACTAACAGGTGCTCCATTCCCTTCTTCTAGATATATCAAGTTATAATATACCAAAATATAAGCTTTACTTTGGAATTTGCCGTAGTTGGGTAAAAAATTTAAAATTGTATTTGACATCTCTGTATAATCTGTGGTGTCCCACTACAAGGCAATGGCTTACTCTCCTTTAAAACGGGCATAAGGCAATTATTCTACGTCAGAAAAACCGTGTACCCATAATTACTGAAATAACATCTATAGATGGGATTTCTGAATGAAATAATTATTTAGCGTTATAATAACAATATTTCGGACTGTTTTCCTCAAAACGTAGGCATAGCCAACCGCACGTAAAATAGTAACATTTCGACTTTGACAGCGCCTTTATTTCGTAGCAGTAAGGGCGGATTTCGTAGTTCAAGTGTTGCCATTGCGTGCGGTTGAACGTACGTCATTTATTCAATAGATAACTAAAACTAATTTACTCACTGATAAGAGAATGTTTTTCCTGCTTGTAAATAGAATAGGTATGGCTTGAACTAAAAACTGTAGTTTGCTCGAAACTTTATTTTTAACCGACTTCAAATAAGGAGTAGGTTTTGAAAATTCTTTTTTTCATTCGGCAGACGAAGCTTGCGCGGTTGTCCCGTATAATTTTTATTAAAATTGCTTGGGTAGTTTTTGAGTTAGCTTCGATAATACGTATTTAAGCCATTTTGTGTATCTTGATGATGTTATAATACATACTTCCTGTCCCTGTTGTTTACATAGCAAGTGTTGGTATACGAAAGTACCATAACTGGTGTGGGGTAAGAAGGCACCTAACTAAAATGTGAAAAGTAATAAACCTTTTTATAAATAAAATAAACACTACTAAGCGATAAATAACTTTAATTTCGGAGGTCGGTGTCTTTGGATCAGTATTTTAGTTTTTGCCAGTGGATTAAATACGTATTAAAGAAGCTTCCTCACGATATCAGTTTTTTTTTTTTTGGTAAATAGGTTTTTTTATTTTTTAGCTTCTTTGAGACCTCAAACACTAAGGCTGCCTGTCATCAGGAGCTGAGAAGCGAGAAGAGGAGCGGAGCTGTACCGATATTAACCATGGAGCAGAGTTTATATTCGTTAATCGTTAATATTGGCACATCTCCGCTCCAGTGGACAGGCAGCCTAAGGCTCGGTGCCAACGAGCCGTCGGTGGCTGTCGCCTCTTGCCGCGATGTTGAGTACTGCTGCAGCGGGTGACCCCGACCACAAGTGTGCGACGACTCCATACGAAACGTGTGAAAAAGCATGTGAACTGCTTGTCGCTGGGCTACCGGGGTGGCTGTGGTCGGTGGCTCGTTTGCGTCGAGTCAAAGTCAGTCTTACCAAAAGGTATCGAGTAACCCAGTAACTGGGTTGTGGAGTTGGAGTCAGATAGGCACTCGCAGTAGTGTGAGTAATGTCAGGCTTTCGCACTTCTGACGACCCGTAACGACTGTAAAAAAAAAAAAATGACAGCTGGGACCAACGGCATAACGTGGCACGGAGGGTTCTCGGTATGTAAAGATGGGTTACCAATCCGCGGAACGACCGCGGTTAAGGAAAGCTTAACCTGATCTATCGACCCGTGAGGCTGATATTACTTAGCCATGAGCCCCTATTTTAATTTTCTGTTTCTACTCTCATTGACGTCAAAAAGATATTGTTTTAGAAATATGCGATATTTTTTCTGATAAAAATATCTCCTAGATTAGATTTCTAGAACGTAGTGATAATTTTAAATTGCAATTTATTAGGTTTTAAAATCGTCGATGATATGTTTTTTCAATTGTTAAGATAGCAGTAATAATAACCATTCAGACTGAGATAGTTCTACAAGGTTAGTATCGCTTCCGGCGGCCCTTAAAGCCTGGTGCTGACTGGCGCGACGTGACACCGGTAATTGTTCTACCGTGAAGTTTTCTTAGAAATTGTTTTGTAAGGGTCGCGTCGAGTTGTCGCCACGCACCGCCCGGTCTGCACGACGCTTTGCCAGCGTGTTTACAGCGAGGCGATTTGTGAACGTGCTCTCCGCTGGTGCGAAGTTGTCCGCGTTTTCACAACATTGTGCACTCGCCTGTCTCGCTCTCTTTTGTAAGCTCACTTCATTCGCTCTCGTTACGCAAACGTGGCGAACACGTTACGCATACGTGGCGCTCTCACTACGCACACGCACCGAACGCGTTGAACCCTTAGTAGACACCCCGTGCTTCGGTGACCAGTGTGCACTTGACTTGCTTTGAATCAGAAACGGCTTCTCAAAAAAACACCGGAAAAGTTTAATAATAAAATATTCCTGTCTGAAATCAGGTGGCTATAGATTTGCTCGATTTTTGTCGATCGACCGACACGTGTTCTCACGCGTGCATCTGTAGACAGTAGCACCCTGGTGCAGCGAAATGAGACCACGCTTTGATTTCATACAGGAATATGAATATACTAGCTTCTGCCTCCCTACCGACTTCGCTCCTTTGAAATTTCTTGTTTTAACATAAAATATATCCTACGACACTCGGCAGTACTGTAGCTTCCCATTAGTGATAGGATTTTCGGAATCTGATCAGTAGTGCCGAAGACTACCCCCTACACAAACTCATAAATGCAACGTCTGTAGAATATTAGTTTAATAGATGTGTGAATAATAAAGATAAAGCTTTGGCAGGGTTGCTAAGGTCAGATAGCAGTCGCTCCATATAAATAATACCGACTATTACCGACCTCAACGAAGCTGCGATGTTTCCAAAACGTTTGTTTTAAAAAACAGCCATCAGCCATCATCTGCCTGCCTTACCCCAACTGTGTTGGGTCGGCTTCCAGTCTAATCGGATGCAGCTTAATACCAGTATGTTACATGGAGCGACTGCTTATCCGACCTCCACGACCCATTTACGGGGTAACACGATACCCCTTAGTAAGACATAAGAACGTTACTTTCAGAAACATGGAATTAAAATGCCATAAAGAACCTATTGCGTACGAAATCATTGAAAGAAATACAATGTAAATTAAATTATCATATCCCACGTCTTGCTCCAAAGATAGCTCCTTAAAACACGCGATTATAGACCATATTGCGTACACACAAGGTTTCACATCAGTAACACAGTCACGTGACGACCTTGAACAGCGTGTTATGAGGAAACGTTCTATAATATTATTAAACAAAGTACTCTTTGTATTAGATGTTCAAGTAAATAATAAAATCAGCTGATTGACGGTGCATGCGTTCTGTAATCAAGTTTGACTAATGTACATTCGAGATCGTCATTTAATACTTCTTTGTACTGCTGAGGATGAGGTCTTACTCTTGGTGGTCGATTCCGAGGTCAGGCAGTCTTATTTAGTTTTTCGCCCTAGGAAAAGATTTATAGTGAAAATGAAAATGAAAAATGTTTTATTTGTTTTACAAGTAAATTTAACAACTAGTGATTGGAGCCTCCTTTTAAGCAAAAAAGCCTGTGTTAGGAGACTCCGCTCTTCCAAAACTTAAAATATTAACATAAAATTACTTGTTTTAAGTGTTATAAAAACAGGTGATTTAATATAAAAAGAGAAAATTAAAACTAGACAAGAAGCATGCAAATGTGTGAGTGAGAGTAGGGGTGTGTGAATGTGAGTACGGGTGTGTGAATGTGACTATGACTATGAAGGTGTGTAAATGTGAAAATGGGGGTGTGTGAGTGTGAATACTAAGGTGTGTTACTGTGAGTATAAAGGTGTGTAAATGTGAATTTGAATGTGAGCATCTGTGTGTATGAAAGTTAAGTGATAGTGTGAGGGTTTGTTAAATTTAATGTAAAAATGCAGAGTGAGTGTAAGTGACAATGAATGAATCAGACTGTATACGACAAATACGAAAGATGAGAGCATTAAGTGTAAGGTTTTATTTTATTCCAGTAGCTTCTCCGTGTCATCATAAGTAAGTGGTTTTATCCAATTAGTTACTATTTTTTTAATGTCAGTTAATTGTTTATTGTATATATAGATCTCTTTGTTTACTCGATTGTAAAGTGACCTTATTGGTGAGGTTCTTCAGAAAGGTCAGGCGCGTAGCACTCGCGCCGGCGCGGCGGCGTGCGTGTGATCAGCACCCTAATTGCGTAACACGCTTTCAATCACAATCGGAATGATTTTGAAGGATATTGCTAAACCATTGCTTCATATGTTCGAAAAATTTGTCCGCGCAACAACGTAAATAACGCAATCAATGTTGTTGAACTGTCCAAATTAAAACCATTGCTGCTGAAAGTGTGTTATGCAATTACTCCGCTGATGTATGAACGTAAACGAAGCAAAAAGAATATGTTAGGATCGCAGCAGGTGGCGTTTTGTAGTGTCTGCCTACCCCCATGGGAAGGAGGCGTGAGTTTATGTGTGAATGTCTCAGTAGCAGCTCGGAGTCTGGATTTGACCCGGTTGAGGGCAATAGGTTCGCCTCCTAGTTCCTACTTAGTATAAATGTGGGTGTACCTACTATAGGGACGTCTGCCTAATCCTACGGGGACAACAGGCGTAATGTTATGTTCGTCCTTCTGCTTTCTGAACACCTATTCAATTGATTCAAGAAGGCATAAGGGTCACCGCTAATCATTAGCAGGACAGGTGATGTACAGGGCATATGACAGTTTACAGTTGCACCGCTCATGCTACAAAATCGTGTGACACTTCACTTTTCGTCTTATATTGCTTGGAAAGTTTACCTGCTGTAAACTTTCCAAGGGCTATTATGGAGTTGTGGAGGTCAAAGAGGCAGTCGCTCCATGTAAAATACGGGTATTCAGCTGCATCAGTTTGGACTGGAAGCCGACCCCAACATAGTTGGGAAAAGGCTCGGCAGATAATGATGTAAGAGTGTATGGGAAACCCCCAGACTACTTTCTCAGACGAACTTTGTCACATATAGCTACTACACTATAAATAAAAAACCTACAGTGAATAATGACTTCACCTACTCTATTTGTGAGGATAAAGACCTTACAAAGTCCACTCAGCAATGATTCATTCAAAACTTCTACTTTTCATTGTCTAATGTAACAATTGTAAACATTGGTGAAAATTCGATGATACAGCTTTGTATATTTGTTGACGCATTTGATATATTTATTGAGACGTTTAAACTTTTTTATGACCTATGTTTTCCATTTAAATTTTAAATGGACAACTATAAGGGTGATAAGGAAACCTAAATGGATGATATCACACGGCATAAAATGATGCAGCAAAAAGAAACGCCTATTGCTGTGGCGTTATATACTAAAACCAAATATAACGAATAAGGCAAGTTTCAAAAAAAGGTTTAAAAATATTTTGAAACCGTGGAGTTTCTTGCCGGCTCTTCTCCATAGGAAACAACCAATTGGAACCGTGCACCTAGCTTCTGACGTTTCATAAGTGCCCATGTAGGTTTATATGAAATAAAAATATTTTGAGTTTTTAATTTTTGAAAAACTTACTAGATGAGCCCAAAACAACTATTCTGTTAAAACCTCTACCTAAAGTCAAAAACTACCTGGAATATAATAAACAAATCAAAACCGTGTTTCCCTAAGGAATGCTTTAGACAGATCGATTTAGATAATAAAGTAACTAAAATAATTTAGTAATAAAAATAAATAATGAAGTAATTTTGTAACAATATTATGATTTAAAAGAGTGTCCGTGGAGTTTCTTGCCCGTTCTTCTCCATAGGAACCTACGTTTTGAATGGGCAACTAGCTTCATATTTCTGACTGACTGACCCCTTGACAATTCAAAAGTGCCTGTAAATGGTTTAACTGAAGTAAATGCTTTGAGTTTGAGTATTAAATGACCCTCAAGAAATAGCAAACGTATTTAACGACTTTTTCGTAGACAAAATTCAACCAATTCCATGTTCAGGAAATAATTCAGTCAATGTTACAAAACGTCAAGATTCAATTTTTGTTGCCCCAAGTACACCTATGTATATTAAAAACATTATAAAATCATTAAAATTCACAAATAGTATAGGATATGACGAAATTTCTACGAAGGTAATCATGTATGTATCTGACATTATTTTTAAACACTTGAACTACCTCATAAATCTGTTCAGGTGTATATCCAGATGCCATAAAAGTATCTATAGTAAAGCCGTTAATAAAAAAAACAATAATGAACACATGGGCAACTATAGACCAATTGCACTCATTCGCATCATATAAAAAAAAAATGAAACGTATATTTATAAGGAGTTGTACTCTACCTTGAAAAGACACATTTTAATCGAGGAGCAAAAGGAATTTAGGAAAATCAGGACAACAAAAATGGCAATTTATGACTTCTTGTATAAGGTAATTATAAATATGGACGTTAGAATTCCAGTATGCTCTATTTACTGTGATATGACGCAAGCTTTTGACTATGTAAAACATAACGTTTTACTTTAGAAACTAGAGGCATATGGCATAAGAGGAAACATACTTAACCTTATACAGTCTTACCTAATTAACAGAAAACAGTACACAGAAATAACTAAAATATAGACAAAAAGAGAGGAATTTTACATATCTGGCGAACGAACGCCTATTTACGGTGTCCCACAAGGGAGCGTGCTTGGATCACTATTATTTATCCTATATGTCAATGACCTGCCTGATGCTATTAACCACACTATTTGCAGATGACAGCACAGTGACAGTGACAATGACATGTAATAATAAGGACGTTTATAAATATGATATTAATGGAACTTTGACGTCAATAAAATCACGGTTAGATAGGAATAATCTTAAAATTAATTTAGATAAGACGACGATGATGCATTTTAGTCAACGGGTGATAATGCATTTTAGTCAATGCTGATATTGACACAGTATTAAATAAAGTCGACGATACAAAATTTCTTGGTGTAAGGATAGGCGCAAAATTGAGCTGGAATGAATTGAATATACAAGCAAAAAACTGAGCTCGTCCGCGTATGTCTTGTACAAACTGTCCTCCGAAATTAACCCAGATGCTTTGGTGACGGCCTATCATGGATTGGTGGCATCAATTCTGCGCTATGGTATCATATTTCGGGATAACTACGGTCTACGGACAAGGAAATAGCGTTTAAACTCCAGAAGAGGTGTATTCGGGCAATATTTAAATTACAAACGACAGAAAACTGCATACCATTGTTTAAAAAATACAAATTATTAACTTTACCGTCTCTATATATTTTTGAAATTGCATCGTTTGTAAAGTCTAACCCCCAACTGCAACAGAAGTGACAATAGCCAACTTTACATGCACTCTGTTAAAACTGGGAAATATATTAATATAATATGAATAAATTTTAGCCAGTAACCTTTTTAACATACTTGAACTTTATATTATTATTTCTATAGTATTATTATTCACATAACATTTTATAATTAATGTAAGTGAACCAGTCTAGTTTCAGATAAGTTCTTGATCACGGTTAAAATAATCGTATACAGGTTGACTTGTAATTGTTTTTTTCAAAAAAAAAAATTCAAAATATTTTTATTTCATATAAACCTACATGGGCACTTATGAAACGTCAGAAGCTAGGTGCACGGTTCCAATTGGTTGTTTCCTATGGAGAAGAGCCGGCAAGAAACTCCACGGTTACTCTTTTAAAAATAATGGGCTTTTACAATATTTACAAATAACAGTGATATTAGGTATGAGAGGACAGTGTAGGTCTTTCAACAAGTACCAGGTACTTAACAGAATAATGATGGTGAACAAATCTACAGTCCACTAGGCCTACAGCGTTCTCACATTCACAAAATTGAGAAGAATCTATATAAAGATAAATAAATTAATAAAAATAAAAACGCATTTTAAACGAAATGACGTGATTGCTATTACGGCTGTATCAAATCTCAATAATTATCATGTCCACAAAAGCCACTAATAAAGAGTTGAAATAAAATTTTAGGTATATAATGTCAAATAATAGGGTGATTATGTCAAAGAAGAATGTAAAAAAAAATAAAAAATGTATACATGGTAATTTGGGAGCAGTTAATAGATACTTACATAATTTGCCGTTAATCAGGTACCATGGAAGCCACATGTGCAGAAGGAATTATTGCCAAGCTTCCTTGTCTTCAACATAGTCTTTAATTTTATAATATGCTTTCTTAATAAGGACGCGTTTGATGTGGGTTTTGAACTTCCCATCGCTAAGTTCTGTAACCGACTTAGGCAACTTGTTATAAAAGCGGATACTGTTTATAAGAAATGACTTGCTTGTTTTAGTTAATCTAAATTTGGGTATCACAATTTCATGTCTATTACGTGTATTTATATTATGAAAATCGCTTCTTATCTTGAAAAGTCCTAAGTTTTTGCGAACATACAAAATACTTTCTAAGATATAAAGAGAAGGCAGAGTCAGTATATCAACTTCTTTGAATTTGTTTCTAAGGGACTCGCGAGGACCCATTTTATAGATAGCGCGGATAGCCCTCTTTTGTAAAATGAAAACTGAATCTACATCAGCTGCCGATCCCCACAGCAAAACTCCATAAGACATAATACTGTGGAAATAAGCAAAGTAAACTAACCTAGCTGTGGCTATATCAGTCAACTGCCTTATTTTTCTTACTGCATATGCAGCTGAACTTAATCTACCTGAAAGAGTTCTAATGTGGGCGCCCCATTGCAATTTTGAATCTAAAGTAATACCTAAAAATATAGTTTCTGTTATTGCATCTAATTTTTTGCCATCAAGTTTTAGATTTAGACCGACTTGAGGTACATTTGGTAATGAGAACCTAATACATTTAGTTTTGTTCGCATTTAGTAAAAGATTATTAGCGGCGAACCATTTCGAAAGAACAGCTAGACTATCGTTGACATGTAAGACATCTGTATCTTTTCTATCTATTTTAAAAATTAGAGAATTTTGCAGATAAAATAAGAAAGATATAAGAACTGAAGCGGAAAAATTTGGTTGATTTGATACGATTGATTCTAAAATAACAAAAAGCATAAGTTAATTAACCAAGGGGGTCCCCCACACACTTTTATAGCAGGACAATACCGTAACCGAAAAGTCGCAAGATGTGTCAAGTGCGGTGCAACAGTGACCGTGACCTGCCCTGCACACCACCTGCCCAAGGATGATTATGGCCTCTGAAATTGATACTATACAGACTTGCAACACAACACCTTTTCCAATTATACAAAGGAAATATATTTACTCATTACTTAATTACACAATATAAGTGAATTGTTACTGAATGGTGATTCGCCACGTAATCCTACTCAACTCTGTTTACTATCTGTCTGTTTGTTGCTCAATTACTCGGAAACGGCTGAGCAACTTCTAACGATTTTTGCGTAAGTTTGTATAAGACATGCAATCTTATTGGTTCCAAGTTACTTGCAATCAGGTTTGATAATGGGTAATCGTAGGAAATAGGATCAATAATGTAATACGCTTAACCTGCGTTTGCAATTTTGTTTCCAACCATGTAAACAAATATGTGTTTTTGGAAAAGCAACTTTAACTGTACAGACATAAAGTTCAGTTTGAGTTTTAACTTCAAACAATAACTACTAGGTATATAACAATAGGTACTAGGCACTAGTCATTCTAAAATCAATTCAATATACAATACTTTAAAGTTGTTATTCGTTTAAGTGGAAATGATATCAGTTGGAAGCAAGGATTTCGATACAAAATATCCAGAAATTTCGCCTGGCCATCCGGGGCCTAAAATATGAATATCATAAACGTTGTTTCACTCAAGTTAGTGTCAACCAAAGATACTTTTCTGGTGCAACGTTATTAAGAAATTACGATATTATAGCAGCATGCAACAACGACTTTACAACCGAAATACTTTCTTGATTCGTTTTCGTAGTCTGGTTTTAGATAATTTTGTAGTATTTTGAATCCCCTAAATTCGATCATCAGAGTGATAGCGGAGTGAGATCTCATGTGATAAGAAACTGATATCTGATAATGTCTGAGGCAGTAGCATCCTCTTTTTTGATAAAATTCATCTCTATCTCTGTTCAGAGGGCCTAGTGTGAGTTTCTTTTAACCATCTCGACTTTACGCATCGACCGCGTTCGGCGCACCGATTGGCCCTTCACTAGTGAAGGCCGGCCGGCAACCAATCAGAGCGCCGAACGCGGTCGATGCGTAAAGTCGAGATGGTTAAAAGGAACTCACACTAGGGCCTCTGTTATCTTTTGACAATATTTTAATGTCTGACCAGTGTGAGTGTGATGTGATGACTGTCCATCCATTTTATACCGAGACCATTCCGAGCTTCGGAAAGCACGTTGGTCGTTGGTCGTTGGTCCCGGCTTTCATTCGTAGATCCGCGACAGTCGTTACGGGTAGTCAGAAGCCCGAAAGTCTGAAAACCAGTCTTACCAACCACTATCGTGTTTACCCAGTAACTGGGTTATGGAGGTCGGTTAGGCAGTCGCTCCATTGAAAATAGTGGCTTTTTAGCTGCATTCGGTTAGACTGGAAGCCGACCGCAGCACAATTAGGAAATGGCAGGCAGATGATATATTATTATCTTCATAACGTTGTAGAATGTAAACATTCAATATTCCCTGTTTGTATTGAAGCATTGTTATCGCTACTGTAGCGAATCAGATATTTTAAACAATGATTTGTTGATGCTTTCTCTCCGTATCGTTCTCATTGTCTCGATCACGATAGCATAAGATGTTCTAAATAAAACTGCGCAAGTATGCCCGGTCGGCATACGTGTGCGTCTTCTAAGAAAGGCACATAAATCGGCACAACATCTCCACCTCAATACTGTGTCAGGGTACCAATCCTGTCGGTTACACTCAATTGCAGATCAATATTGACGAAAAGCTTGTCTCTTCTCGTCAGCTTGACTTGCCCGGCCTGCAAATGATTACGGTAGGATAAGACCCCGGTCTATGTTTACGGGGCCATAATAAAGTCGTATAACTACCTACCAGACGAGGCCTGCACCTATTTTAACTTTCCAGCCTTTGGAATCAACAAATAAATAATATTGAAGCGTCTGTTTGACAGCTTTTTACCAAATGCTTATGAAAGTACCTATATAATATACAGTAGGGTACGAGTATTTTAATTTTTTTTTTTTTTTTTAAATTGTTGTCTGGCTGGTTTTGTTCTGCTGATGTTATAAAGAGTAAAATAATAATACAGGCTCCTTTTTTATTTAAACCACGCGGGCCACTTCGCGAGCAGCAGCTAGTTTTGAATAAAATGATGCAAAATTGCTGCTTCAAAATGTAACATCTGGTGCAATTGAATCAGTGTTTCTTGCACAATTTCTTTGTAGCTGTCCATCTTGCAATAATGTTGCTGATTTTCATCGTTGTTCCGTTTTGTGTACAGGGTTATTATATATCTGACGATAATTTTATCAAAAATGTACAATTGTTGCCATTTCTTTGTTATATGAGTGGGTAGGTACAAATCTGAACAAAAGCTGATTAATTTAAGAGTTCCCGTCTCATCATCTGCCTAGCCTCTTCCCAACTATGTTGGGGTCCACTTCCAGTCTACTCGGAAGGCAGCTGAATACCTGTATTTTACATGGAGCGATTGCCTATCTGACCCCACAACACAGTTACTGGATAATACGATAGTTTACGATACAATACAGGTCGGGCATTTTTGACAAATATTCTGTGGAATAAGGACAATGAAGAATGCCAGAAACTAATCTTTGAACCAACCATTTAAAATGGCCTCCTTGGAACTCTACGTGCACAGTGGCATGCCTCTACCGACGCGACACCGTATTGATCTAATGAGCTCACTCATTAAAGTTCCAACAGATTTCCTTAATGTTTGTTTACTGCGAAGAAGTCACAGTGGGGACGGGGAACTACCTTGTTTGTATAGTCGGTCTACAGATATGAATATTATCATCAATGTGGACAGAACATTCACTTTGGTGTTGGAATTGGAAGTCGGAAGATAACAAGTCTCTTGCACGGTGCAGGTGAAAATTTACCTTTTTAAGGGTTCCGTACCTCAAAAGAAAAAAACGGAACCCCACTTCGTTGTCCGTCCGTTCGTCTGTCAGTCATTCTGTCAAGATCCTTTTTCTCAGGACCGGGTGGAGGTATTAAGTTGAAATTAATATCAAATGCGTAGGTTTATGGTCCCTTAGAGCTCTAAAAAAAAATCAAGCTTCTAAGTCAACGCAATAAAAAGTACGGCCATTTATGCGACGTATTTTGATACTCGCTAATAAATTAAAACCTACAGGGTTCTTCCCGTTGACCTAAAATCATGAAATTTGACAGGAAGCAAGGTTCTTTCAGCACAAGTAAAGGAAAAAGTCCGAAAATCGTTAAATTGTAGTTTTATCTGATATAAAAGAAAATAAACTTACATTTGCAGTTGGAGAATTGACCGTGGTTTATATTGAATTGATGTATGGAAGAACCTGTTTTTCAACTACAAAGTTAAGTTTGTTTTTGGGATAAATCCATCCCAACTACGGAACCCTTCACTGCGTCGTCCGACATGCACTTGGCCGCAATAACATTTCTAATTAAACTACCCGTAACTAGAAGACAATGATCATAACCTTGGGACAACGCTTGGAATCACTCCAACACATTGTGTACATAGTAATACATTCTTCATTGTCCGCCATCTTCGACGGAGATAGCCGAAGGGACGCGGGAATGCCCGAAGTAGCACAGCTAGAAAAGTTGGCGGTAAATGGTGGAGGATGTGGTCAAGAGTTTGTAGTGCCTATAGTAGCCAGTCACTAGCTACATGTAAGAATAACCACACATCGGTCGGAAGTAACACTTGAAATACGAATATCGCCCTTACTGCTACGACAATAAACGCATTAATTGCTGGTATGTCTCTTATTGATGATGACGAGGTGCTCAAGTAAATTTCCTTCTCTAAGGTGGGGCGATAGAAGTACTAGCAAGTATGCGTATTTACACCACCCACTTAAGAGACAAAGTAACCATCCCATAATAAATGACCGCGTCTCTTTTAAATTCGTCCATGAAAAACTATAACAAGTCGCGCAGAATGATAAACTGAACAGCTGAAGCTATTTCTGCCACATTACGATCATCATTTAAATTCAATCGTTTGGCGATTTGGCTCATCAAAAGCTTAGCTTTCATGTTGCACTTAGTGTTAGAAATGCGTATTAGCTTTATGGCACCGCTTGTCAATTATCGAATTTACATTAGAAACCGCGGGACCGCCTTGGCTTCGGCTCCCAGGTCCGGCGAAGTGTTTTTGGGTTTTTACTTCAGGAGTTTCTCAATAGCAGTAACAACACTCAGTCGTGGCAATTGGCAAGCTCCCTATTATGTGGGACTTAAACCTAACCGGACGAATGTGAGTGTACATACGGGACATCTCTTCTTATCCCTCCGGGGAATACATCCAATGTAACACAGCTGACAGACGTACTTGTTCATAGCGTGTCGACGGCAATCTAAATACAGTCGGCCCAGAATTAATCTACAGATTTACTGTGATCTCAGTTTGTTGTTATTGCCCGATAGAAGCGCTGTTGCCCATCTCCTTATGCACTGAAATGGAATCCTTACTCGCCTTAATAAAGCTTTGTTAATCGCATGACAACATCTGCAATGCGGCACGACAGAAATCTGATAACGAGTGTCTACATTGAAAGCGTCCTAATCCATCCAACTATATATTTAGACAGTTTACTTTGTGCACTGTATTCATTGGGCTGTCATTCGTCGATCTTTGACAGTCTTTACGGGTAGTCAGAAGCCCGAAAGTCTGACAACCAGTATTGCCAAGGGGTGCTATTAACTATCGTGTTACTCAGTAACTGGGTTGTGGAGGTCAGATTGGCAGTCGCTCTATGTAATATACTGTTATTCAGCTCTATCAGGTAAGACTGGAATCCGACCCCGACAGAATTGGTAACAGGCTAGGCAGATGACTTACTAAATGAAATACTACTTGAGTACTAAGATAGGTCCCAGTATTCTAAGTTGCCAATTGCTCGAAAACGTGCCTATATCGTACGATTTAAATTCTTTGCATCAGATAGTGCGAAGGTCAGTCATTAAAACAAGTTATTATCGATTTAAAACTAGTTCTGAGATTGTGGCCAGCAACGACTGGTTTTAAAAGCAAAGATTACAAGATATTACCAAACGGTCACAGCGGCAAATCTCAACGGAGACTAGGCAGCTAGCAGCTACGCAAGATATATAGCATAAGTGTGTGCGCAAACACAGGTGCATTCTCTGCTCCCTCACTCTCATAGTACACAGGAGATATAGTGAACCAGTGTGTGCGCAAACACAGGTACATTCTCTGCTTCCACATTCTCATAGTTCGTTGGAACGGCAATCCGACATTATTAATGTTCTTTCACCACCTATTTTGTTACTCCAGGCTGCTACTGAAATTTTTTTGCCAGAATAAACCCAATAACTAGCAAAACGTCACTGTGGTTGGGGATAGCTAACAATGTGACAATGAAAAAGATGGAAAGAAATAATATGTACCTACGATCACTAACTTTAACTTTTTAATTCTTATTGGTATTTTCCACTAGATGACTTACGATTAAGTACTCGTATCGTAAGTCATCTAGTGGAAATTACTTTCTTCCATAATATAATTTTACTCAAATTAAGTTCAATCCATTCGCCGAAAAACGATACGAAAATATCGTTTTTCGGCATAAATCACAGGACAATGGGAAAATCTGTCACATCTAGTGAGCAAGGTTGCGTGGTTATTTTCACGATCCAATTACGACAGCTAAAGTTAAATTGTAAGTACCAGGTACTAAACAAAATAGATCATAATTTTAGTAGTGGCCCAGGCCTACACAAACTGGAAAATGTCTAATATTTCCACAACATCGTCCATATCGCGTCGTGATATGACTCAATAATGACCTGATGACGCTCTGACTAACGCAGCATTGCGTCATTTGTTTATTATTGTCAACAGATTTTAATGAATGTGTAATAGGGATTTTTAGTTTGAGGGTCCAACGACCTCGATTTACATAGCGTGGCAGAAAGCAATGTTGGTGGAATTGTTGCAAGGTCAAATTCACAATGTTGAATAGAATAAGCACCAGCGGCGAAGTGTCAGTCTTTATTAGAGGGAAGCCGAAGCAGAGTCGGATCCGGTCTAACTTTGCTTACTTATGAATAAAGTAAACATTGATTATTTATTTTAAAATAATTCTTTCGTTAACTGAATTTAACACCATCTATCGCCAAATGGCAGAACTAAAAATCACTACACAAACATAACTTCTTATTTCGTTTATAATTCAAGTAATAATAATTGATCTAGAGAAAAAATATCTCATATCTGGATAATAAACTATATTTTCTTACTGTCAATAATTATTTTAGACATAAAAGCCGAGGAATCTTGTTTTTTTTTCAAATAGTCTTTAAAAAAGACATGATTGTCGAATAAAAAATAAATCGAGCGAAAATTTTCCAATTACGTCTAGAGAGACCAGAAAAGACATGGTTCTGAACTGAAGAACATAGTTCTAAATGCGAGTCCATTACTGTATCATACTTGCTCAGATATAACAAAGTTTCGATAGTTACTTTGGACTTGAATTTGGACCTTCATCGTGCCCGCGAATAGCTACTTCTTGTTTACCTAACAAAATAACGGTGTCAATAAACCGTTTCATTAAATTCCTATTTCGATCTACTTTTCTATTATGAGCTTCATGAGAATTAGCGAAAAATGATTCTATCCTACTAGTCCCAAACTCATGTAACTCTAAACAGCTACGAATATGTTTTTCAGTCTGAACATGTTTTTTGGTTGAATTCGTCAGATTATTAATATCTGTAAAACCCCTTTATTCCATAAACTACTAGAATCTGAGAAAAGTAAACATGGAAAACAATACATTTTATTTAATTTACAACTGCCAGTCAGCCATGGATATTTATCGTAAAGGGAAACATTAAAATGTTTGAAAAAAACCATCACGTTGTTTGTAATTTATAATCATATCTGGACGAGCACGGCCTAACTTAATGATGTGTTTCTTATTTTCAAAGCTCAACCTTGAAAAGCATAAAGATTATTTACTTTGTGAGGCAACAGCCTCACAAAGTAAATAATCTGTCAAGCAACAATATAAAACTATTAATGCCGCCATCCTAATTCTACTGATCGTACTAATTACTTTTCAAAACTACTCTAAATAAATAATTTCAACTTATTAAACTATCTACTTACCCAAAATACCCAATTACAACAATCTTTTCTTTCACTAAACTCAAAACACATAAACACTATCTCAATCACTATTCTATACCTACAATAATAAACTAATGAATTCAATTCATACGGAGCGAACAAAATGCAAATTAACTACTTAATTTGTACAAATTATATGGTTCTAATGCGATTACATCAAAAAACAACCACGCATAATGTCAATCGAATGATGAATGTATCACAGGAATGTATGATGTCCGAACTCCGAGCCGAACGCATTACGAAATTCAACGACAACAAACGAACAACTGAGCGAACTGACCGAACAATAGCTCATTCATTTTCGTTTCACGACGCGCATGCGTATTACATCGTAACTCGGCGCAGACCGGCTTACCCGGCTACTAAGAAACAGCGGTGTCACGTGACCGAAGTGACGTCAAGTGGACTTTATTTTCTATAGAAATTGAATTCACAATAAGCCGGACGCGCCTACGAGTTATTTTAGAGCAAAATGTTTTGTTGTTGGGACATAAAGACAAAAAAAATTGTGTAGGCGTTTTGTAATGTTTTAATTTTATGGTGTATGATTATTCAATGACGATAGAGTGGTAGTGTTCCCGAATTTCTGAAGGGAAGCCGGCAGGAATCGAGTTGTTTGGAGTCATCGCCCCTGATAAGCACACAACCTTATGGACCCGCACAAACCCGTAAAACCGTCCAAGAGACACATGCAACACTAGATGAAATGTGTGTGTTTTACACCGATTTTAAAACTGGGCCTAATCTATGACTTACTGCTGTAATAGGCAGAAACCACTCTACATTAGACGGGGAAGAACCATATTATATTTTTCCATTACTTAAATAAAAAAAGTCTAAGTCAAATAATTTATTTCAATTAGGCACAAAGAAGGTACTTTTGAACGTCATAGGTATTTAAAATATTAAATATTGAAAAAAATATTAATTATATTTTTTAAATTTCTCATTTTTCTCATTTTGATCAAAATCTAACGTAGTGAGTACGTAGTAGTCAGGTACGTAGTAGTACCTACTCGCAACCGACGTGCGTGTATGAGCCGATGTATAAACGTAGTGTGTAAGGAGCGAAATTGGTGGCGTTCTGTAGTGGCTGCCAACCCCCATGGGAAGAAGGCGTAAGTGTTTGTATGTGTGTCAAACGTAATTAAAAGCTGCAATACGAATAAAACTAAATCGGGTAATTTTCCGGACTACCTTAAAACATCCCCCTTAATGAACGATACATGACACTAATCACACATACCCGACCAAATAGGGAAATCCGATGAACTCGCCCACCAGTATGAATGACGCCCACAGGATGATCATGGCGAGGTATTCTTAGCCGGGATTACACGGTATTCACTGGCGTAGACGTGATATTACGTCATCAGTTTATAGTTAAACACTCGACCACAACACACCGTGAGTCAGTAGAAGTGATGGATTTTAACAGTTTTTCTTTTCTTGGTGTACCTAAAATAAACGTCCATTATGTCCATGTATGACTAATAATGTCAACCTGCTATCTAATTACGCAACACATTTTAGTAAACAATTACGACAAATTTGTTTCATTTTGACAGTTTAACAACATTCATTGCGTTATTTACGTTGTTGAGCAATTTTTTTTCCGAACTTATGAAGCAATGGATTAGAAATTTGTTTTAAAACGATTCAAATTCCGATTGATCGTATATTACGTAATTAGGGTGCTGTTTATTGTTCTGCTGAGGGCAAAAGGCGAATGAAGACATCATCATCTACCTGCCCCGTCCCATGTTGCTGGAGGTCAACACGTTTTTGGTCCGTTAGACATTCATGTATTCACATAAAAACGCGCTGTTGGATTTTCAACGCTCGGCTTAGCTTCAGACCAAATAAAAAACCAAAACATGCACACATTAACTACCATTTACAATTAAACTACACCTCACTAAGTGCACATAATGTTTACGAAACCGGCCTCACGTCACTGTTGACAGCGCTGTCTTGGTTTTTTTATATGGTCTGAGAGCTCAGCGTCGAAAGTTGAAGATGCAACTGACAGCGCGTGTTAGTAAAAACTGGCATAAGACTATTATGTCTACCTCGTGTCCAATTGGCCACAATTCAATTCGTTTAGGAGTCGTGAAAACGTTTCATGGTCCGTTAGGAATAAGAGCGCGAACTCAGTCGTTAAGATTTGTATCTTGACACAGTGGCCGACATAGAATGTTGGTAGTGTACTGAGGTCACTGGCATTAACACCAGGCAAACTCATTAGTCAATAGAGCCAAATATCAATACTACTCTTTCTTAAAATGTTAATGTAAAAAAATATTGAATCGGCTCAGTTTTCGAGGAGAAATAAGAGGAAAACGAAACGTCGATCTATTAAATAAAATAATTATAATAAAATTATTTTTATTTAATTATAATATTAATAATTAAATTACGAGACCGATCATAATAATCCGACCGAGCTCAGACCGATTATATAATCGGTCTGAGCTGCAGCTGTCCTTATCGCACTCTACGGACGCAGACTTGAGGTAAGACGACGGCAAAAGTTTCATCAAAAACCTATTTTACAAATTCCTTGCAAGCCCTGTTCCCTCTTAAAACTCCCATCCTCTTTCACTCCACAACGCTTCCTAAAATTAACTTGCTAAGAAGTAGGATGCCATCATTATCATCATATCGGCTGATAATAATATGATGAAAGCATCTTACTTATACATTTTCGATGTCCTGTTATTTTTTTATTTGAAATGTAGTTTGAATTTTGAATAATACTTGATATTTTGCTTCATGACCGAAATCCCGATCCCCGCGCGTATCTACGCTCGCACTTCATCGGCATTTGTTCAGAGCCGCACTCTATAGGCCAAAGAGTCACGGTTTGCTGACCACTGGCCTAGACTATAGCCACAGAGCACGATGACGCCTCGCCGGACACTGCTAGACAGCATAGTGAACACTTCAAACTGAAACTCAAACCATTTACATAAACTCACTAGTCTTTTTGCCGTGAGGGTAGGTAGGAACTACAGAACGCCACCTGCTACAATCCTTAAATACTTCTTTTGCTACGTTTACATTAACAGTCTGGCCATATACGCACGGGGTTACGAGTACTACGCATTTAGGTATTTCAATTAAAACATTTACGCGTTTTTGAAACGCAGGCGTTTTTGAATTTTCAAGGAGTCGGTCAGTTAGAAAGATGACGCTCCATTCCAAAGCGTAGAGGGTTCCTATGAAGCAGAACGGGCAAGAAACTCCATGGACACTCTTTTAAAGCAGAATATTGGTTACATCGTATACTGAAAGTATAAACTACATAATTTACTTAAATTAAACTACTTTCCATACAAACCAAGCGTGATACCGTTTACTTGCACTACGACACAAATGACCTGGAAACTGACGGCTTTGAAGGCAGTCCGTGACAGAAGTTGTGCTGCCAATTTCCGGCGCCACGAATTTGATGAGTACTGCTGTCTCTAGACGCTGCTCTGTGCTCTCCGTTATTTGTCTTGTAGTGATAAATGATTGAAATCTGACAGTAATTTGTCATTCACGATAGTTGAATGGGCTAAATACACCGAACGTTATTTCGTTTTCACGTCAAAAGAATGTTAGTTTTATTTTATTATTTTTTTAGCATTATTTTAATAAAATAAATGTTCTAGTAAACAAATACTGTACGCCAGCAGTATTATAACTATGAATATGTTTTAGGCAGATAAAGTGCCATTAGCGGCATAATAGTGGCGCTGCCTCAGCTTGGCTAAAGTGCCGTAAGAATTGCAATTATTAGAATTGCATTGTCATTGTCACTATCACTGTCACTTGTTGTTTTGTTTGATTGTTGAGGTCAGTTCGCTGTAAAACACCACATTTCCAAAACATTACATTTTCTTGTGCCTAAAGGGCCGCCGACCGCTGCCGCGCGCGTGTGCGCAAATAGCGGCTCACTTCCTATCTTCAGCTTCTGTTTGACTGACAACGATCAATTTTTTTGCATAATAATGTCAAAAGCTTTCTTTAGTTTTAAGACTGATTGTATCATCATTTTGTACCAAAGCTCCTCTAATTATATTTAGAATCGTTAATAATTAGTGTTCATGCGAATCTGGGTCTTAGGTTGGCCTGGTGAAGGTCGCGACAATTCGCTTTATGTGAGAAGCACTACTAGTCCTTGCACATAGGAGTATTGTCATGTAAAATCCGGTCAAAATGATTTAATGGCTTATTTAATAATAAAACATGGTAGTATAAATTAATATAATGTTTAATTATAATAAAAAGTACTTTAATCTCAAAAAACACGTATATTTAACTTAAGTTCTAAAAAATATCTAAATTATCCTCTTCCTCTTCATCATCTTCATCTATATTTCTGCAGCTGATGTTGTCTTCTGTTGACGTTGATGGTAAAGATGGCGGTGCAATTGCGAGCATCAGATCAAGCGCCTCTTTCGTAAAACATTTTCTCTACAATTGCTGTTTTGGTTGAATTGAGCTTACATAACGGGAACTTAATAACAATCTGTTAATTTATTTATTTATTTATTTAATACTTCGAGCACACAAATGTACAGAGGCGGACTTAATGCCATAGGCATTTTCTACCAGTCAACCTTCGGGTGATGCAGAGACAAACAGTGGTAGGTGCAATAGCGAGAAAAGAAGATTTTTTACATTTAAATATAAAGATATACATATATACCTATTTAAAACTATAAATATAATAAATACACCTAATTATATATAAATATAAGCACAAATAAAACAAACAATGGGAAAACATTACCGTTGTGATGATACTGCCAGCTTCTTGCGAATATGCTCGCGAACTTTAATTCTAAAAGATAATCGGTTGGTCGCCATCCTGATTTCCTGAGGGAGCGCATTCCACAGAGAGATGGACTGAATGAAGAAGGAAGAGTGAATGAAGTCTGTGCGGTGAGTGGGACATTGAAGAAGACGATTGTGAGATGAACGTAGATTTCTATTGTGGTTGGCGCAAATGTACTGAAAGTGGGGGGCCAGATAACTAGGGGAAGAGGGAGAGTTAAGAAATGAAAACAAGGTGGTCAGCGCCCTTTGCTCTCTGCGCTGGCGTATGGGCAACCACCTTAGAAGCGACCGATGCGCAGAAACATGATCATATTTACGCAGATTGAAAACGAATCGAATGCAGTTATTGAGAAGACGGTCAAGTTTGTTGAGGAGATCTGCATTCAGGTCATAGTAGCACACATCACCATAATCGATGATAGGGAAGATTAAGGACTGCACAAGCATTGTCTTCGTACTTGATGGCAATAAATTTTTCAATCGGTATAGAGCCCGCAGCGTTCCAGTAACCTTCTGGCTTACCCTAGCGACTTGAGTACGCCAGTTTAGGGTATTATCAATGTGCAAGCCTAAGTCCTTCACGTCAGTGCTAAAAGGAACGATCGTACCATTGAAGAGAACTGGTGGCAAGGTTGTACCATCCACCTTGCTAATACCGCGAGGACTGCCAATGATGATCGCTTGACACTTCGTAGGGTTTACGGCTACACCAAATCTATCAGCCCAGGTTTTTATGGCTATCAAGTCCCTGTTTAATTTGTCGATAGCGTCAGGTAATTCATCAACCCTTCCCTGACAGTACAACTGCAAGTCATCTTCTGCATACAGATGATACGCACACTGAAGTTCGGAAGTTATAAGATTAATAAAAATAGAAAACAGAAGAGGAGAAAGTATACCGCCTTGAGGAACGCCAGTATCCAAATCACACCAGCATGAAGAAGAATCCCCAACCTGAATAGACTGCTGACGTTCCTGAAGATAAGAGGAGAACCATTCCAGTGCTTCGGGAGAGACCATAAGATATGACAAAACGGCTAACAGGATGTCGTGACTGACGGTATTAAAAGCATTCGAAAAATCCACCAAAACTAGAGCAGTAACTTTGGTGTCTTCCAGTCCTGCCCTTACATCGCCAGTCACTTTAAGGAATAATGTCCCTGTTGCAGTCTTCTCTAGAAAAATTTCTTTGCGACTTGCTGCTGCCCATTTTTGTTTGAATTCTGTCTTAAAAAATCTCACAGTACGATCCAAAATAGTTTTTTTATCATCAGGGGATTGGGTTATTTTAACTAATTTTGTTCTTAATTATTCTAACTTTTCTTCAACTTTCTTTCCTTTACAGTCTCACATGATGTCGTACAAAGCTCTTCTGGTAAAACTAACAGTTATTCTACATTATCTGAAAACAAAACAACAAAAAGTCAAATATACCCAAATTTTACACTATTTGCATATTTAAATAATTGAAAATAAAAATGGCGGCATATTTTTATTGTTTTTACTTAAACACATTCTATACAACATATTAATCGTAAAATATAGGTTTGACAAATAAACAAAAACACGATTAATAAACGAAAACTTTCGGTTCATCTTTCTGAATTTTTTAGTATTTAATTGTTATGTTAAAATAATCTACGTAGCTTGTTCTTCGAATATTCACAACGTTTTTTCCACAATTTATCACAACAAACGTATAGTTCAAACTCCAATGCTGTGAAAACGACAAACGCCGAGAACATGACATGCGGTTTAGACAACGACTGGGTTCTGACTGCTTGTGCAGGAAGGGTCGACTGCCCGAGTTACAAATATGTCCCTTTTTCGATGGACCGGTTAATAGGCTGCAATAATGTGTGGCTTTAATAGGTTTTTATTTAAATTCGTAAATTCAACTTTTCACCGGATTTTACATGGAAATACTCCTTTGTGCATTGTGGCGATATTTATGTGCAGCAGTGCACGTCTTTCGGCTGAATTCATCTTAAAGTAACAAAAACGTAGTTGTAACGTCTGTATCCTCTCGTCTCCAGGTCCACTTCTCCGAGCAGCCTCCGACGGTGCACGTGATGCGAGTATGGTCGTTCGCAGCGAGGCAGGCGAGAGCAGGACATTGGGAGAGATACGCTCTGGACAGGGAGAGGTTTAAGCGGAGGTACGTAACCACAGCAGTTCAGATTACTTAATAACAATATTCTCTTTTCCCTAGCCTGTATTGTCACACTGCAGGGCAAAGGCCCTTTTCACAGACAGGGCAATTAGCAGAAAACAAATAAAATTCCCCGTTGTCTAGTGGTCCCAAACGGGCACCAAACCTGCCGCGGGCTACTAAGCAGCTCAGACTTAGAATCTGTATTTAGTTAATAATAATAATATAATAATAATAAAATCATTTATTTCTCACCACAATATTTAAACATAACAAGAAGATATTGTTTAGTGATTATAATAAAATATACAATATTGTGGGAGACTGGTGCCTAAGCTAGGCTAATAACCTGTGTTATAGGACACCAGGTCCCCACTCCGAGTAACAATGTCAGGACGTACTAAAGCAATACAATTAGTTGCGGCAAGTACAGTGTTGTGGGAGGTAAGTAAAAAGAGGGTGTGTATGGTATGTGTGTGTGATAGTGTATGTACGAGTATGCTTGTGTGTATGTGGTGTTAGATAAGTGGACGCGTAAATGGTATTTAATAGGGAATAGATTATGTATATAGAAGGTACACTAAGACATTGAAGGACTACGAGTTAACTATAAGGACACATTTGGTGCTATCGTAAGACAACTCCTGCAGCCAATTCGTAAGCTTGGTTATCAATTTACTTCTGTTGAGAGGATATATATCGAGAAGGCAATGGATTTTATTATATATTCTAGCACTGAGGACGCCGAACTGCCGGCTCCGGAATGAAGTACGACATTGAGTTGATGTACAAACTGGATGACCTTTGCGTTTCCTTAAAATTTTGTTGTCCAGAGGAAGCAAAGAATGACGGCGTAGAACGGCACGCAGAATGTACAATTGGCGCACTGTTAGGACCATTGACTCGGAGTAGAGCAGGGCAGTTGGGTAATCTCTGCGTTTGAACTGCATAACTTTTAAGACTGCTCTTTGAGCTCGCTCAACCTGAATCAGGTGGGTTTTACTGGTTCCTCCCCATGCAGAAATGCAGTAGGTAAGAACAGAGACACACAGGCTCTGGTATACAAGGAATAGAGTTTCTCGATCAGCTGAGTGTCTCAGTTCTTTGAAAATATATATTAATTTCCTAATACGCGAGCAGAGTGTTTCTATATGGGGGCGCCAGCTAAGGTGCTCATCAATGTGGACTCCGAGGTATTTGGTACTTGGAACCAGTGATAGGGTTAAGCAGGTGCAAGTATTGGGGCTGTGATCCAAAGAGTTCAGGCAAGTATGGGCTTTGACCATACTAGAACCCGCGGGAGGTGTGGACGTGTGAGGGAGAGTAAAGCGAACAACCTTGGTTTTCTCAATATTGAGGGTTAACAAATTCGCCGAGAGCCATGCCATCACTCGTTGAAGCGACCGCTCCGCTCTTAGCTTACAGTTGTCCCAGTTATTATCATATATGATTAGTGCCGTATCATCTGCATAAGTGAATATATCGCAGTTAGGTATTGATAGGCGGCACAGATCATTTATGTAGAGTAAGAAAAGGGTAGGACCCAAAATACTACCCTGTGGCACACCAAAACTGATGCTCCCCTCATCACTATACAATGAGTCGATTTTGACACACTGTGAACGATTTGTCAGATAGTCTGAGAATATCCTGAGTGCCACTCCGCGGATTCCGACGCCTTCCATTTTTGAAATGAGTATAGGTATAGAAACCGAGTCAAACGCCTTTGATAAGTCAAGAAAGACACCGAAACATTTAAACCCCTCATCCAACTTGCCAACCACCGCACTCGTAAGGTCCAGAACCGCATCCTCAGTAGAGATTCCCCGTCTAAAACCATATTGATTATTTGCTAGAAGTTTATATTTCACGAGATATGTGGTAAGACACTTGTTAAGTACTTTTTCTAGTACTTTAGACAGGGAACTCAAAACTGAAATTGGCCTATAGTTGGTGACGTTGGATCTGTCTCCACTCTTGAATATTGGGTGAACAACAGCTTTCTTGAACGCACTTGGAAAAGTACCCGACTCAATAGCGCGGTTACAGACGTGCGTTATGGGAACTGCTAGGACGGAGCTGGACCGCTTGAGAACACTGGCAGGGATATTGTCATAGCCAGTGGCGCTGTCACTACGTAGGCTGTCAATCACACTTTTTACCTGCTCTTCGTCAACCGGCATAATGACAAGAGAATTTCGCGGCGGGGGTTGTGATGAGCATTCAGGGTAGGGGGATCCAGAGGGCGATTTAATTTTTGAAGCTAGATCTTCACCCACACCAACAAAAAAACTATTAACTTTGTTAATAGATATTTTGGTGTCTGGTGAGCTTTGTAGAAGCGCACTTGGTGACTGCGAAAGAGAGTTTTGGTTCGTTATACCCTTAATAGTTAGTTAATGGCGATAGGCTCGCCACTATTACATGGGACTTAACCATAACTGGTGAATGCACTAGGATGTACCACACGCCTCTGCCGATCCAAGTTCACGGATGTTTTAGAAATAGGTCAGAAGTTTGTGCTGTACAAAGGAACAAACTTACTCTTTCATCGGACATACGCCTGGTTTCTGAATTGAGAATTTGAAGGTGAGAGCTTGTAAAACTACTGTCGCATTACTTTTAGGGTAATTCCGTCAATATGGCCCGCGGAATTAAAAATATCTTATTTTTAATTTTGAATTTCGCGGGCTTTCATTTTAAGTAATGCTAAAGTAGAATTTGACAAGTTCTCAACTTTAAATTCTCAATTTAGAAACCGGGCCAGATTTATAGCTAGTTCCTTTTCATACGTCCCAGTTGCCGGGTAGCCGGCGCCGGGTACCCAGCGGCTAAGTGTATGGACATGTACGTTATCTTTCACACGACCCGGCGTAAGATAACGTACATATGCCCATACATTTAGCCGCCGGATACCCGGCACCGGCTATCCGGCAACCGGGACATATGAAAAGACACTTATTCTCAGCCTCACTATGGCTGAGAGAAACTGCTCAAAATACCATTCTCAATTTTCATTTCTCAATTTGCAGAATTGCTGACGTAGAAGTAGCAATTTCCTGGGTCCTGAAACCTCAACACCGTTCCAGAGTAATGTTCCAACGATTCATGCCTTGGTGGAATGCACAGAAGAGGAAAGAACTAGCTGAGAAGAAGGAACGACAGGCACAGGAAAAGCTGAGAAGAGAGGAAGAGGCATTAAGAGCTACTGAAGATGAGAAACAGAAGACGATGACAGAAAAAGGTGAAAATAGTGATGCAGTGCCTTCTGGAGACGGTGATATGGAAGTCAGTGGATCTAACAACATTTTGGTAAACGGAGAAGTATTTAAGAATGATGTCAAAGAAGAATTAAACAAAGCGACTGACATCTCAGAATCTGAACCTTCTGCAATCACAGAAAATGCCGAAATTGATGTGAAAAAGAGTGAATCAAACAAGATTTTATTAAATGGAGAAGTATTTAAGAATGCTCTCACAGACAATTTAAAAGAACTAAGTAAGGCGGCTGACGTCACAGAATCAAAGAACAATTCAAGTAAGGATCATGTTACAAAAACTGAAATAATTCCTTTGAATGATAAACTGCTTGATTTGAGAGCAGATTTTGTTAAGCAGGCCATTTTAGAAACTTGACAGGACAAAATACATCTTTGTCAGTAGCAGTATGATATTGGGTAGCTTAATTATTGCATACATCAAATATTTTAAAAGTAAAAAAATAATTAAAAAAGATGGTTTTAAAATGAGATGAAACCCTTTAAAAATACAAGTATATAAATATATTTTTTAAATGTACTGGAAAGAAAGAAACTTATTATTAAAATAAGAAACTTAAAACTTATTATTGGTTTAAGTTGTATTTTAATAATAAGTTTCTTTTTATTCGAAAAAGTGTGTAATCTTGAAAAAACTGTCGTAAAAGCAGGCCGTAACGTACAGTTTTCAAAAACAGGGCACTCTTTTAAAACCTAGGCCATAATTTGGCCTTAATGTTTACAAAAAATATAATATTCTACAGTTTAAGTAATGTCATAGCCAGCCTGGCATAGCCAGTTTGAAGCAAGCTGGCTATCCCAGGCTTTTACTGCTTAAATTATGTTTTATCCAAACACGAGATAAGGCCAAGCCTTAGACAATATTTACGCCAGTATTCCCCGAAGGGTTAGCCAGAGGGGTGCCCACATTTCGCTAGTTATGTTCAAGTCCCATGTAGAGCGAGGGCGAGCCTGTTACCATCAACAGTTGTGTTGTATTACTGCTTACCCAATATCTTAAATAAAAACTGCCAAGTGCCTAAATATAATCACAAATAAGAGACTGATACTATCTGTAGCGGAAGTGCCGAATTGTAAGTAAATGGTACCGAGAGCAAGATTTACAGACCGCACTTTGACTTAACTAATGTCGCATACGAATTTGAACATTAATCGTATAGAAGTAATGTTTATATTCGAATATAACGCTTACTCACATTGGCTTGTACGAATATGAACATTATTATCATACCTATAAGGTTCATATTCGTATGGTCTTAGTAAAGCCAAAATGCGATGTATGCATCTTGTCCTAACACTAGATTTACAAGGATATTATTCTTAAGTACTGTTCTTTTGCACTTATTCACTTAGATTCATATTTTATCAATTGAATTTTTCAACAGATCTTAGCAAGTAATAACAGCCGCACGGGTCGATCGATCGGGTAACGCTACGTTTGCCAAGGTCGGTCCGTGGATGGATGACCATCTTTAGATACCGAGACCTCTCCGTGCGTCAGAAAGGACGTTTAGCGGTTGGTCCCGGCTGTCAATCGTAGATCGTTGACAGTCGTTACGGGTTTAGTTTAATTTGACCCTGTATATCTTTAGAATGTAGCAGTCCAAATGTTGGAAAATTCAATAAAAATATAAAATATTCACCTATTTTTTTGCAATGGTAGTCCACATTTTGTTAATATTACTTCCTAAAGTGTACATAAGATGATAATATATTATATAAACGTTGTATAAATATGTAAAAAGATTCGCTTTACCGTTTTATATTTATTTAAACTTGCCTTTCTGTTCAGACCAATCCTTGGCCTGGCCCAACAAATAAAATACAAGAAAAAAAACATTGATTGATTAAATCTTATTTTATTTAAGATTTCAGGCATTTATACATAAATAAAATGACAAATATATGTATAACTAAACAGAAAACTTGTATATATTATTTTTTCTGAGTTCATTTAAAATGTTCTTTATGGCCATGGCTTAGTCAAAATAAATTTATATTATTTATTGGCCTGGCCCGCCCATAAAAGGCCGAACTCTCTTATATACTGGCCTAGGCCAAATTATCTGATATAAAATGTACACCAATAATGAGAATGCGTTTCGGACATAATTATGTCAGTCGTCATCGGACAGCAACCTTGTAGCAACGACAATAAAGATCAATGTGATGCAAAACAACTGTGAAACGACTGCAAACACTGCGTACAAAACAATACCTGTTTTACGAATTTAAACTTTATTAGTTCCTAATCGTGTACAACTGACAGGTGTCCAAATTATTAATGGTGTACATCTTATTCTTCTTAGTGTGTCGATGGCAATCTAAATGGACTCTGTCCAGAATTCGGCCACGTGTTTGGCGCCTTCACTAGCTTCCATCAGCTCCTGTAACTTGCAGACGACAGGATATTAAGTATCGCATCGTTTGCGACTTTATATAGTAATGTGTATACCTATTCTGAAAGAAAATGGCCTAAAACCACAAAAAATACACTTTAAACAAGCCCTGTGTTCACGGTTTATACACAAGTTGTAATACAATGCTACAACATTGTATTGCTTGTTGGAAACATGTTTCTTAGTACAGTCAACTCTTGCACTTCGAAAAATCACCCATACTGTTACAACATTAAAGTGCTGTCAATGTCGAATTGTTACCACTGATGTAGAAGATGTTTCCAACAATATAAAAACAAGTTTTTGAAACAATATTATGTAACATTTATTTAACATATCGGACTTTATAAGAAACATGGCCTTTAGTCTGTTTCCAAAGGCTTATTTACACGGAGCAACATGTAGCGATTGTTTCCTAGTGTGCACTTGGCTTTGTCGCTCATACCTACTTTTAATCCATGAAAATATCTGCCTAAAAAGCATGTAAAAAAATAGGGAATTTACGTTATAATTATAAATAATTATTTCCTTTTTGTTATAAAACTATGTTTATAAAATCATATAACGTGACGCCTGTAAAGCCCGAAGGGTTAGGCAGAGGTCTACCTGATAGTACTTACAGCCACTCGACAGTCCTGTTTATAAAATTTTGTTGAAAAAAATTAAAACGTGATCATTTTCAACAAGCTATGGAACATTGTATATTTCATTTTACTTACTATGAAATAAATTACAACTACCGAATTGGTTAGTTGTTCATTTATTTTGTTTTCACATCAAATTATTGTATTCACATAAATTATAAGAATATGTAAAATCGCAAGTGTCTTAAAATATACAGGGTGTTTGATGCATCGTGTGCCAAATTGAAATGGTCGACTGAAGGGGTCATCTGCTGTCCTTTCAGGCCCCGTAAAACCTCTCATGCCCTGTGGTTTTATTTTTATTTTATTGTTTTAGTTTAAAAAAGGCCCAATGTTATTAATTGTTTAAAATTGTTTTTTTTTTTAAAATAAATCAATAAAAAGTCTATAAAAAAACCGACTTTGAATTGTTTTATTTTAAAAAAGACCCATTTTTTTAATGTGTGTCTTTTTAAAGGTTCTGAAAGGATAGCAGATGATCCCTTCAGTCGACCATTTCAATTTGGCACAGGACGCACCAAACACCCTGTATAATAATTCTATTGACAAATCTTATGTCAAGATCCTTGTACAATTTGGAAATTAATTGTTACGCAAATTGACTACCAACTTAAATTGTCCGTATATTCAAATAACAACTGTTACTGTCGTTCTTTGACAGTTGTATGAAATGGCTACAACATGGCGATGTAGGGTGTCAATTTGCTTAACAATTAAGTTCCCAAACTATACGAGGATCTTTTATGATCGATAAAGTTTTATGTTTATGTCCCTTTTCGAACCATTATAAAATTGCATCAAAAATGTTGCCATTTAAAAAATGGTCAGATGTTGCCACTTCAAAAGTGACATTTTGTATATTAATTATCTGATTTATGTAAAGTTAAATTGCGATAGTATGTATATTGTATAAAGGGTTTGGTGTTCGTAAATATAATGTATGTAACGTACTTTCTGTTTTATTTTACTTATAATAATGATGGTTTTTATTTCGGAACAAAGAATCCATAGTGTTAGTAAATAATGTTCATCTTCATTCATAATTTCAGCCAAATGATTAAAACAACTTATTACTTAATGTTGGTACCTACCAATCACGCTCCGCACAAGCTGCTTTACAACTGAAGAGCTGAAGCTCTCTGCTACAGTTCTCAGGATGCTGTTGCGACCGTCTCTCACTCTCCTCAGTAGTGAGTTGTTTTCTAGCGCACGATCGCGTGAAACCCGTCGGTACGAGCTTGCGCAAACATTTCCGACGCGCTGCAGTAGCGAGGAAGTCCCAACAACATCCTGAAACCATAGTTGTACTGGCCGCGCAGGACATCCAGCGATCTTTCGGTGTATTGACCATAGAGGGCGGACCCCGTCCCGCGTGCAGATTATGTTTTCCGTACAAAATGATACAATGTTAAATCTACCGCCCGCGCTACGCGACGGAGCGCGGTGCAGTGTGTGATGATCGCCTTAGCCTTGAAAATAGTGATTTTTACTAGGTTTCTACTCCGAGCAATCCACGGGCCAACATGTTGCACGGGGTGGCGAGTGCCCTGTGTTCCTTCATCAGGCCGTCAGAAAGTGGCCGGTACAGAACCGCGCAAGTGGCGGGCAGAGGAGGCCTAAAATCAAACAAGAGGGTCGCGCCCGCTCCTATTTTACTACTTGGTAAAGAAGGTTTCTCTGTACTATCCTTAACAGAGCTTTGTTTTTTCTTAAATGAAAAAGTTTATGTACGAAAGAAAAAGATTTGCTTTTTGTTTTGACGTAATTTAAAGTAAATTATGAACATTGTATCGTTTTTGGAAGGGGGTAACCAAAGGAGTCTGAACCTCCCCATCATGGAGTACTTCCTTTTTGGAAGAGGGTGACCAAAGAAAGTTGCTCCTCCGTCATGGAGTACTTCCGCGGTCCCTGCCTAGGTATTTAAAAGTGGATGCTCTTTTAATTACTAATCCGCTTATAAGAGTAGCTCGGTCCTCAATTCACGGCATTTGCGGCCGAGCTCAAAAAACTTGTAAGTATTCTCATTTCGTCACATTGTAAATTAATCCATGTGCGGCAATAAAGGCTTCACAAGTTTTAAGCAAATCTCTGATGGTCCCCGCAGATGCACTCAGCAGCACCATGTCGTCAGCATCGCTTGATGTTGTTAATGCTAACCCCATAAACACTGCAGTCGACACGGATGCTGCTGAGCCCGTCTATTAGGTCATCTACGTAGAGATTGAAGGGCTTCGGAGACGTCAGACTCCCTTGTCTCACCCCGCGCTCCCAACGTAGAGAGCGTTCCGTCCCATTCCACATGATTGGTCTGATTACCAGAGGCGGTTTTACCTATAGTGCAGGGTGGGCAGCGCACACGGGCGCAGGGTCTTAGGGGGCGCCGAGCGCCGCTCGCGACAACTTTTTAATCAAATTTCAAACATGTTCAGTTAAAAGGTAGTTTGTAGTTGAGGGGCCCTACGCTAAATATAAACGTAGGCTGCTAAAATTTCGAGCTTCGCTTGCTCTTGCAACCTCAACATTAGCTTTTTTCTTAGAATCCTCTGCGTAAATCGACAATGTAATTCCTATTTATGGATGAATGGTCAAAAGAAACACTGACATATCCGGGACGGGGTGTTAAATTTTCGAGCACGCTCTTGCATCCTACATTTTTAAACTATTCTGTATTTTTTTATAATGGAGACGGGTTTTATTTACACAAACGTATTTATATGATTTAAAACTAACAGACAAAAAAAAAAAAGAATTTGTGGCCCGACTGTCAAAATGACGGTCTGATTTTTTTTTTCTCCGTGGTATTTTTACACAATAAACATCCAAAAATGTAAAATAAATCAGATCCGGCATCAAAACCGAAACATATATACACGACCTGGATGCAAGAAAATTGACTATATATCAATACACGGAAAACACTGAAATGCTGACGCGAAGTCGAGCACGACAACTGAAAGACACATCTAACATCTTCGGGTTCGTCGTTCAGCTCCGCCTCGCAGTTGCCGGAACCTGCTCCAGACGTGAGTCCAGTGATACCGGCCGCTGCAGTTGCGTCGAGCTCGAGCGACCGACGAAACCACCACCAGTACGTCGGCGCGGAAGAGGCCGACCACCGGCCAGCTTAGGACTTCGAGGCCCACCGGCCTCTGATAGGGTCCCCGCTCCCGGTGCAAGTGTGTAGCGCATGAGGTGGACACAAACAGTCAACGAAAATGTCATGCGCGCATACTTTGGGGCTACAGAGGGGGGAAGTAGCTTGACTGCGTACCGTGGTCGGATGCTCTCTCTGTTTCAGGTGCTTGAACCAGCTGTCAACGTGTCGGCGCAAAGACTTTCGGATCAGGTGCGGGTCATCCAGCGTAACCATATGCTGGATGACGCCGTACTTGATCGACTACGCCTCGAATCACGGAATAACCATATTACGTCTGTTTCACCACTGGTCGCGGTACAACTACAAAATTCACCCAGTGCTTCACCGCGACCCGACCACGTTGGTGAAGAGGATGGTATCCGAGTTGATGGGGTTATATCCGAGTTCCCAATGCAATGCACGATTGAGGAGTGCTTTGGAGGGTTCTTTTCGGGAGTACCGCTCCACTCCACCTGAACTAAGACCACGTTTACCTCGTTTGCACATGCACAAGAAAAACAAGGCGCTGGTGTGTACTCTAAGACTCGTTGCTGTCAAATTATTTTGACAGCAGCAAAGACCTCGCTGATACCCACTCGATCTTGTACGGTGCAGCTGTAGCGGCATGTCGTGTAGCTCATGTTAAATTTCCGAACTGTGACAGAGCTCCACGACCAAAACCAGCTGAACCAGCTTGGCAGTGCAGGATTGAGCGTCGTATCGGTGAGGCTAGAGTACTCATCGGCAAGCTAATTTGCTTCAGGGAGGGCAATACTCGCCTTAGAGTGATACGCTTTGTGAGGCGGGCGTTCTCGGGGACTGATATTAGTTCTCGAGATTATTTGACCCGCGTCACAGAGCGTATCGACTTCCTGAAGCAGAAGATCTGTGCATGGGCAAACCGTATTCGACGGTACCTACAGACGGAGAGTGGAGCGGTAAACTCAGAATCGCACATTCCAGAGCGATAAAAGGTGGGTTTCCAGGGCTTGAGAGCGACCGGATTAAGGTGTGATTGACACGCGCCTGTCGGATGATGACGCCATGTGTTCGTTCTGGCGAAGCATTTGGTCGGCGCCTGTCAATCACACTGAAAGAGATTGGACTAGGGAGTTCTAGCGAGCGTGCGAGCAAATATCAGAAATGGGGGCACTTACCATCAGACCCCCAAGATGTAGCTCGTGCAGTCCGTCCGTTGCCTAACTGGAAATCTCCAGGGCTATAATGGCCATATGGCTATAAGCCAGCAGATTCGTCGTTCCCGAAAGGATCTGTCGACATGCTGGATAGATTATAAGAAGGCCTATGACTCGGTGCCACATACATGGCTCATGAGGGTGCTGGAGTTGTATAAAATAGATGCAACTCTACGCACCTTCCTGATGTCATGTATGAGGCAATGGAGGACGGTTCTTTGCTATCCAGGATGCCGACATATCCAGAGGAATAGTGAGCCGATAAGGATCGAGCGAGGTATATTTCAGGGTGACAGTCTGAGTCCACTTTGGTTCTGCCTGGCCTTGATCCTCTAAGCACACTGCTGGAGAATTCAGGACTAGGCTATCGATTGAGGAGAGGTGGTCAGGTTATATCTCGCCTCCTTTACATGGATGACTTGAAACTCTTTGCCCCCAACAATTTGCAACTAATGGAGCTACTGAAAGTAACTGAAACTTTCAGTATCGCCATCAGGATGGAATTTGGTGTGGACAAATGTGCGGTCATGCATGTAAAGCGAGGGTGGATTGTGGAATCCGTGGGAACCCAACTCTCGGATTCCATACACCTAAGATCCCTCCTCAATCGAAACCTACAAGTATTTGGGTATGTTGGAAGCGTTAGGTATCAACGCTACTGACATGAAGCAATTGCTGAGGTAGCGCTTCTTTGGCCGCCTGAATAAAGTATTAAATAGTCTTTCATCAGGTGGAAACAAAGTGAGCGCCTTCAACGGTTGGGTCATGCCAGTTTTGATGTACTCTTTCGGCATACTCAAGTGGACTCAAACGGAACTTGACGCCCTGGATAGGAGGATCCGCACCCTGCTCACCGAAAATCGGATGCTTTTTGACTTGAGCCAACAGTACTGTCCCTGTTGACAGAGTGAAAGGCATTCTTAACGTCAACCTTGAGGATAACCTCACAATTGTTGGAGTTCAAAAAGGTGGAAAGGCCAAGCACGGCAGCCTCACAGCCCCCTCTCGAGCCGAAACCAAGCTAAAGGGGCTGAATCTTAGCTGTAAGGGATTCGTTGTACAGCTTACAGCATATTTTGGCGCAGGGCACATAGGTTGGCCCCGCACATAAAGTAATTCCTGTTTCTGTATAAATGTTCGGTAGTTTTTTTTTACAATGCAGAATATAAAAAAATTCGAGGTCGCTTCGCTCGCTCTACCCTTCTATATTCTTCTGATTTTCTACCTTTTCTGATGTCGTCAAATTATCCCATATTTCTTTATCAATGGTCAAAAGAAAACCTAGACAGATGTGCTTTTCTAGACAGTGTGCTAAATATTTCAACCTTCATTCCTGGGCCGGGGCCCCTTTTAGTTTTGTCGCCCCGGGCCCCCGACAGGCTTAGTCCGCCACTGCTAGAGGGCGCCAGGGTATTGATTGCACACGGGCGCTACATGGGCTAGAGCCGCCTCTGCTGATTACCATACGAATGCTGAAATAGTTCAAATATTTCCGTGAGTATACCTACTCCTGTTTAGCATCTTTTCCCAGAGCACTTCATACGTGACAATATCGAAGGCCCTGGAGACATCAAAGATGTTTCTTTGCTGTCTCCAGGGCCTTCGGCGTAAACCGGGATCTTGCGATCTACCTATATAAATAATTACATACTGTATGCTTGAGACCTAAAATAGCGCTTACAGTTGAAAGTACTAACCTACTTATTATTTACATAATAGATCTAACTTAGAATTTACAACAGCTAGGTTATGTTCAAATTTGTATGAAACGCTTGATTACACACGACAGTACTAAGAAACAGTGTAAAAGTCCAAAAAATCTTGCCCGACCTACTTACATAGAGATCGAATCGAGGACCAAACGCTGAACAGTCGCGGTACCGACCACTAGACCAACGAGGCAGTCACATAAAGGTACGTATAAACTACTAGCTTTTGCCAGCTTGAAAAATGGTAGAACAACGGCATATCAAAAATCGTTTTTAATTAGGTCGTTAATGACGCACTTAATTTTTTTTAATAGTATAAGAGTGGAACTTTAATATAACGTAGTAATTTTGCTTGAATTAAGTATGGTTTTTCTTTTTAACCCATTTAAGCCCGCTGTCCTCATTTGGGGACATTTGCTTAAGTACCCACATTTTATATGACAAAGTTCAATTTAAAAAAATGTCTACTTCAGGTCTGTTCGCTTCAATATTTTAAAATTGATTTCTTTAAAAAAATTACGGTAATAGATATAAAGTGTTATACATTTCTAAAAAGCCCATTGTATATAGATTTTAAAGCAATTATAATGTTGTAGGTTTTATGATTATATTTCTATAAAAAAAACTTAACAATAAGTGAGGGGAAAAAATACATACAATACAGCTATTTAACTTCATCGAGACTTTTGACAGTTACCGATGTCTCCCGATGTTGTTTTGTCTATATTCATAAACAACAATTATAAAAATTAAGTATGACACAAGTCAGGCGACAGAAAACCTTTATCTTTTGCGGTTTCTAATGTGAATAGTTCACTGATTAGTTTGCGGTATATTTTATTTAAATATTAATTATTTATTGATAATAGGGCGTACTATTTACAGTTTGCACTCATTTTGCGGTACAACTTTAATCAACAAAATGCATTCTACCCTTATTTATCAAATAATATATCAAGAGTTTTTATCGTATATCGTAGTATACTTAATATCGCTATTACAAATTCGTAATAAAACTAAACAGACGTTTGACTGTTTCGTATCTTCGCTGACATTCAAAATGACTACAACTTTCAAGTGTTCTAAGCGTGAATTATTACTTCCATACATCGAAGGAGGAAAAAAACTTGAAGCTTTAACAACAGTTTTAAAAGAAAACTGTCGTGTTTCTGAAGGCAACATCAGCTTTATTATCAAGTGATATTTAAAGGAATCTTATTCCCATCTTTAATAGACGATGGGCAGAAGCCCATACATTTGATTTAATTAATAATATTATGACATCAGTTGATAAAAATAATCCAATTTGTACTATTTTTACTGATATGACGAAAGCTTTTGATTATGTTGACCATGGGATATTGCTACAAAAGCTATATGGCTACGGCGTAAGGGGAAATATCCTAAAATTGATAGAATCATATTTAACTGATAGAGTTCAATGCACCGAAGTCTCTCGATTATGTCCCAATAAAACATTAGAAACTGTGTACTACTCAAAACAAAGAGCCATAAAATAAAGCGTACCACAAGGTGGCGTGTTGGCACCACCTTTATTTCTAATTTACATCAATGATCTCCCAAAAATAATTCAACATAAGATGGTTCTTTTTGCAGACGACAGCACAGCTATAATAGAATGCAATGACATAAATAATTATGAAAATGATATTAATGAATCTTTAACTAAAATAATAAACTGGCTTAATGATAATAATTTGAAAATTAACCTAAGCAAAATCAACATTATGCAATACCATCAGCGTCGTGAAAGTAATAACATTAATATCACTTATAAAGACCATAAAATTCAGGAAGTTGATAGTGCTAAATTTTTAGGAATGACTATTGATAATAAATTGACTTGGAACACTCATACTGACATAATATGTAAACGACTAAGTAAATCTGCGTATGCACTATTCCAACTTTCAAAAAAGGTTAATATTGAGACATTGCTAATAGCATAATTATCAGTTTAAAAATATCCACGTTATAAAATTATTGTACTATGCCTATGTGCGGAGTAAGTTAGAATACAATGCCATCATTTGGGATCCCCGGGAAAACCTTTATACAATGATGGTGGAAAAAATACAACGGAAGTTTGCTAGGTACCTCTTCAAACGCCAGTATGGATACTATCCATTCCTATATCCGTCGATGTTTGTGTCAGGGATGGTATGCCTCGACACTTTACAATTTAGAAGAGAGTTTATGAAAATAATGCACTATTATCTACTAATCACAAACAAAGTAGACAACCCTGCAATACGAGAGAGCATTTATTTCTATGTGCCTAGCCAATATATTGACGGCACGGTTGGCGCAGTGGTTAAGCGATTGACTGCTGCGCTGCGTGTCGCGGGTTCGATTCCCGCACGGAACAAATATTTGTATGACCTACAATTAGTTGTTCCGGGTCTGGTTGTTTGTGTATGTGAGTTTAAATGTTTGTAAACGCACCCACGACACAGGAGAAATTCCTAGTGTCGGGTAAAAATATATATATATATATATATGCGTGGCATTGGCAGGCGACAACATAAACTCTTCTCCCATCCACCTGAGTGGTCCTTACGCCTAGCAGACAACACTCCCACTGGTAGAGCTATTAAGCTCATTAATAGTTTTCTTCAGACGAATCCAGATGCAGATATATTTTTCGATCCACCACGTGTTGTAAATTATAATGTTTTAATGTATTTGAATTGGAAATAATAATAATTAATAATAACAATTAATGTTGATATCGCTGTCCCTCATGACGAGAATCTCGTGAAAGCTGAGAACGATAAAAAAATCAAGTATCTTGACTTAGCACACGAGGTTGTCGACATGTGGGACGTGGACTCTGCAATCATTGTACCGATAGTCGTGACGGCCAATGGCATAATAGCCAAGAGCCTCGACCAACACCTGAGGAGGCTCTCGCTAGGCAGCTGGATCAAGGGCTTGATCCAGAAAGCAGTACTTCTGGACACAGCGCGTATCGTTAGGAGATTCCTCTCTCAGGAGCCCTGACCACCGGTAGCTTGGACCCTGTTCCCGATACCGGTGGGCTACTATTTTTTATATTTTTAACCGACTTCCCAAAAAGGAGGAGGTTATCAATTCGGTTGTATGTTTTTTTTTTTTTTTTTTTTTTTTTTTTTTTTTTAATGTATGTTACCTCATATCTCCGTCATTTATGAACCGATTTTGAAAATTATTTTTTTATTTGAAAGGATACACTTCCCGATTGGTCCCATTTTTATCAAAATTTTGTTCTGATGATGGAATCCATGAGGAATTGAGGGAACTCTTCAAATATTATAGGCACACACATAGCGACTTAGGTATTTTCAGCAACAAATTAAGCATTTGCATTCAGAAAGTATCATTTAGTGAAGTGGAACTGATGAAGAAGACCACAGATTGCCACCGGAATTCCTCAATGATAGGTATTTCACGGGTGGCGCCATTTATGAACCGATTTGGAAAATTATTTTCTGATTTGAAAGGATATACGCCCAGATTGGTCCCATTAAAAAAAAAATAGTTCTGATGATGGAATCCATGACGGATTGAGGGAACTCCTCAAATATTATAGGCACACATATAGCGATTTAGGTATTTTCAGCAACAAATTAAGCATTTGCATTCAGAAAGTATCATTTGGTGAAATGGAACTGATGAAGAAGACAGATGGCCACTGGAACTACTCAATGATAAGTATTTCACGGGTGGCGATAAGATATCTCGATTAAGACAAAGTTTTAAAGCGACAATGAACCACGTTTAAATAAATAATTCTGATGACCATCGAACTGATCTGAAGATGAAACCGGAAGGACGGCACCGGAACTCCGTCATAAAACAATGTATCCTAGCCGTGTTTGGGCTTATTCGAATTGTCATGAGATGTACTCTGGCTATAAATGATTTTAATGGTAATATCCCGGCATCAAATTGCGCTACTAGAGTCGTATGTTATGTGTGGCCTTGATTGTCAGAAGACAGATTTTGTAGCCACGTTATTTCCGTCAATGATCTGTGGCCGTGTGGTCGCTTTAATAATTTGTTGGCGTCCAACTCTGATAAAACTATGCCTTCCAAACTTCTGACACGACTAAGCGCGACGTATATTTGCTCTTTTGCAAAGTTTTTTTTTACCAAAGTCGATCACATCTCTTTCGAGGGTGGTAAGCCTGTAATTTATGGACTGTGACCGCCCAGCTTAATATTAGAGGCAGCATACGCTCCACATCTCCGTTACCCCTTGCCGCCTGGAACGTAGTGCTTGTTGGTGGTATGGGTATCACTTTGAAAACTTTAAATTAGCATATCTTTTTATTGTATGAGACGATTGCATTGAAACAAAAACTAAATGTTACATCGTGATTATATTCTATTTATAATTTTAATGGGACTGTAATTCAATTTCAAAAATGTTATTTCTGTTAAATTGAATGTAGAAAAATGTATTCCAAAATGTGTACCATTTTGGGCCAATAGATGTCATTGAGATGCAAAAAATTTTGTAACCCCCTTTCTACACTTTCAAGCCAGTTTTGAAAAATGTATGACTCCATCTTTATTATTACCTAGATAAGTTTATACCACGTTTTCAAAACCAAATGCATATCTTTCATACAATCCGTATCCCCACAAAGGGGTTAATTTAAATCATTCCACTTTGCCCCACCAAGTCGCCCCACTGGTGGGGCAAATGCATTCTGCCCCATGGCATGGATTCTTCCCCACTAGGGTTGGCACCTTAGAATTTGTGTAGGTAGGTATGCTCGTATTTTATATTTGATTGGAAAACAAAGAAATTTATATCTAAGTAAAATGTATTTAGAACTTGTATTTACTTAGATTTTATTTTATTTGTAACAAATCGTGTAATTAACGTATGATTTACAACCCGATTCCTTCCAGAAACAACTAGTAAATAAAAATTATTAATAAAATAATAATACCGGCCTATTACTGTCCCACTGCAGGGCAAAGGCCTCTTCTCATACAGAGAAGGCACGAGCATTGATCATCACGCTTGCTCAAAACGGGTTGGTGATTTCAGACTAATATTAACTATAAGTCCATGTTTCCTCACAATGTTTTCCTTCACTGATTTCAATAATGTCAAAGATAAACTCAGAAAGTACTTAAGAATTGAAAAAGTCACATGAGTACTTGCTCAGATTTGAACCCACAACTTCATGCATGAGAGGCGAGGCCTTAACCTCTGGGCCATCATAACATTTTAAATTACCAAAAAATATATATTTTACTTAACTATACATTTCTTTCTTTTCCAAACAAATATAAAATACGAGCATACCTACCTACACATTTCTAAGGTGCCAACCCTAGTGGGGCAGAATCCATAAAGATTTTAGACTAGTGGAATCTGCCCCACCAAGTCGAACTAGTGGGGCATATTCCACTGAAAACATTTAGGCATTAATCTTTGCCCCACCAGCGGGGCGCGTGGGCGGCCCGGTGGGGCAAAGTGGAATGATTCGTTAGTCTTTGAAAAATCTTTTGTTATGTTTTCATTATTCGACTGGTATACGAATTCATGCGGGGTAAGCATAAACACAACTAAAAAGTGAAAAATAAAAACTTTTTTACAAAAAAAAAACAACCGCCTTCCAAAAAAAACACTAAAATAACTTTTTTACAAAACAAAAACCACCGAATTCCACAAAAATACACTTAAAAGAGAAAAATAACTTGAATTTCGGAAGTCGGTGGCAAAAACGAAAATACAGATCCATATATTTTAAGATGGTTCGCAGTTCGCATAGTTGCCGTGATATATAATAGTTATATCCCTAGGGAAATAGTTATGAATTGCTTTCATATATATTACGGTAGGTATATTTTACTATATATGTATCTAATAAAATACTATTGTTTTTGCCACCGACTTCCGAAATTCAAGTTATTTTTCTCTTTTAAGTGTATTTTTGTGGAATTCGGTGGTTTTTGTTTTGTAAAAAAGTTATTTTAGTGTTTTTTTTGGAAGGCGGTTGTTTTTTTTTGTAAAAAAGTTTTTTAAATGTTTTTGTTTTTCTTTGTTTTTATAAAAATATTTAAAAATGTAAATTATATGTAAATATATGAAATAAAGGAAATAAATAATAACAATATATTTTTAGTTATAATTAGTCATCATCATCATCATTGAATTATTTGGATTATTGAATTATTTGGAATATTTAATTATTGTATTATTATTATTATTTTTTGACATTATCTTATAATATTGTAATGTAATTAAAATGAATAGCACCTATAGTATAGATATAAGCGACTTGGTTTGTAAACTGTAAGCTTATGTTTTAATGAATAAATGAATTATATTATTGAATTATAATTACCATGGACTAGTAGCTTCTGTTTTACGGTACGGTATTATTTTCTGGGGGCAGTCGGCTAATAGGGAGGTTGTATTTAGGATGCAGAAACGCTGTGTGAGGTCTATGTGTGGTCTAAAAACGACAGATAGCTGTATTCCGTATTTCAAAAAACTAAAAATATTGACACTGCCAGCAATGTATATACTGGAAACTGCATTGTTTGTAAAAAAAAACCCGCATTTATTTGTCAGCTTATCGGCCGTCAGAAGAAATCCATTGCGTACTCAATATTGTAACAAACTATGTAACGTTAAATGTAAAACAGCCTTAATGCGTAAAAGCCTTTTCGGCAACGCTCCAAAAATTTATAATAAAATACCGGATGTCATTAAAAATATGCCATTAATAAAATTCAAAAAGACACTTATTAGCTTGCTTAGTGACAAATGCTAGGTACTACACACTGGATGATTTTTTCAATGATGGCTCAATATAATGCTAATTCTATGTTATAGGAAAAAAAAAAAACTTAAATGATGAATTAATTTGGAGTTGAAATTTATTATTAATATTGACATTTAATAATTTCTTAAATCTGACATCACTTTTTATAAATAATATGATATAATTGTTATAATTTATTTTGAAATTTTAAGTACTTATGCATGATTTTCAAACAACTTTTTTTTTATTTTTTATTTTGTTTAAACTCGTAATATTGAGCTAAATGCACACCATATTTGTACGCCTCCTGGCATAACATAGCGTTCTGTTCAACTCAAGACCTGTATTTCTTTACCTGTGTTAACAAATAAAAGTGATTTGATTTGATTTGAAGCGTCGAGGAAAAAGGATTCATTTAAAAAAAAAGAACAGCAATTGGTTGGGTTCAGAATATTTGGTAAGTTTACCAAACTTGGATGAAGTAACGCCTGATTTGACTCCATCTACTTCTTCTGGGAGACGCGGAAGATCCTGTGTCTCTTATGGGGACTCGTCAGAATCAACCAAAAAAAGAATAAATACTGCGCTGCTTAGTGAATATGGCTTTGAACACATCTACAATGTCTTTGTTCAGGGATTACGTTCAATAGGAGAAGGAATAGAAGCAAATCTCGTGGAAAAACTAAGGCTTGCTGATAGTGATATAAAGTCTCTATATTTTAATCTCTTAGATAACGCAAGCCAGGTTACAATGCTAACGGATCAAGAGGCATTAAGTGTTTTCATTGATTTAGATTTAAGGAAAGCACAATATACTTCTTTAAAGAATTTAACTAACGAGCGAAACTGACTTATATTTCCACCATATTATAAAATACAAGAAGCCAAACAGAGATATTATCCACCATCTTCAGCAATAGAAATTACAAATACACATGCAAAAATACTGAATCTTCAACATTTATTGGACCACACTGCAGCTAGGATTTTGGCTATAAATTCGGTGTAAAAGACTGGACTGAGTCATTTAGTTTTATTCAGTAAATGGGGAAGTGATGGTTCATCTGGTCAGAGTCAGTACAAACAAAAACTTCCAGAGGAGTCTCAACTGATTTCTGACGCAAATTTGTTTATTACATCTTTTATTTAGTGCCTATCAAATTAATCAATGAGCTAACGGGCGATATTGTCTGGCAAAATCCAGTGCTTTCATCAGTCCGTTTTTGTCGACCTATATCACTGGAATTTTGCAAAGAAACTCCTGAAAAAAATAAAGCTGTTGTGGATGAAATAAAAAACCAAATCATTTCCTTTGATCCATCATTGATTAATAAAGAAGGCGAAGGAGTGAACGTGAAGCACGAACTCTTTCGACAATGATAGATGGCAAAGTAGCTCAAGTATTATCTGATACACCTTCTGGTTCCACATGTACAATTTGTGGAGCTACTCCACGGCAAATGAATGATCTGACTAAAGTGACTGCTAGGCCTGTAATTGAAAATTCATATCAATACGGACTTTCTACATTGCATGCCTGGATTCGTTGTATGGAAATCTTCTATATATATTATATTATATTATATAAATCTCCTGTCACGATGTTTGTCCGCGATGGATTCTTACACTACATAACCGATTTTAAATTAAATTGGCACACCGTGAGCAGTCTGGTCCAACTTGAGATATAGGATAGCTTAGATCTTTAATTATAGTCGCAATTTTATTTTATTGCAAATTATTTGTCTAAATAATTAATTGACAGTCACAACTTTGTTTCGTACCTGTCAAACTAATAAATTGACTGAATTAATAAATTAATAAATTGACTGTTGTTTAATTCCAATTGTATTGTGTATGTAATATTATTATGTATTTGCCTACTATTGTATGCCCTACGGGCGGGACATAGCTGTTCACAATTTATTATATTTCTGCCACCTGTATTATGTACCTACCTATGATCCACAATAAAGATTGATTTGATTTGATTTGAAAAACATTTGTTATCTATCCTGTCAAATACTGTATAAGTAATGATTGACATTTATGCGTGCGTTCAGAAATAATGACAAATGATTAACATTTACGCGTGCGTTCATAAATTTATTTTGTGTAAATTAAAGTTTCTATTTCCGAAAACAATTTATAAGATTTATTCTATAGGTTAACGAAAGCGTAAAGGTTGGTAGGGTAGGTAGGGTAGGTAGGGTAGGTATGGTAGGTAGGGTAGGTAGGGTAGGTAGGGTAGGTAGGGTAGGTAGGGTAGGTAGGGTAGGTAGGGTAGGTAGGGTAGGTAGGGTAGGTAGGGTAGGTAGGGTAGGTAGGGTAGGTAGGGTAGGTAGGGTAGGTAGGGTAGGTAGGGTAGGTAGGGTAGGTAGGGTAGGTAGGGTAGGTAGGGTTGGTAGGGTAGGTAGGGTAGGTAGGGTAGGGAGGTAGGTAGGGTAGGTAGGTAGGTAGGGTAGGTAGGGTAGGTAGGGTAGTTAGGGTAGGTAGGGTAGGTAGGGTAGGTAGGGTAGGTAGGGTAGGGTAGGTAGGTAGGGTAGGTAGGGTACGTAGGGTAGGTGCGCCATAAATAAGTACTTCGTGCTACCCGTGCGAAGCCGGGGCGGGCAGCTAGTGATATTATATATTTCATACAACCTCTCTTTTCAAACATGGTCAGCCACAAGTGAAGAAAAGAAGCGACAAAAGCTAGAAAAGAAAACTCTAGTTCAACAACGTTTTCGTGAGGAGCTACGATTGATCATCGACAAACCACGACAAGTAAGTGGTAGTACCAATGACGGTAATTTATTTTATTTATTTATTTAATTAAATCGGACAACACACTTGGTCCATTTTGTTAGTAAAATACCTTATAACTAGTGTTAGTAGTACAAACACAAAAAGAAAGAAATGTCAGAGGCACGATGGGCAGAGAAATATATATTTAAAAGTTATCTAACCATTCTCTCCACATAGTGCCTCAAAAAAGGCGCATAAGGGCTCTCAGCTACTGTTTTCAGGATGCTATTGTCACTGCCCCGCACTCTATGCATCAGTGATGAGACTTTTTTGCGAATGACTGCATGGAAGCCATCAGTTCGGTTCTGTGCAAACATCTCTGATGCGCTACAGAAGCGTGGCAGTTTCAACAGCATCCTAAAAACATTATTGTTGGACGCGTAAGACATCTAGCGATCTTTTAGTGTAGCTGACCCATAGACCCCCGCGTACAAACCTTGACAAAACGCCTTAAACAGGGTGATTTTGACTTGGTCGCCACACCGGTAGAATCTACGGGCCAACATGTTCCCTCGGACCGCCAGAGCCCTACGCTCCCTTTCAATGTCTACATTGTCCTTAAGGTCGTCGGTAAGTATATGCCCCAAGTACTTAAATTGGTGGACTTTATTAATACTCATGCCATTCAAGATAAAACTAGGGTCATGATTAGGGCACTTACCGGAGGCCCTAAAAACCATGTATTCACATTTTTTCACATTGTACACAAGGCCATGCAAGGCAGCGTACTTCTCACAGACCTTCAACATTTCTCTGATAGATCCCTCAGTCGGACCCAGCAGCACCATGTCGTCCGCGTAGCTGATGTTGTTAATACTAACACCACCAACCCTACAGCCGACACGCATACTACTGAGCTCGGCTATGAGATCATTGACATATAGGTTGAAGAGCCGAGGAGACGTCAAACCCCCCTGTCTCACACCGCATTCCAACCCATATGACTCAGAGAACTTACCGGCCCACTTGACAGAGTTCGTTTGGTTGGCATACCAATACCGCATGAGCTTAAGTACTGGAGCCGGTACATTCCTGTCACCTAGTTTTCTCCAGAGCACATCATATGACACCAGGTCAAAGGCTCTGGAGAGATCCAGGAAGCAGGCATACACCGGCGTTTTTTGGTCTATATAATATTGAACAGTAATCTTTAAACTAAGTACAGCACTTTCCGTTGAAAGTTTAGGTTGAAAACCAAACTGTGCATCATGTAATACTGCCAGAAGATTTTTTTACAATGCAGAATGTTCAGTTGAAATCACAGGAGTGGATATAAATTTTATTAAACGGCTTTACATAATTTTACAAGCCTTTTCATCCGGTATAATGGTAAATGCTGAAAAATTTGGCAATTATGTCATGGAAACTGCCAGAATCTATGTGAACAATTATGATTGGTACTACATGCCATATACATAATATTTTAATTCATGGTGAAAATATCATTAAGCATTTTGCTGTGCTTCTTATTGGTCAACTTTCAGAAGATGCGCAAGAATCCCGCAACAAGGATTATAAAAAAAATCGGCTACATCATGCCTGGAAGTCCTCTCGTCCGGCTACAAATGAGGACGTATTTCATACTCTTCTCTACACATCAGATCCATACATTTCCAGTCTTAGAAACACATTTAGCAGAAGTGTGAAGTCACTTGATGAAGATACCCCAGATCTTTTAAAAGTGAACGAACTCATTTTGGATCCCGAAGTTCACCAAATATAATTAAGCAAGTGTACATTATTATTACATATTAAAATATATAATTTTTATAGAGTATTAATTTTACTTAGAAATTTCGTAACTTTAAATGTTCTAAGAGATAAATATTTGTAATCATAATTTTAATTACTTATTTAAATATGAAAGCGCTATATTACTATTTTTTTATAGTAAACAATGTAATTATACATTTTTATTCACAATATAAATTTCGGGTGGCGTTGCTGATAAGTGTAACTATCGTCCCATCTCCCTGGCTACTATTATCGCGAAGATACTCGACAGTCAGCTGGACGCGCGGTTAGATAGCTTGTTAAAGTTACACGACCCACAGTTTGGGTTTCGTAATGATCTTAGCACTGAAAGTGCGATTCTCGGCCTCGAACATACGGTGCAATACTACACAAAACGTCGAACACCAGTGTATGCTTGCTTTTTGGATTTCCCCCGTACCTTTGACCTTGTATCTTACGAGGTTATGTGGGAAAAGCTGCGGGAGAGAAAAGTGCCGGCGGAGCTGTTGCGTATCTTCCAGTATTGGTATCAAAACCAAACGAACAGTGTGAGATGGGCCGATGGGCTGTCTGTGTCGTACGGGCTAGAGTACGGGGTAAGACAAGGAGGAATAACGTCACCAAAATTATTTAACATCTATATAAACTATCTAATCGTTGAGCTTAGCAGCAAGAAAATCGGATGTCACATTGATGACGTTAATGTCAACAACATCAGCTACGCCGACAATATGGTGCTGCTGAGCCCTACGGTTAGGGCGCTTAGGGAGTTGCTTAGTTGTTGTGAGCGCTACGCTCGAGAGCATGGCCTAGTCTATAATATCAAGAAAAGCGAGTTCTTGGTCTTTAAAGCTGACGGTGCTAAATGTGCTGAGTATGTGTCCCCGATTAAACTTAATGGGAATGACATATTGCGAGTGTACCAGTTCAAGTACTTGGGGCATTATGTAACCGACGACCTTAATGACCAAGTGGATATTGAGAGGGAACGTAAGGCGCTGGCAGTCCGATGTAACATGTTGGCTCGCCGGTTTGCACGCTGTAGCAGGGCAGTCAAGATAACGCTTTTCAAAGCTTATTGCCAAGTGTTTTACACGCGCAGCCTGTGGACCAACTATACTTAGCGGGCTATCAGCGCCCTAGGGGGCCAATATAATAACGGGTTCAGGATGTTGATGGGGATGCCCCGTTTTGCAGTGCATTAGGTATGTTTGCACAGGCACATGTCGATGGCTTCGATGCCATCGTCAGACAGAAATCTGTCTCTTTGCTCTGCAGAGTGCCGGAAAGCTCCAACTCTATCCTGAAGACCATAGCGGGGAGGTACGATTCTCCTTTGTTAGGTGATGTTCGAAGATGCATTTCAAGAACAGCCTTGTCTCCAAATAGTTTACTAACATAGATATAAGTTATCTTTTTGTTTACTAACCCATATGGATGTTGCTTATCCGAAATAAAGATTATTTTATTTTATTTATAAATAGTGTTGTCCATAAGGAAATAAATAAAGACCATTTGTAAAAGTTTTTCTTTTATATGTTTTAAAAAAATATTTATACTTTAATGAGTGATAGCATCTGAACTTTATCTTGCATGTGCATAAATTCAACCGTTTTTCTTGAAAAATAAAGAAGTTATCGATTTTTGATCTGAAACAGACCTCGATTTTCCATAGTGCAGCGTGGAGGTCGCGAATTAGGTGGGATATCTAACAAAAACGTACCTACTACCGGGATACAAAGTATCCTTATGGTAAGTATACTACCTACGTATGTTCATTGAAATTCGTTCAGCCGGTATGCTGCGAAAAGGTAACGGACAGCGCTACTTTCGCATTTATAATATTATGATCATCACGCTGTCGCCATCGGTACCGCTATAAGGAAAATGTTGAAGGACAGGGGACCTGGACCTCTGGTCATGAAGACCGTCTTGTTGTACCGAATTATAGATTGGCTGCATGTTTCAGTAGACAAAATAGTAAAAGAGGTGGAGCTTGTATTCTGGTCCGATCTGGTAATTTGTGGAAGGAGTTACTAGAGGTGTCAGAATTCTCAATATCTAATGTTGTAGAATGCTGTGCAATTGAACTGACAAGTTATAGGGTAGTTATAGTATGTATTTATAGAGTACCAAAAACAGGGAATTTAAATGTATTTTTTAGTAAATTAGAGCAACTTCTAAGACTACTGACAAGGAGAAATTGTAAGAGTATTATCATAGCAGGCGATATAAATATTGACGTTTTGAAAAATAATAATATGACTTCCGAATTAAAATATCTCTTAACAAGTTTTAACATGACATTAGCAATAGGAAAACCAACCAGGTTACAAAGCCGCACCTGCATTGATAATTTTGCTCACAATTTCGAGAAAAAATGCAAGACGGAGGTGATAGAATTTGGCCTATCGGATCACACTGCGCAACTTCTGAAATGTCTCGTACGTTTGAACTGTGTTCTGAAATATTGGTATACATCACAACGGGATTATTGCCCAGAAAATATTATTAGATTTAGAAACTGCCTGGAAAAACTAACTTTCTCTGAAATCTATAATAATGATGATCCAAATAATGCATTCAACTTATTTTTTGAACAATTTAAATTATTTTATGACCTGTGCTTCCCCCGTAGACGTATTAAAATACCAACAACCCAAAAACCAAAATGGATATCGCGGGGACTTAAACTATGTAGCTTAAAAAAAAGGCAATTATTGTGGACGTCTAGACATAAGCCTACTCAAATAAATAAAACAAAATATTCAAATTATACAAAGATATTTAAAAAAATATATTAACTTGACTAAACGATCTCAAAATAATCACAATATTAAAACTTCTGACAATAAAAGCAAAATGACTTGGAAAATAAAGAACTCTAAATTAAATCTACCTAATGACTCAATAAATACTATAAAAATTGACAATAAAACGATTGACAAACCACAATTAATTGCTGAAAAGTTCAACGATTATTTCATAGAAAAAATTGTGCCAATTCCCGGAGCAGGCAAAAGATCGAGTGCGTATATCACAAATAAACAAAAATCAATGTTCATGCCTCCATGTCAACCGATACAAATATTTAACATTATAAAATGTATTAAAAGCACCAATAGTGTAGGGTATGACGACATTTCTACAAAAATTATAAAACATGTTGCCGACTTAATCGCACAACATTTGAGTCATATTCTTAACCTTTGTATTAGCCACGGTGTTTTTCCGGACCGTCTTAATGACTTTTTAAATAAAACTATGACTAATATTGATAATAAAACACCTGTCTGTTCTGTGTACTGTGATATGACGCAAGCTTTTGATTATGTTGACCATTCAATCTTATTAAACAAACTTGACTCCTATGGTATAAGAGGTAACGTTCTTAGCTTATTAAGCACGTACCTATTAAAAAGAAAACAGTCTACAGCTATAACAAACTTAAACTTAAAGACTAAAGAAGAAGTAACATACCTGTCTAAAGAACGCACTGTATACTTTGGTGTACCACAGGGCAGTGTATTGGGTCCGCCATTATTTCTAATTTATATTAACGACCTGCCCAAAGCTATTGACTTTCCAATGACACTCTTTGTTGACGATAGCACAATTACAATAGCATGTGATAAACCTAATTCATATGAAGATGATGTTAATAATGCGGTAACTTCAATAATCTCTTGGCTGGATAATAATAATCTAAAAATTAACCTGGACAAAACACAAATTATGCACTTTGCTCATAAAAAATCTAGTTCAAATATGGAGGTTCAATACCAGAATATCAAAATTCACGAGGTCGATAGTGCAAAATTTCTAGGTCTGGTAATTGACAGGCAGCTCAATTGGAAGGATCATATTGAAGCGCTCTGTAAGAAAATTAGTAGCTCGTCCTATGCGTTGTACAAACTTGCCCCAACAGTTAACATAGATACAATACTTACAGCGTACCATGGTATTGTAGCATCTGTTCTAAGATATGGTGTAATATTTTGGGTAACTCCACAAATAGAGAAAACGCTTTTAAAGCGCAAAAGCGATCCATCAGAGCCATGTTCAGACTGCAAGTAACGGACAGTTGTAAACCATTTTTTTTTAAATATACACTTGGGAGCAAATAAATCGAGCCACTTCCTTTTTCACGCATTATGGTAATTATTTTTGGTATTAAGGAACGCATCGATTCGAAACATATATCGCCTAAAAGGGTATTTAATAACCTTTACAATGAGGGTAGTTAGTTGTCAAAATTTCATTTTTATTAAAGTTTAAAGGGTAGAATAAAATTATCGCATTTAATTTGCTTATGACATTTTTATTGTACTCTGTTAAGAAAAGATTAAATTTGAGGTTTTTGTTAATCATACCCATATTACTTGTTATTGTTGTCTTTATCTGTGTCTGTGTAATCAAAATAACCTGATAAAATGGATACTACACCGACGGAAGCTGCCCAAGTTGTAGCTTTACTTGAGGTTGGACACGGACAACGTGAAGTGGCACGCAGACTTCATTTGAGTCGTTCAAAGGTACAGCGGGTATACCGCAGGTATCTGGAGACTGGTGCTTTTGTTCGGCGACCTGGAACTGGCCGACCACGGGCAACAACAGAACGTGACGACCGCTTTATTGCAACCAATTCGTTGCGCGACCGTGGACTTAATGCTGTTCAGCTACAGCAAGCGTTACGTGACGTTCGAGGAGTCGCAATCAGTAGGTGGACAGTGAGACGAAGACTAAAAGAACGAAATTTAACATCACACAAACCAGCAACTGGCCCAAAATTGACTGTAGCTCATCGCCGATCTCGCTTGGAGTTTGCTCGAGAACACATTAATTGGACGTTAGAAGACTGGAGGTCAGTTTTGTTTTCTGACGAGTCAAGAATCTGTCTTTTTAGCAATGACGGGAGAAACCGAGTGTATAGACGTCCTGGTGAAAGATTTGCCCAATGTTGCATTCGAGAAACGGTGAGTTTTGGTGGTGGTTCTTGTATGGTGTGGGGAGGAATTTCTCTAGACGGAAAAACGGAACTTGTCTTCGTCGACCCCGCCAACGATGGCAGTGGTAGACGTGGATTAACAGCTGACCGATACATAACTGACATTCTTGAAAACCACGTAATGCCGTATGCTGGTTTTGTCGGAGAAAATTTCTTGTTTATGCATGACAATGCGAGACCTCATACCGCGCAGATCGTTACGGAATACTTGTCTGCGATCGGGATTCAACAAATGGTATGGCCAGCACGAAGTCCCGATTTGAACCCGATCGAACACCTATGGGACGAGCTAAAACGGAGAGTCCGAGCCAGGGTTCCCGCTGTTTCATCCATTCCCGAGCTTAAAGTCGCTGTGCTTGAAGAGTGGGAGAACATACCACAATATGTCATCGTAACGCTGATCAGATCGATGACTAATAGGCTACAAGAATGTATCAGGGCCCGGGGGGGTAATACCAGTTATTAAGAATATTTTTTTTGCAATAATTTTGTTTTTTATTGTTTTTATGGACTGTTTTAGCCCTACTAAATTTTCTATCAAAATTACCATTTTTCTTGCAGAGCCAATAATTTATCATTCAATAAGGTTATTATTCAATAATTTACCCTCATTGTAAAGGTTATTAACTAAACTTTTAGGCGATATATAGTTCGAATTGATACGTTCCATATTACCAAAAATATTTACCATTTTACGTGAAAAAAGGTAGTGGCTCGATTTATTTGCTCCCAAGTGTAAAATTTTAACACTACCGTCTATGTACATTTATGAAGCTGCCTTATTTGTTAGGCTGAATTCAAACCTGTTTCCCAACCTATCAGATACAGTAAAACGTAACAGGCGGAATGATATGTTGCGCGGACGTAGAGCAAAAACAGCGTTAATGTGGAAAAGCATATTTTGTTTAGCCCCGCAAATTTTTAACAAAATCCCAAAGCAAATTAAACAGTTAAATTTAAATGGGTTTAAAAAGGAGCTTAAAGAGTTACTATGTAATAAGTGTTATTATAATATAAACGACTTTTTGAATGACACTTTGACATCCTAATTTAATTGTAATCTCTCTTTTATAACAGATAGCTTGACATTACATTTCGAAATTGACATTATTTTTTAATTATTATTTATTTTTTGACATATTTTCTTTGACACTGGCATGCCTCTTATTGTAAAATTAATAATTTTATGTCATGGTATCAATTCTAACCTTATATTTATATTCTGCATTGTAATAATTTATTATGTTTACCTTATATTAATTTGCACGCCCCATGTGGCAGAATGTGATGAGACTTGTTATGTTATTTGAGACCTTGTATTGTACCATGTTCGGATAAATAAATGAATTTGAATTTGAATTTGAATCTGTGGGTGCCTGCGTGTGTTGCCAAACTTTGTGTTCGCATCACGCACTTCATGCAACAGATTGCCAAGTGTATTTCTCAGGCGCATTTTCTGTCTTAAAAAGTAGGTTATATGTACCTTTTATAATTAAAATAGAACGAAGTGTTATCATAGTTTATCAGGATTAAAAGCATTGTTTAGGATCAACATTCTCTTCGTTTTATTGAGCAACAAGCTCCAGTGTCTCGAGAGCCCCGTAAGTATAGACAGTCAGTCATTAGCAGTTTGGGGGGGTCAGGAATCTATACAAAAAAGAAAACACTTTTTCTTAACACAAATATAATTTATTAATTAGAACATCCTGAAAAATAAAAACAAACTGACTATAGCAAAGCTTAACACCTTAAACAACAAATAGAAATATAACGGCATGAAAATAAACGTTAAGATTTTAAAAACGAACTGTTTTTTCTTGCCGTAGAACGTGCCTTTTAAGCCATCTTTTATTATGTACTTCCTAAGTCCTAAACACCAGAGAATCATGTATTCTCGCCAGTCTATTTTACCAACATCAAAGTCAAATATTTCTTTGTCTATGGTCGAGAGGTTGTTGTAGAGCTTCGCTGTGTTATTGTCGACGAAATGCCAGTCGTTGACCGTGAAGTAGGATAAGGCTGTCGACATGTTGTACATTTTTCTGTATAGTTTCACGAATCTGTGGGTAAAAAACAAGGATAAGTACAAACCGGCTTATGCACAATCAGCCTATAATGTTATCATAGACATCAGGCTTCCTCTCTGTGTAGTCCAGCACGACCAGCACGAGGGCCCAGTGGATGGATGCCACATATCTTCGAATTTTAGGTGGTGATGAAATAAATTACATAAAGTGCCTGTCTGGCTTCGAACCCACGACCTAGGACACTAAGTAAGTTGGGACCGTTATCACTGGGCTACCTGCAAATCAACCTAATACCTAAAAAATTAAAAGAAGTACTTATGTACTTTGCTCTGTGAGGAATTGATTAATTGAAAAAAGAAACAGGAATAAAGATATCGCATTTAATTTTGACACGACTGTTATTTTTACGTTACCAAGGAGAAGGGAAACGACATGCAGTGTCAGTTGTTACTGGATGGCCAGTACTCACACTCCTCTTCACGGCATCGTCGTGTTCATCAGGAGTTTAGGAAACTCCTAAGCCGCTCCGTAATTTCAACAGTCGCGGACCGGCTAGAGCTTTGGTTAGGATATCTGCCTCCATATCTTCGGTTCTCAGATACTTGACCTGTATCGCTCCGTCCATTATGCAATTTCGTATGAAGTGCATTTTTAAGTCAATATGTTTGGACTTGGAATTAACCATTGTGTTTTGACTTAACTTGAGGGCTTGATTGTCGTTTAATATGACTATGCTTTCATAGTTGGCCCCAAGATCTTTGAATAAGCTTTTCAGGTGAATGGCCTCTTTTGCAGCTTCAGTCAAGGCGACATATTCGGCTTCAGCAGTCGATAGTGCTACAGACTTTTGCTTCTTCGACATCCAGCTTATGGCCGTTCCAGCATATTTAAAACAACATCCCGAAAAGGATTTCCGATCGAGCTTACATGCTCCCCAATCTGCGTCAGCCATGCCGTGTAACTCTTGACGAGTTTTTCTAAATATAAGACCAACGCTTTTTGTTCCCTTTAAATACCGCAGTACTCTTTTTGCACATTTAAAATGCTCTTCTCCGTAACAGTCATTAAATTGAGAGAGATAGCTTATGGCAAACATTATATCGGGTCGAGTTGCCACTGCCAGATACATGAGTGTGCCAATCAAATTTTTGTAGGGCAAATTATCCCTTTCATCTCTTCCTCCTTTTTCTAGTCTAAGACCTGGTTCTATGGGCGTAGACGTAGCTTTACAATCTTCCATTTTGAATTTTTTAAGAGTGTCTTCTATGAACTTCTCCTGGTTCAGTTTGATTTCATCTCCCTTATAGCTAACATCTATCCCTATTAGCCGTTTAGGTGTTCCTAAGTCTTTTAACTCAAATTTCATATTTAGGAGGTCTTTTATTTCTTGGAGCTTTCTAGGACACGAATAGGCAATTAACAAGTCGTCGACATAAATAATGATTATGACTTTAACTCCTCTTTTCTCTAGTAAGTATAGACATGGGTCAGCTTCCGATGCTTTGAAACCTATGTACTTTAACTCTGTGTCGAGTTTCTTGTACCATTGCCTCCCTGCCTGTTTGAGTCCATATAAAGCTTTCACGAGATGACAAACTTTCCCTTTGGGATTGTTTTTTATGTAAAGTAAAGTAAAGTAAAGTTTATTGACCATAAGTTTAGGTTACAGTACACCGGTAATACATATTTACATAGTACTCGTACATAGTATAGGGCACACTCACTTACGTTCAACTACACAAGTAAGAACTTATCTATAACAAGTAGCAAGGGGAGCAGAAGAACAGTTAAATTATAATAATGCTAGCACAAGTAAAACAATGGTTCACATACTTGATAAAATAATAAATGCCCAATGACGGTATACAGAGAAAAGTTCTTTACCTCCCGTGCTAGTCAAGGACTGTGTTACGGCAAGGTAAGATTCTCGCTCATACAATAGTAGTCATAATGTAAACACGTTAAGACACTTTTTATCAAATACATTTGTTTTGCTGTGAATCATAGATGACGATAACGAGTTACAAGCTTAGCGTGATCAAGTATACGCAAAGAAATCAGACAATGCAACTACTAACGTTATTTCAATGTAAACAAAGTGTTTCACAAAACAATAGTTGTTTAGAATTTGTAATAAGACAAGCGTGTTAAAAATAAATAATAAAAAAGGTGTTTCTAAAACTAAAATAATAAAATAAAATTAAGTTTTTTTTTTTTTTTTTTTTTTTTTTTTTTTTTTTTTTTTTTTTTTTTTTTTTAGTATTTGCAGCATAGAAATACTTAACAAGCAAAAAGTCCTAATGTAGTGTATTTACTGATCGTGTGTATATGTATATATTTATAATACAAATACTGTTTGTGTACTAATCATCAATATATAATGATTACTTTATAGTGTATATATTTATATATATTACTTACATAAATATCCATATAATGTTTTATTGCTATATAAACTTATTTAGTACTTATCGGTATTCAATAAAGTATATATTTATAAATAAATAATTACTGACATATTTGTATAAGCTTTTCAGTCTGCTCATAATCCAGGTTACTCAGAAACTCATCCAGAGCCCTTCTACACACAAATCTAGTCGTATCTTTAAGAGGTTTAATTTTACTTATGCGATTGTACAATAGAGGAGCCAAGAAATAAGAGAAACACTGTGCAAAAGCGGTGTTGCATGCTGGAACGTCATATACCTCATTCACTCTTCTGAGAGATTTGGAAACAGGTTTTTCGTAGAAATGTTGTCTCAGGACTATTTTTTTGATAAAGAGTTGGCGAATATTTAAGACTTCCAACTCTTTGTACAACGCAGTTGTAGGATATCTAAATTTTTTAAAATTAATCACTTTTAGAATACATCTATGGGCCCTTTCTATTTTTATAAGAGTACTTTTTCTAGCACCACCCCAGGCAGAGATACCATAAGTTACTATCGATTGGCACAGTGCAAAATACACAGTTTTGTTCGTAGCTTTGTCTTTTAAGTTTCTTATTTTTTTTAAAATCGGTATAAGTTTACGAATGCGAGATTTTAAATTATTAATATGTTGTTTCCAATTTAAATTTTCATCGATCTCAACTCCAAGGTATTTTATACTTTTACTAGGAGATAAGACAGGGCACCCGCAAATACTTGCAGCAGAACAATTAGAAGAATGAGCTTTTAAATTAAAGTCGGTAGGTTGCAAATTATTTTTTATACTAAATGTTATAAATTTTGTTTTTTTAAGATTTAATGTAAGCAGATTGCAATCAAGCCATTCAATTATATTTTTAAGACCAATCTCGGCTGACGATTTGACATCACTCCATGTTTTTTGTTGAAATAAGATAACAGTATCGTCAGCAAAAGTGATCACTTTTGAACCGGGTAATTCAATGTTACAAAGATTATTAACATAAATCAAGAATAATGTTGGTCCAAGTACTGATCCTTGCGGCACACCGAAACCAACACTAAGCTTAGTGCTAAGGTTATTAACAATTTTTACAGCCTGTGTCCTATTACTAAGATAGTTTTTAAAAAGATCAAGTGGTACACCTCGAATACCTATAGCCTCCAACTTGCAAATTAGCAGAGGGATTGAGACAGTATCAAAGGCTTTGGCTAAATCCAGAAAAACACCAACACATTTATTCTTGTGGTCGAGATTACTAGCTACATTGGTAACTAAATGTTCAACCGCATCTATTGTTGATTTGTTCCTTCTAAAACCAAATTGATTATTAGAAAGAACATTATTTTTCTCCATATAATTTACAAGCCTAATGTTTATTAGCTTCTCCAAGACTTTAGCCACAGTAGGTAGTAGCGATATCGGACGATAATTAGCGATACTGTCTCTTTCCCCCGACTTGAATACTGGTATAACAATTGAGTCCTTTAACACATTAGGAAACTTTCCACACGTAAAACATAAGTTGAATATGTGCGTTAAAGGTTTAACGAGAAGGTTTACACTTCTTTTCAAGAACACAGAAGATATTCCATCCCAACCAGTAGAATTGGTACTTTTTAAGGACATAACAATTTTATAAACTTCTGTTTCATCAGTTTCCAATAACGCAAAAGAGTTCATCGGGCTGTGTTTACATTTAAACTTTTGCACAAGATCATTTTCCGTAAGCTTTAACTTTTGTAAGATGTCACTCGATAGTTTGGATGCCATATTAGTAAAAAACTCATTTACAAAATCGACCGATTCTTGAGGAGTTGGTTTTATTTTTAATAACTCACAAGGCCCTTGAGATTTTTCAGAGTGATTTAGATTACATACACGCTTAATGACATTCCAGGTTTTTTTAATATCACTCTTGACAGCATTTAAATCTGCTTTATCATGCTCATTTTTCAGATTATGGAGAATACTATTACAATGATTTCTGTAACGCCTGTAGGTAAGCTCTAGATCTTTATCATTAGGTGCTTTATTATGCCTTCTGTGCAACGTATCTCTGAACCTAATGCAACGCAATAGACCAGAGGTTACCCATGGTTGAAAAGTCTGTCGTCTGTTTGGCACGGTAATATGGTAACTGCTTTTTTGTCTGATTTCAGATAAAGTTTCGATGAGCAATTCAGTCGCTTTATTTGGATCTTGCAAGGTTGTTATATCAGTCCAATCAAAGTCTTTCATAAGTTTAAAAGCTTTCTCATAATTTAGTTGTAGCAGTGTCTTTTCTGATCTTTTATACTTACTTTTTTGTGTTAAAGGAATAATACAGTATATACTACTGTGGTCAGTAACTGATGATTCACAGACTATTGTCAGCATTTTAGAATTAGGCTTTGCGAAACAGTGATCAATGCATTTATTGAGACGCGTAGGAAATTGATGGCTAGGTAGTAGACCGTACGTGGCAAGAAGATTCAAATACTCATCAGATTTCAGGTCAGTAGTATTACAACTCACGTCAATATTTAAGTCCCCGGTTAGATAAACATTAGGTACGTGCTTAATGTCTATTAAAAGTTCTTCCAAGGACCCAACAAAATTGGCGAGAGAGGCAAACGATGGTGATCTGTATATACAAATAAAAGCATGGCTTTTACCTATTCCTATCACCAAACAGTCCGCATCGGCAAAATTTGGCTCATATACTGTAACATGTGGTAAACAGCTCCTTATATAGACAACTACACCACTGTTCTGGTTAATATGATTTCTAGTATGAAATGAATCAAACTGCTCTAGTTTAGGTATCAAGTCTGAATTTTGTAGCCAACATTCGGTGAGAATAATAATATCATAGTCTATTTTACTCCTAGCACTAAAAACTTTAAAATCTTCAAGATTTTTATGTATGCTTCGTATATTTTGAACAATAATTCTAAGAGATGATTCCGTTCCAAGTTTGTATTGCAGAAACGCTTCTGGATCCCCGACCAAAAATGAATCACCAACGTTGATAGTATTATCAACCTCGGTGACCATCTCATCCATGTTGTTACCCATAACAACCATATTTAACACTAATAGTAGTAAAATTATATTTTTGGTCGACGACTGTAGTTTCTGAGATCAGTAAGTTAATTTTATTATTGTCGGACATGATGTTTGCATAGTGGACTGGTATTAATAATGTCATATAGATTTCTAAATATGATATAAGAAATGAAATATAATAGTAGTATAAAAATATTATCAGATAATATATAATAATTAAAATGCATATAATATTACTGTGAGAGATTAAAAAAGTACAAAAAATAGTAAACAAAGAGAAAAAGTACCATATTTTCACTTGATCTTCAACAACAGCTAGTCATTCAGAGGTGAAATCCTTAAGTTGATTTAGAGAATTGATGACTATGGCAGGCTGTCCGTCTTCTTTACGTAGGAGTATGTTTCCTCTTGAGGCCCAGCAGTACTTATACGAGCCATTTTTAGTCAGTTCTCGAGCGGCAGCCAAAATCTTTTTAGACATAAAAGTTAGAGACTCCGATATATAAACCCGTGAGAAAGCTTCGGTAAATCCTAAGATATCCGTACTTAATGGTTTATCTTTGTTGTCAGAGTTGTATTTTTTCACAGCTTTTAGCAGTACTTCTTTATTTTTGGTGTTCTGGTACTCAATAACAATAGGCCCCTTTTTCTTACCTCTTCTGTAAATAGCCGTATGTTCATCAATTGGTGGTACTTTTAGGGTGTTATATATGTTATTAACAATATTCTGCACATCTTCGTTATCGTGTTGTGGAATATTTCTTATTTCTATTGTGTTTTTCAGTAATTGTTTTTGTAAGACGTTTACCTGAGTTTCCAATAGGTTAATACGCTCTATAGCTGCTTCATGCTTTGTTTCAAGGATTAAAACCCTGTCGCCGATATCCTTGTAATTGGCAGCATTTTCTTCGAGTTGTTTTTTTATTTCGAGGTTGGACTGGAGTATCTCACTATTTTGCAGTTTAATTACAGCCATCTCAGTAGTCATCATTTCCTTAAAGGACTTTAGAAGGTCACTTTTTAGGTCCTCAAGTTGTTGTTCGTCAGGATTTCTCCGTTTCCTTGTGTTTATATTTCGTATACTTTCTTGGTTTTGTGATACATTTTCGAGGGTAAGATCTGGATGCGACGAGGACTTAATCGGTGATCGTTGCAACATCTGGATTACTTGCGTATACTACACCCGCTGGCCGACTCCTTGAAGCAGTGACGATGGCGTGCGGTATGAGTGACGACGTCACACGTCCAGCGCACGAAAGATAGCAGCGGCGCGGGCGGCGCAGGAGCAGGACAGCAATTATGAGGTGGTTCCTTTTCCCTCGCGGGTCGCGGGTGCGCGGGCGCACCTCCGCTGCGTGGATGGTAGGTGTACGCGAGAATGACAATTAGGCAGTCAAAGTTATGCACTAGTATCGGGTAAAGTAAGCAACTTATTAATGCGGAGCAAAGAGTCACACGTCTGTTCTCGATGCGAGTTTGGGCGAGGAAAAATGCCTTTATGTCTTTTAGCATACTCATTGTTTTGTTGTACAAAGTTAAATCCTCTTGTATAGTTTCTTCAACCATGATTTCAGTCAGGTATTCTTCTAAAAAGTCAGGATATTTCATCACTATCTTTTCTTCTAGTTCACCATTTAGATATGCCGTTGTAACATCCATCTGGTTCAATTTCAAACCTTCTTCCATGGCTATTCCAACAACAGATCTAATTGAGCTCAGTTTAGCTACAGGAGCGTATGTTTCGTTGTAATCAACGCCTGGTCGCTGAGTGAAACCCCGTGCTACAAGTCTGGCTTTCTTTTTGATACTGTTGTCGGATCCTATTTTGTTTCTCAGAACCATTTTGTAGTCCACTTCTTTCATGTCTTTGTTCTTCTTTTCTATTTTCCAGGTTCCATTCTTAACATGTGCGGCTTTTATTTCGGCTTTTATAGCATCATGCCAGTAGTTGTCATCTTCATTCTCATCGGATATGTAGGATATCTCCGAGACTAGATGACTTTCTTCAGTCTGGTCCAGTATAAAATCTCTGGTCCACGCGGGCGGACGCCTTTCTCTTTGCGGCCTCCCATTTTCAGGTATTTCTACAATATCTGATGCGTCATCGTAAGACTCTATTTCTTCTGGCGAAGAAACTTCATTTTCTTGCTCGTTACAATTTTGTAACGTATTTTCCTTTTCATCCTCTGTAATTTCAATTTCTATTGGTTGTACATTTTTATTTTTTTTTATCATTGTTCCTAATTTTGTTTTCTTTTTCAGGTATCCGAGAGTGTTCCTTTTCATTAATTAGTTTATCATAGTTCTGACTTTCTTCTTCGAAGTACATCTTGTCTATGACTTTTATGTCCCTGCTTATCACTACATCATCGTCTTCGGGTATGTACACTCGGTAAGCCTTTGAGGTCATTGAGTATCCCATGAATACGCCTTCTTTAGCATTCTGGGTCAGTTTTCCTCGTTTGTTCTTTTTCAAAACAAAGGTCTTCCTGCCATACACGTGAAGATGATGTCCACATGGTATTCGGCCTAGCCATTTCTTGAATGGTGTTTCGCCATTCAGTGCTTTGGTAGGGCTACGATTTATAAGGTAGTTTGCAGTTGCTATCGCTTCCGCCCAAAGCTTTTTAGGTGCCTTGGCCTCGATTAACAGACATCTGGCTTTGTCTACCAAGGACCTGTTCTTCCTCTCGCTAATCCCATTTTGTTGAGGGGTGTAAACTGTGGTCAACCTTCTTTGGATGCCATGCGATTTGAGAAAGTCATCGAATTCCTTGTTACGGTATTCTGTGCCATTGTCGGTTTGCAGGTTCTTTATTTTCTTGTTATGGAACGTCTCAACTTCATTTTTATATTCTTTGAAAATATTGAATACGTCACTTTTTCTTTTAATAAAATAAACGTGACAATAGCGACTATAGTCGTCTGTGAAAGTAACATAGTACTTTGATCCTGCTAGTGTATCGCATTCAAAAGGTCCACAAACGTCGCTATGGATTATTTCCAGGTTATCGGTTGTGTAAAGATCATTATGTCTTGTAAACGGTAATCTGGACAATTTACCTTTGATGCAGGTCTCACATGTTTCCATGTCTTCGTCATTTAAGTTTAAGCCATACATTAGGTTATCCTGAGCCATCTTCTTTAAATCTTTTTCGTTTATGTGGCCTAGTTTGCGATGCCATTCCATAATGTCACTGACATTTTTTGGTGTGTAATTTGCAGTCTCTTGTCGTCTAGATTCAAAATAGTAAAGCCCATTTTTCTTTCGAGCAGTCAGTGTTATTTCACCGGTTTTTTTTACGACATAGGCTTTTTCTTTTTCAAAAACAACTTTATGTCCTCTGTCCGTTATCTTTGTGACGGATAAAAGGTTTACTGTTAAATCGGGAACATACAGGGTGTCATTGAAGTTATAGCTGTGTTTATTGGTGCTGATTGTAATTCTTCCTTTGCCTTGAATTTTACTAGTATACTTGTCTGACGCCGACTTTAGGGTGCCTTTTTCAAGGGTCATGGTAGAAAACATCGATTTGTCACCGCACATGTGTGATGAGCAGCCGCTATCTAGACACCAGACATTTTCATCGGCTTCTGAATTTACGGTGCTCAAACAAACGTTATAATTGTATTTATTTCCTTTGTCTTTTTCATTTGTGTTTTTCTTCTTGCCCCAACATGTCTCGATAGTGTGACCTTTCTTTTTACAGTTCTTGCAGTACAATCTTTGCCTATTTTTCTTGATATGGTATGCTTCTGAGCTTTCAGGCTGATCATGTCCGCTCCTTGCTTGGTATTCTTCCAGAATCTTTACTTTTAGATCTTCAGGATTAGGCAGGGTGTCTCGAGATTCGATGGCTATTCTGAAGTTCTCAAAAGTTATCGGCAAACTGTAGAGAAGCATTATGCTAAGCAGTTCTGGAGGTACCTTTATATCCATATCTGCGAGTTTGTCCACGATGTCCATGAAGTTATTTATGTGGTCACGTATATCTTCCCCTGTGGTCATACGTTTTAGAACCAACTGTTTTAATAAGGTAGCTTTTCTCGCAGGCCCAGTGCTTTGGTAAGTAGCCTTCAGTTTGTCCCATACAGCTTTTGATGTCGTGCAGACTTTAATTTGTTTTAATTCAGATGGTGACAATAAAAGTAGGATTTCAGCCCTTGCCTTCAAGTCCTCTTTTTTGAAAACCAATCTCGCCGCCGCATCCGTAGCTGGTGGTAATATTTTCTCGCCGCTTACAATATCCCAAAAATCATTTTTAATTAGGACCGCTTGTGCTTGCAGACACCAGGTATCGTAGTTTGACTTTGTCAATGGTTCTATGTGACGATAACTCGTGGTTGATGCCATTTTTCATAATTGCAAAACTCAACCACGCTCTGCTACCAATTTGTGAGGAATTGATTAATTGAAAAAAGAAACAGGAATAAAGATATCGCATTTAATTTTGACACGACTGTTATTTTTACGTTACCAAGGAGAAGGGAAACGACATGCAGTGTCAGTTGTTACTGGATGGCCAGTACTCACATGCTCTCCCCCCCTATTTCTTGAACAAAAATCAGTGACGTGTCAAAGTTAAACCTGTGAGCTGATTGGCTATTGATAATTTTATTATTATTATTATATTATTCATTTATATTTCTGCCTACAAACAAACAGTGATGCTTAATTCCGGTATGGGTGCCGGTGTAAAAACAGGCTTATGGCTTTTTTGTCTTTGGGATGGCAACGCATCTGCGATGTCTCTGGTATAGCAGGTGCGGTCTCGGGTCCATAGGCTGCGGTGACCACATACCATCAGTGCCGTCGGCTTGTATCATCATCCGACTGCCTATCTGACCTCCCCAACCCAGTTACTACTGCAATTTGAGTGTAGTACCCTAATTTCGTAACACACTTTCAATCACAATCTGACTGATTTTGAAAGATATTGCTAATCCATTGGTTTATATGTTCGAAAAATGTGTCTGCTCAACAATGTAAATAACGCAATAAATGTTGTTGAACTGTCAAAATGAAAGCCATTGCTACTGTAAGTGTGTTACGCAATTACCCCGCGGGTTGTCAGACTTTCGGGCTTCTGACTACCCGCAATATAAAAGTAAATAAGATTTTACCTTCTCTCCTTTCCAAGAATAAAGCATATTCCATCAATAATATATGCAGGAATCAGATGAAGCAGCCAAGAGTATATCCAGAACAAAGTAGTATTCTTTGTGCGCCAAACGGAATAGTACCCTATTGCCGCTGGCGTAGGGTAGTTAGTTTTTACGACGTCTTCTGCAGTTGCTACGAGGTCACCTGTTTAATAAGAAATTAACATGACGCCTGTATTCTCAAAAGGGATAAGCTTACGAATAACAATCATATATTTGTGAAACATATAGGTAATTACGTACAAAGATCTTAAAAATTTGGTAGTGCGCTATGTTTTGCCAATAGTGACATACAAATGATCGATATTATTAAAAATGATTAAATAACGGTACCTACTATTGCAATGATAAAATTACAATAACAAATTATATAGATATTTGAGTAAGTACCCTATTGTATTAACGCATGAGCAATATAAATTTTAATACAATTCAGAGTCAATTTCATTTCATGGCAAAATTTTAAATCAAATTCAATTCAAAAGATTAGTATATTATTAATGTATATCAGGATTATAAACAAGGTTGGCATAAAACAAACAAATTGTTTCAAAACACGTATTTTAAACAGTATAAAATTAAACAATGTTTTTTATTGTGTTTAAAATCACAGTTTAAAACAAGTTTCATACGTGTTATGTTTACATTTCCTTATAGCAACAGTTTGCCACAGAAAGAAAATAATTTTAGGCACAATTAAATACGATAAATGTGTATAATGTTGAATAATATGACATTACCTACACAATAATAATTTTCACGTCATTGACAATAACAAGTATGTTAGTAAATATTGAAATGTGCCAAAATACAAATTGTATTTAGCAAAATATTTGAAAAGACAAATAGTTTTATTTATTGATTTCTCAGCCAAGAAATTGGCTAATGAAACTGTTGCTTCGATTGAGCAATTATTTGACATTTTCATTGATTCAGCCAATAATTTGGCTACACAAGCTGATATTAATTTGAATTAGAAATTGAGACAATAGAGAAAACCTCTTGCATAATTAATGGAATCAATTTAAAATTTAAATACTAGTCTAAATCATCAAAATGTCAGAATAAGTTCTAACACAGATCACCAGTGCACCAAAATATTCAAGGTATGTTGAGAAAAGACCTTGAAATTGAATTATTCATGAACTGTAACAACATTGATATTTTATGTATTACAGAACATTGGTTAAAGAATCAGCAGTTCATGCGTAATTCAAGTAATCACCAGGTTGGTAGTTCATTCAGCAGAGAAAATGCAATACATGGTGGCTCATTGATACTGTTAACTAAACAATTTAAATTCAAAGAACGTAAGGATATTGTAAGCCTCTCTGTTGAGCGGACTATAGAAATAACTTGTGTGGAGTTGGAGCAGCTTGTTGTATTGTGCGTGTACCGGCCTCCGGCATCGATATATGATTGCTTTGAGAGTATCATGGATGATGTGTTACACAAACTTGATCATTTAGGACAAAAAGTAATTGTATGTGGTGATTTTAATGTTAATTTATTGGAGGACTCATCGATGAGCCTAAAAATTATAAATTTATTTCAGTCTTATAATTTATATAATATTTAGGTATTTTTGGAGCTTGCTAGAATAACCGCCACCTTAGGTACATGTTTAGATAATATATTTTTATTTAATATAGTCCTACTGACATATTACCTACCCACTCCACTGGATTCTGACCACTGTGGACAGCTGATTACATTTTATAACAAGATAAAAAAGTGGCTAAGAGTGCTGTGTAAGTGATCACTGTAGTGCCAAAAACTGCAGGTTGCTTAGATTCAATTGACATATAAAAAACCCAAGATACACACTCAGCGTCTCAAAAACGTCCGCAAAAAAAGAACGCACAATCTAAAATTGTGCGCACCTTTCAAATAGTATCGCGTTGCACGCGTCATTGACCGTACGTTAGAAATGCCGAAGTGTTGCTTCAAAAATTGTAAAAATATTACGTCAAGAACGTTAAAAAAGGATGGGATATAGTACTTTCGGTAAATTAAAGAGTTTATTGATTTGTTTTTGTTATTTTTATGACTAAATATAGAGAGCAAGAGGTGATTTTGATTTAATTTGTCTTAAAATTTCACTTAACAGTCCAAGTATAATACGGCAAATTTCAATATCCGCTTTTTCTGTGTAAGAACAATGCATTACAACCTCCTTTCAATTTAGTCGAATAATACAAATTGACCCTGTTCCTTTTAATGGAGTAGATTTTTTTTATTATTACGTTTTTATTTTTTTTATTATGTTTAACAAAAAAAAAAATTAAAAAAAAATGTTTAAAAAAAAAAAATAAAAAAAAATGTTTTTGTATTTAGAATAAAATTAATATTTATATATAGTTTTTAACCGACTTCCAAAAGGAGAAGAGGTCATCAATTCGAAGATTGGTTTAAATGTTTGTATATCGCTTACTTATTTTATGGGTCAAATTTATTTGTAATTTTTTTATTTTCTATGTAAGAATAGTCTCCGGTTGTGCCTATATGAACATTATCATGACCTGATGATGAACTTGAGAGATACATAACGGAACTCTTCTTAGAACGATTGCAAATCTTTGGTAAAAACGAATTTTGTTCAGTATACATGTCATAGTGTTGTTGATAACCGCATTCCTAAGTGGGGGGAAGGGGTTAAGGTATTAATTCGAGTTTTTTTTACTGATTCCATTTATATATTTTATAATAATGTTGTTTTCGATTTTAGGTAGATATCTTATCTCGTATAATTACTTGGGTGACTATTGAAACCACATTCCCAATATTCACAGAAATAAAATAAATACCAAAATCTGCATACTGTCTTAAGTATTATGATGATTATATGTTTTAAGTTTTAACCTAATTAGTTATTTAGTTTCGATAACAACAATACCTATTATTATAAAAGTATAAATATGTGTTTGGAACACACTTTTATATAAATTTTAAAAACTTAAAATACTAAGTCAATTAAAAAAAAAAAAAAGTATAAAAATATATTCCACTCCACTTCATGCCTTGTTCTACCAGCAAATTTCAGTTCTACGTTTTGATTGGTTTATAAACATTGCTTTGTAAAAACAACTTTAAAACATGCGCGTAAGGTTGAATTTACAAAAAAGTATGTTTATATCATGACTATAACTATTTATGTATAGTTGGAGACAGTTTTGAGTGTTATTTTTGTTCGAGACTGTGCATCTAGGGTTTTTTATATTTCAATGTTATATTCTTATTTCTAATTTGGATAAAAGGATCCAAAAAGTGGACGTTAACGGCAAGCCATCCCGGGTTCTATTGTCACTCCGAGTTCCACAGGGCTCAATTCTTGGGGTGCTTGGACAGGAAACCTCCCCGTGTGCCTGTGGGCTGGAGTTCCCTTATGGATGCGTCCGGGGGGAAGGCCAGTCTCCGGGACGGTGCACCCTGGGGTACGGGCAATGACTCCCCATTAGGTACTTTATGCCTAAGGGGTCTCGTTGCCCGTATGCCAATATCCTGTCGGAGGAACGCTCTAACGTGTACTCGGAGAGAGCACACGTTGAGCAGCGTTGGAGTGCGGGCTCGGCGTGCACTAACACTGCCGTCGGGCAGGCAGGAGGAAGTGTTTTCTTCTGCCACCGTTGGTCTCGTAGCCCCGAAGAGTGTCAAGGTCATGTCTCTGGCACTTGACGGGGGTCGAGGGTCCTGGCTTAACCGCCCGGGCCGCGAGGAAGAAATCCTCTATAAAAAATTACCCCAAACCTCCAAGCGGCGGCGCACCGTGAGGGAGGTTGCAAGCTTGATTAATGGGTAGCTATGGAATTAATCGCTAGTGCGAACCACATTTTTTTTGAGTCAATAAAACATGTTTATACTCGTGGGAACAAATATGGGAAATAAAAACAAAACAAAAAACCAGAAGGAGGGGGGAGTGATGTGGGGTCGGAGTCCGACGCTGCATCGGGCGCAAGGAGCTCGAGTCAGAGCTCGGAGCGCGAAGTGGTGGGAGCTGCTGAGAGGAACCGGAAGTTCCTCCGGAAGCGCTCCAAACCGGAAGAGGGGTCGTCCGCTGACGAGTGGGTCTCGGGCTCAGGCCATCGGTCGAAGATCCACTCCAGTCGGCGGGGTGCGGCCCGGGGAAAAGGTTTGGGCAGAGGGCTCACCAAAAAGACCAAGAAGGCCGGCGAGCCGAGCCAGGCCAGCCCAGCTGAGCTGGAGAGGCTTGCCACGGGCGAGCACCACCCTGTAGAGACCAGCACCGGGGTGGCCCTTACAGAGCCTGCAGGTGGTGAGCTGGACGCCGCTGGTGGCTCCAATTCGGAGCGAGCGGCCAGGTTTGCGGAGGTAGTGGCAGCCGCAATTAAGGGTGTGGCCTTGAAGAGGATCCAGTCCTCTAAAGACAAGGCCATACCCGCGGCCACGGCCTCTATTTTGGCGGCAGCGGAGGCCTTACACCTCAGTCCTCCGTCGGACGGAATGTCCGAAATGCGGGCGGAGGTCGCCCGCTTGACAGCCGCCATGGAGCTTCTCCGAAAGGAGAACGAGGAGCTCCGAGCGGACCTGGCTGGCCTCCGAGGAGCCGGCCCTTGTGTGGTGCCGCAGGGGAAGGAGCAGCACGGGCAGGGACGACCCGTGCCTGCCGAAGATCGGGTCCTGACCCTGGTGCGGCAGGAGATGGCTTCCCTGCGGTCCCGTTTTTCCGCCCTAGAGGCCATCGTCCTGCGCCCCCCGTTAGCGGCTAGCATGCCAGCCTCTGGCCAACGGAAGGCGACATCTTATGCCGCCGCCGCAGCTGCCTCGGCCAAACCGGGTTCGTCGGGGCAGACCAAGGGCGGGGCGGCTACACAGGCGGCGAGGGCCCCGGCCCAGGCAGCGGGGGCCCCGGCTCGGGCAGCGGGAGCCCCGGCCTTAGCGGCGAAACGGCCGCCCCCACCTCCTTCTTCTAAATCTCCTCCGGCTGATGCTGAATGGCAAGTAGCCGGGGAAAAGAAGAAGAAGGGGAAGGCGAATAGGGCGGCCAAAAAGAAAGAGAGGCGGCAGCGGCGCAAGGAGCGAAGCGTCGCGGCTAGGCTCCGCGCCCCGAAGTCCGCAGCTGTAGTTATCACGCTACAGCCAGAGGCGGAGAAAAAGGGCGTGTCCTACCGCGACGTGCTCGCCAAGGTGGGGGCAGCGGTGGACCTGAAGGAGATCGGCGCCGCCGATGGCATCCGGGTAAGGGTCACGGCGACTGGGGCCCGGATGCTGGAGGTCCCCGGTGCGGCAAGCGGTCCGGCCGCTGACGCTCTGGCCGCAAAGCTTAGGGCGTCCCTAAATGCGGACGAGGCCCGAGTGTCCAGGCCCACCAAATGCGCTGATATGCGTATTCTGGGCTTGGACGACTCAGTGACGGAGGGACAGGTGGTGGCCGCTGTCGTTAGGACTGGGGGGTGCTCTGCCGAGCAGGTTAGGGCAGGCACCATCCGTCCTGACTACACGGGGATGCGAGCCGTTACGGTGAGCTGCCCTGTCTCAGCGGCCAAGAAAATAGCCGGGGAGGGCCAAAGGCTATTGGTGGGCTGGGTTTCCGCGCAGGTCAAACTGCTGGAACCCAGACCTCTGAGGTGTTTCCGCTGCCACGTGGGCAACCACGTGGGAGCTAAATGCACCTCGGAGGTGGACCGCAGCGGACACTGCTACCGCTGTGGTCAGGCCGGTCACAAGGCCGGCTCGTGTGATGCCACGCCGCACTGCGCTGTATGTGCGGCAGTTGGCAAGCCGGCCAATCACCGGATTGGGAGCAAGGCCTGCGCACCACCCGCCAAAGCCAGAGGCAAGCCCTCTGCCACCGCCGTCACGGCCGCAACCGCCACCACCGCCGCTGTTGCCGCCTCCACTACCGTCGTCGTCGCCGCCGCAGCCGCCGCGGCAGGGCCCTCACAGGGGGCACGGGAGGGGGCTGACATGGACTGCCAATAATGGCCCCATTACGCCTCCTCCAGGCGAACATCAACCACTGCGCCGCAGCTCAGGATCTGTTGCTCCAGAGCATGGCGCAATGGTCGATTAACATCGCCGTGGTCGCTGAGCCGTACTTTGTCCCGCCCAGGGACGACTGGGTGGAGGACCTGAGCGGCTCAGTGACCCTAATTTCGTCGGCCGCCGCCGGTACTCCGTCCCTCGAGGCTGTTAAGAGAGGACGGGGTTGCGTTGCAGCACGGTTCGGGGAGATCGTTGTGGTAGGGGTATACTTCTCCCCGAGCCGAACTCTTGCCGAGTTCCACAACTCCCTTGCGGAGTTGAGAGTCGTCGTCGTCGGGTTCTGTTCCCTTCCCGTGTTCGTCCTCGGGGACTTCAATGCCAAGAATGTGGCTTGGGGTTCCCGGTATACGGACACACGGGGCAGGATGGTGGAGGACTGGGCTCTGGAGACAGGCCTGGTCGTCCTGAATCGGGGTTCTGTCCCCACATGCGTACGGATGCGGGGTGAATCAGTGGTGGACATTTCGTTCGCCAGCCCCGCTCTGTCGCCGCGTGTAATTGACTGGCGCGTCATGGAGGGGGTGGAGACCTATTCCGATCACCGGTACATCCGGTTTGACGTCTCCGCCCAGACCTCGAGTGCGCCGGTCCGACAGGCCCCGAGTGGTCCGCGGTGGGCGCTGAAGCAGCTGGACCGGGAGCTCCTCCTGGAAGCCTCGATCGTGCAGGCCTGGGTGTCACCACCGGACAGGCCTGCCGACATCAACGACGAGGCGGAGTGGTTCCGGGAGGCCATGTCCGAAATATGTGACGTGGCAATGCCCCGGGTCCAGCCCGGACGTGCTTCGCGCCAGGTGTACTGGTGGTCGCAACAGCTGACGACACTGCGCAATGCGTGCGTTGCTGCGCGACGCCGGTACACCAGGCACCGCAGGCTCCGTATTCGTCCTCCGGATACGGAAGCCATTCAGGCGGAGCTGTACGAGGGGTACAGAGCGGCGAAGACCGCCCTCCAAGCGGAGATCCTGCGGGCCAGGGGAGTGGCCCGCGAGGAGTCGCTGGAGACTCTGAACAGGGACCCGTGGGGACGCCCATACAAGATGGTGCGGGAGAAACTCCGCCCATGGGCTCCCCCGCTGACGCAGAGTCTCCGGCCGCAGCTTGTGGGGGACGTGGTGAGCGCTCTGTTCCCTTCGAGAGGGGAACATGCCTCCCCGCCCATGGCTCCGCCTACTGCGGTGCCCAATGCGGATCACACCGCCGACGACGACGACGATGCTCCGGAGGTGACCGAGGTAGAGATGAGAGTGGCGGTACGTAGGCTGAATGCCAAAAATACCGCCCCAGGACCCGACGGCTTACCTGGAAAAGCCTGGGTCCTGGCCTTGGAGGCTCTCGGGCCTCGACTAAGAGGGCTCCTAAGCGCATGCTTGGAGAGGGGCCAGTTCCCACTTCGCTGGAAGACGGGGAAACTGGTCCTCATCAAGAAGCCGGGGCGCCCTGCGGACTCTCCGTCCGCTTACCGGCCCATCGTGCTGCTCGATGAGGTGGGCAAGCTCTTTGAAAGAGTCATTGCAGACCGCCTCGTCGGGCGGCTGGTGCGGGTGGGGCCGGATTTGGCGGAGAGCCAGTTTGGTTTCCGCAGGGGGCGCTCTACGGTGGACGCCATCATGCGCGTGCGAGCCCTCACGACGGGGGACGCTGTGTCCCGGGGTGGGGTCGTCTTGGCGGTGTCTCTAGACATCGCCAATGCCTTCAATACCCTGCCCTGGAGTTGCATCAGGGAGGCACTCCGGTATCACCGGATGCCGACCTACCTCTGTCGTGTGGTCGAGGCCTATTTGACGGACAGGGCCGTCATCTACCCCGGTCACCAGGGAGAATGGAACCGGCAAGAGATGTCGTGCGGTGTCCCACAGGGATCGGTCCTGGGGCCGCATCTGTGGGACATCGGTTACGACTGGGTGCTGCGCGCCGACCTCCCTAGCGGCGTCAGCGTCGTTTGTTACGCTGACGACACGTTGGTCCTTGCGCAGGGGAGGTCGCACCAGGCGGCGGCCGAACTAGCGACACACGGGGTTGCGACAATCGTGGACAGGATCCGGCAATTGGGACTCGAGGTGGCCCTGCACAAGTCCGAGGCTATGTGTTTTCATGGTCCTCGGAACGCGCCACCGTCGGGTTCCCAAATAACGGTAGGAGGAGTTCACATCGGCGTCGAGTCGACGATGAAGTACCTAGGACTCGTCCTCGACAGCCGGTGGAACTTCGTGGAGCACTTCCGACGTTTGGCTCCCAGACTGGAGCGGGCCGGGGCTGCTTTGAAGCGGCTCCTGCCCAATCTAGGGGGTCCAAACGCCTCCTGCCGGAGGCTATACGCGGGGGTCGTGCGGTCCATGGCCCTTTACGGGGCACCGGTTTGGGCGCGTTCATTGAGGCGGCGGCCAGCCCGCCGGTTGAACGCGTCCCAGAGGGTCATGGCCACCCGGCTGGTACGGGGATACCGCACGGTCTCCGGTGAGGCGGCGAGCCTCCTTGCCGGATTACCGCCATGGGATCTGGAGGCAAAAGTCCTCGCGCATATTTGGGAGTGGCGCGAGGAGGCGAAACGCCGGGGCGTAACTCCGCTGCCGCGAGAAATCGCGGCACAGCGGACAGAGCTCCGGCGAGATCTCATGGCGTCATGGAGAGTGCGATTGTCGCAACCCAGTGCTGGGCACGCCACTATTGCGGCGATAAGTCCCCTCTTTGAGGAGTGGCTAGAGAGGCGCCACGGCGTCCTCACCTTCCGCCTGACGCAGGTCCTCACCGGACACGGTTGTTTCGGGAGGTTCCTGTTTCGTATCAGGCGGGAGGAAACGCCCGGGTGTCATCACTGCGTGGATCGCCCGGAGGACACGGTTGAGCATACGGTGGAGGTCTGTCCGGCTTGGGCAGAGCATCGCCGTGTCCTCGTGGAGGCGATCGGCGGCGGGGATCTCTCGCGTCCGGCCCTAGTCCAGGCCATGGTACGGAGCGAGAGGGCATGGGAGGCCGTCACCTCCTTCTGCGAAGCAGTAATGCTCGCGAAGGAGGAGGCAGAACGCGTGAGGGAGAGGCAAATTTCGCGCCCTCACGCCCCTAGCCGCCGCAGGAGACGCCCTGGGCGTCGGGAATCGCAGGCCGATTCCCGGCCACCGTAGGCGCGGGCTTGCGGACGGTGAGCAATGGGTAGCTCGCCGTCCGATAAGGACCAGGCCCGGGTCGACGGCGCGTTGTGTTCCACGCGCGCCTCAAAGAGATGTCAGCAGAAGTGAAGGGGTCCGTTAGGACCGATGCCTGCCGGGGTTGCGGGAAAGTCCGAAAGGGATACCGTGGCCCCTGGCAACGTACAGGCAACGGAAGGAACACGGGTGGGTTTTAGTCAGTAAGAGTCTGACACGCCCTCCCGCTCCACCCAGAGCGGGAGAAGTTATTTGATAATTTCCCACCCAAAAAAAAAAAAAAAAAAAAAGGGCTCAATTCTTGGCCCTTTTTATTTCTCGTATATATTAATGACCTACCTTGCCTTATAAAGAACAGTCATGAAATAGTGTTATTTGCAGATGACACATCACTTATATTTAAGCTTAAGCGACAACAGACAGTTACTGACGATGTAAATAATGCTCTCTCTAAAATGCATTGGTTTAGTGTTAATAATTTACTTTTAAACGAGAAAAAGACTAAATGTATTAAATTTCTGACACCTAACGTTAAGCAGTTGAAAACCAATGTACTAGAAAATGGGGCAGAACTGGATCTTGTGGACACCATTGTGTTCTTAGGTATTACTTTGGTAGGTACTTTTTTTCGAAGCTGCAGTGGGGCCCTCATATAACCAAATTGTCGAAGCAGCTAAGCTATGCAGCCTACGCCGTCTATAAAATCCTTCATTTGACTGATGTAGCTCGATTAGTATATTTTTTAGAAAAGTGCTGATTTTTAGCCTAGTTTGAATAAATTACTTAAATTTTGAATACAATATTTCAAACACTCAAAAATAGCGAATGAATGGAAAAAAATAAAAATAAATGTTTAGGATTTGACATAGCTCGAAAAGAAATTATAAAGGTTAGATAGTAGATTAGATAGATCTATTTGTCTTAAGAAGGACGGATCGATTGGACGACGAAGTGATCCTATAACGGTTCCGTGTTTTCCTTTTCAGGTACGGAACCGTACAAATTTATTTAATTTCGAAATTATATGCAAAATAGATAATCAGATTTCATATGCAGATAATGTCCATATTTATATAAAAATACGTGAACAAGCGTTTCATACGTAAAAAAATAAAATTATTTGTAAAAAAATAAAGTTTATATGAAACTTTATTTTTTACAAATAATTTTCGTATTCTTATAGACGCTTACTTTCTTGATCAACTCTACTCACCCCATAGCGTGGGATTCCTGGTCGTAGTCAGAGTATAAATTCTCGGTTTCTCCCCTACAACAGCAGTTCTCTTGGCCGTCTCCCAGGCCGCAGATATGATGGCGTTGTTCACGTAGTCCACGGGCACCAGGCCGATACGGATATCATCGTTAGAAAGTATTGTGTGCGTCAGGCCTACGCCGATACCCAGGACGATCTGGAATAGTTTACAAGCGTGTTAGAATGCGACGGTAGAAAATAATGACAGAGATGAGGTGACTACGGTTCGGAACTTGAAAAAAATAAAGTTAAAACCACAAATACGACAAAAATGCCAACTAAAATGGTATAAGTATACAAGATATATCGGAACAAAATAATATCGGTTTTCGTATAACTGGAGTCACACCACGTTATCAGTACGATCTATGCTGTCTATAGTAATTATACAACCTTGGCTTTGCGGTAGTTCCACATTTCGCAAGTTATGTTTTAGTCCCATGTACCTAATAGGAAGTGAGCTTATTGCTCACATTCAGACTCCGAGCTGCTACTGAGAAATTCTTTAAGAAAACCCCAATATCACTGTCCGACCTAGAGATCAAACTCAAGCAAGCGCTTGTGACTTTAGAGGTATGACGAACATGGTGTAAAGTTCACTCATCCTCTAAGAAAAGGAAGGATCCTTCAACCGATCCTTCAAGACAGGTGTCGTGTCTGGTGGGCAACTGCCCAACGATTTATGTCGGGAAAGTTATATATATGCTGTTCGCGCGGTAAACTCTAAGGCCCGAATTACAGAACCTTACTCAAGACTCAAGCATACTTAAAACTAGTTTTATTAACCAATCAAAAGGCTTTAAACGAGTTTTAAGTAATGGTTGAGTTTTGAGTGAGGTTCTGTAATACGGGCCTAATCGCGCGATGCAGGATTTTTGTGTGACGTCAGGATTTTTGAGTGACGTCAGGTCTTTGATGTGTAGTTCGCATGTGGCGATGTAGATGCCGCCACACGACCACTAGACCAACGGGGCAGTCTTGTATTTAATTACTTTTGTAGCTATAAATAACACTTTTACATGTCAAATTATTATTAATTAACCTCTTCATGCGGCTAAAGTGACTTATAATTAGGTGTCATAATAGTAAACTTAAATAAATGTCTATAAGCATATCTATTTCTTAAATCAAAATATTAACGGATTAATAGGAAAATCAGATTTACTAAGCTTACATCTAACTGACCACAAGAAGGAAAACCCGTGGATGTTGTATGTGTTGTCGAACATAATATGATAGATGAAGATAGCTTACAGTTATGTATACCTAACTATAAACTTGCAACTTACTCATCTAGAAACTCTAGAAAAGGAGGGAAAGGTAGACATGGTCATGAATTCAGAGTTATAGATATTAAAGAATTTTATGTTCCTGGTGTTATGGAATGTTGTCCCATTGAACTGGTATTGCACAAATTGATTATTATCTGTACCTATAGACCACCCAAATATAATAAAACCGCTACATCACTTTACTTTGAAAAGCTTCAACAGTTGCTAAACAACTGCAGTCGAACCACTATTATGAAATGGATGTTTCGACTGCTAATGAATAAATTAAAGATAAACATAGAAAAAACAAAGCTTATGACATTTAACTAAAAAACTGTTACCCCCAATTTAAATATAACATGTACTAGTCAAAGAATAGCTGAAACGAACAATGCCAGATTTTTTGGCCTTCAGTTGGATAGTCACCTGACCTGGAAATGTAGAGATCGTTTGTAAAAAATTACACCAATACTCATATGCACTCTATAATCTTGCAAAAATGGCAAACGAGTCTATAGTTCTCATATCGTACAAAGCATATGTTACATCTACATTAAGTTTTGGAATTATATTTTGGGGAAATTCCACAGAGAGGTTAACTGTGTTCAAAGCTCAAAAGAGATGTGTGCGTTCTGTATTTAAACTTAAACCTACTGACAGTTGTATCCCATATTTAAAAAAATTAAACTCCTGACATTTCCTTGTATGTATGTACATTTTTGAAACAGCAGTATTTGTCAAATCCAACTTTCATATATTTAATACACTAAAATCTAAACGTCACAACATAGAGATATGTACCATTCCATACAAAACTGCATTATTTTCGAAAAGTCTTCTTGGAATGGCCCCTAAAATCTATAATAAGCTTCTATTGAAATCAAAGAATTAAATGAAATACTTGATTTAAAAAAAACTTAATTAATAATAATAATAAATCGTTTATTTATAAAAAGGGGCACGTTTACAATAAGTAACTTAATAATTAAAATAGAGCACAGTTGCTTATTTTGAAACTATTGTATAAAAAGGTATATTACTCTGTTAATCAGTACCTAGATGACCGATTTTAATCTATTGTAATCGTTATTAGTTCCAGTTTTTTTTTATTTTTTATTATATCAGTATTTTTCTAGTTGAATAGCTGTTAGTAATCACTATATTAAATATTATTAAATTATTGCCTATTGTTTTAAATATTAACAAATTATTGCCTACTATATCAATTACTATTAAATTAAATTATTGACTCTTTTAAATTATTGATTATTATTATTATTTCTTATTATTGACTAATATATTGATTAATACTAAATTATTGAGTATTGCTATAATGTTGAAAATGTCATTAAATATTGTATGCCTAAAGGCGGGTCATAGATGTACTTCACTTTATAAAATGTAACACCATAATTTTACCTGTGTACCACAATAAACAATTTGAATTTGAAGATCACGGAAATCCGCTGAATGTGAGGAGCTTAGGAGATGTCGTTGTGGCGATGTATGTGGGAGGATGTCCAGCAGTGAACGTCTTTCAGCTGAATGATGATGTTGATGATAATATACACAAACATCCCATGCTGATTTCGGCTACGGTGAATATTTTTGTTTCTGATGACTAGTGACTATAAGTTACGGGCGTGTGCTCTGCTGTGGCTAATGTAACCTATCTTGACTGTAAGGGTCTGTAAAACTCTTGAGGTGCTCTTGCTTGCAGTCGAGATCTCTCTTCCGCTGGTCTTCATAGTTTCCACTTGCCGTCATTGAGATCAGTAAAGAAGATGCGCTTAGCTACCCTCTCGTTAGGCATCCTCACAACGTGTCAAGGCCTGTGTAGCTGACGACGCATTAGATAGAACTAATAACTTAACTTATAAAAATGACATAGTTACTTACACCACTAGCTCCGTACACGTTAGACATATCGACCCAGCCAGGATTAGGTTCTTTGTAAGCGCATATTACTGAAACAGAATATTGATACATTATAAAAGAGGACAAGTTCTTAGGTACTTTCTGGTTATGACCTTGACTTTGTATTTTTGACCTTTTCATTGTCAGAATATAACCTTGACCTAGTATTTTCTGATCTTCAGATCTTTATCAGAAAATATCAGAGTCATCAAAATATTGTTCTGCTACGATAATTATTATGGGAGGGCCCCATAATAATTATCGTAGCAGGACAATATTAGACGAAAAGTAAAATGTCAGGCTATTTTGTACCATGGGTGGTGCAACTGTTAACTGTCACCTTGACCTGCTCTTAGACTAATATTATAAAAGTGTGTACTTACCGATAGCAGGTCTAACAATGCATAGAGGCAGGTCGCCACACATGGACCTGACCGTCTCTTCGGCGACTGCCTTCGCAAACGAATATGTGTTCGGCCAATTCTTTATCAAACTGCAATTGAGAAAGTTATCTTCAAGGAAATACCACACATATTAACTCGGAAAGGGATCGTCACCGTATCAACTCGAGCCATTCAGTATTCTTTGTATGGAACTCCCTACTGCAACGCACACTTATCGCAATCGTAACGTAATCGCCTCGCCTCGGGACAACCTCACGAAGCGCGGCGATACGGTGACGATGCCTTTCCGAGTTTATATGTGTGCCTTGTGACCGTAAGTCGGACATGACATGTGATGCGGAGGAATGAGGAACATGTTGTTAGGATTTTCAGTAGGTATGAATGTAGATGGCTATAAGAATAGGGGATGACCAAAGAAACGACGGATGGATTGTGTGAAAATTTTTATATATATAGAAAGGGGGTGAATACTAAGAATACGGCTGATAGAGATGTATGGAAGAAGCGCCGACCAATAATACATTGGGATGAAATAGTTTTAATTTTAATATGTGCTTATTAATAGATTCCTGTTGGCATCCTTTGGGTACGGAACGCTAAAAACGTTAGAAATATTTCGATTGCTATTACTTTTTGCCTGCTAGTGGCACGTTGCAATTCTTCGGACTACGTTGAAAACTTACCTCGGAGTAATATCATTCAGTCTCTGCTCATCGACTGTCTCTACCAGTTTGATGAGGGTTTCAGGGTCCACTGGACTCCGGTAGAAGTCCTCCAACACCTCGGTGTTGATGAAGTTCTCACATGCATGTGAATAGGCCGTGGAAACGTGGACGTAGGACCTGGGGCGCAGAGGAAAGTATAGTTATTATTAAGGAGCCGCTTCCGGTCTAGAACTTACACAGGGATTTTTTTCAGCAATAATGGCCCAATAACAGTTGCTCGAGGTAGTGGAGCTATCCAGTTGAATTCCTGATAATTGCTCCAATTTCCGACATTACCTCTAATTGTCCGATACATTCTGATGCTGATGTAACTGTCTAAGAACTAGTTTATTAACTTGGTCCATATTGCTCAATATGGTTAGAAAAAATTGCTTGAAGTTATTGTGACGTCATATTTTAACAATATTGCCTAGCATTGTAACTTAAAATTAGTTATACGGTTAACAATGAAAGTCGATGAACATTTCAAAGTTTTAGATCTATATTATTGAGTACTATTATTTGACAAAACGGAACAGATGTAGGTATCTACTTAATATTAAGATAATAAAACTATAAACTCTAAGCAGTATATAAAGAAAACCAGAGTGTCTATTTTTTTGTACCTATTTAGAAACAGTGTTAAGGCGGAATTTATTAAGGCCTTATTAACAGATTGTTAAAACGCAGAAAGTAAGTCTCTCTCGTTATAATCAGCCATATTTTAACTATTGTGGGCGTAGTCGACTCAGTTCTTTAAAAGGGTTTGGGCGCATCTCCCAAGCCATGTTAAAGAACTGAGCCTAAATAAATTAAAATCATTTATGAAACACAAACTATGTCAAAAAGGTTTCTATAAAGTTAAAGGTTACTTAGTGGACAAAAAGGCTTGGGACTAGCTCTATACTAATTTAATTGTTTAGTTTATTTTATTTGACTGTATCAATTTATTTTAATTTTGTTTTCATTTATTATTGACGCTGTTGTTTTTTTTTTCTGAGTGGTGTTGTAATATATGGTCAGCTAGCGACCTCGAAAATTGATCATATTATTCTTGCCTGTGCAACCGGCAGCAAGTTCGTCATGCTCCCTTAGATGTCACTGCTTGCGGTAGCGTCGGGGGTCGGGTTGCCTCCTTCCCTCAAATATGGCGAGGGGGGAGTGGCTGATCTTTGCGTTATGCTCGTGAACGGTTGCTGCTTGTGGTGACTGGTCGTCTTGCTGACCGTGGTTTTTGTTGTTGATATTAGTAATAAACTGTTTATTTATTTTTACTTCTATGGTCCTAGTATATCCTAACTATAGTGTAATATATTGTAAAGTATTTTTTTTATTTATTTTTAAATTTTTGTGAATGTGAGGACTATGTGGATTTTTTAATTATTATTATTTTTTCTTTCTTATTTAGTTTTAATGATGGTCTGGCAGTTTGAGTAGTTTATGAGGCCTACCCAAATGTCCTTTCTTTGGTATTGTTCGTCGAGTTGAGCTCCTTAAGTTCTGGGTTGAGCTCCACGATTACTGACAAATGCTTGCACTGACAGGACAGGTCTACTCAAATCTGTGTGGTTCTTTTCTCAAAAGACACTAATCTACATGGTCCTCATATGGCCCAAGATTATGTCTGGACTTTAAAAGAGACTGTGACCTCTGAGTTTGTTTCGGCCTTTCTTCTCAGAGTAGTCAGATAGGAAACGTCGAACTCATCTAGCTAATTTTTAATAATTTTTTAAAGATGACGTGTAAAAGTGATTTCAATATCCTATTTACAGAATAAACAATTTCATTTCATTTCATTTCATTTCATATCATTTGAGATTTCCGAGTTACAGCTTTAATAGCTATATGTAAACGGGCACACCCTTTATGCCTGGAGGCTTTCATTCGGTTAAGTTCTTTTTCCCTTCAAAATGGTTGAAGAGCTGAATGGTGCTAATCCATGCGTCATGTTCGTGAACGGGCGCAGTCAGTAGGGACTGGTCATCTCTTAGCTGCCACGGCGATTTTAATTTAATTTAATGTTTGAATTAGTTTTTATTTCTAATGGACGCTTTTAATGTTTTGCATCGTTCTCACATGTATAACTTCAACATGAATGATGTAACCAATGTTATGTAACCATATTTTAATTTAAAAGAGTGGCAAGAGTTCTTCTCCATAGGTACCTACTACGCTTTGGAATGGGCGACTAGCTTCATATTTCTGACTGACCGACCCCTTGACAATTCAAAAGTGCCTGTAATTGGTTTATTTGAGTTTGAGTTTTAATTTGTTTGTTGGTATATTGGCGTGTGCTACAGAAAATAATTTAATTAAATGTTTTGTGTTACGTAATGTAAATTATTTTGCATAAGTATGTACTAGTATAGAATCAAGTTTTTCTAACTATTCAGACAGCTGTGCAGCTGGGGAGTTTGTTGCGCCACTTCTTCTTCCCAGTTAAAGCACTAAGAAGTGGTGAAGGGCGGGCGTTTTTATGGGACTGTATTATGTAATTTTGACATTCGAAAAGTGCTGATTCTCAGCCTAGTTTGAATAAATGACTTTTGAATTTTAATTTTGAACTATGGGAAGTGTTGGTTATTGCACAATATAAAAACCGTTTGCAGTTCAGATCAAATTATAATTTACGATCAAATTAATCATACTAGCAATTATCTATATCAATTATATATATGAGTATATATGAGTTTATATAATTGTTTATAATTTTACTTTATAAGTCAATTTATTTTATTTTAATTTATTGTTGACATAATCTACTCATTACAATGTTTTTTTTAATGAGTTGTATTGCAATATGTTAGCTAGCGACCTCGATAATTTTTTAATTTACCTCGATGGTCCTAGTTTATCAATTTTATTATAACTTCTAGTTACAGCTATTTGTAAGCGGGCATGCCCTTTATGCCTGGAGGCTTTTATTTAGATATTGTTTTCGTTAAGTTATTTTTATTTTTGCTTGAGTATAGTTCTCGATGTTTTTGGTTGGTATATTGGCGTGTGCTAGCTTTCATATGGCTATTCATTTTATAATTTAAATTATGTTTTGTGTTGCGTAATTTAAATATCATTTTGCATGGATACATATTTGAATGCCGAAAATTAAAATACCTACGAGTAAAATGTCAACGTTCAAAACATCGAAAATTTAAATATCGATTGTATAATAATATCGAAAATTAAAATATCGTAAGTTTATAATGTCGAATGGTTAGATAACCTACGTCCAATATATCGAAAATCAAATTATCTACAAAAGTGACATCGAAATACCTAAATATCGAAAGTACAAAGTATCGAATGTCCTAAATATCGCAGTACAGAGTATCGAATGTCCTAAATGTCGATATTAATAATTAATATCGACATTTAGGACACATACATAATACAGTAGTTAATAAGTATGTCATAGGGTAATTTCATAATTACCCTGTGACATTACGAAAACCCGAATAATTAGAAAATGATGAAATAAAATCTGCGAGCAACTTGGACGTAGCGTTCGCCGGCCGCTGCCGCGGCACCGCTCGCTGCGCTCGCTCGGCTCACGCGCAGTTGGTCACAGTTTTAACCTAACCTAACCTATTTTACCCAGTTCAAAATGATGAATCATACGATCTACCTGCGACTAGATAATTAGAAAATGGTGAAAACATTTCTGCGGGAGATTTTAGGTATGATTCGTCATTTTGAACTGGGTGAAATAGGTTAGGTTAGGTTAGAACTGTGACCAACTGCGCGTGAGCCGAGCGAGCGCAGCGAGCGGTGCCGCGGCAGCGGCCGGCGAACGCTACGTCCAAGTTGCTCGCAGATTTTATTTCCACACATAATAACCACATAATCAAAATTTGTTAGATATTTTATCGAGTAGGTATTTTTAACGTAAATATAATGAATTTGGGTGTATTAAATGTTGACATTTTAAATGTAGGTATAATGACTATCGATATTTTTAATCATTAGATATTTTTATCACTCGGCATTTCAATGTTAGACATTTTAGGCTTAGGTATAACAATTTTCGATATTATTATACAATCGATATTTAAATTTTCGATGTTTTGAACGTTGACATTTTACTCGTAGGTATTTTAATTTTCGGCATTCAAATATGTATCCTTTTGCATACTATTATATAGATTAATTTTTTTTCTAACTGAACAGACAGCTGTGCTGCTGGGGAGTTTGTTGCGCCACTTCTTCTTCCCAGCTAAAGCACTAGGAAGTGGTGAAGGGTGGGTGTTTTGGGGGACTGTCTTATGTAATTTTGACGTTCAAAAAGTGCTGATTCTCAGCCTAATTTGAATAAATGACTTTTGAATTTTGAACTTTTGAATTTGAATTTTTTGAATTTTATCACACACTGTAGGTACACGACACAACTATACCGAACGTGCGACAGTTTCTAAGCGTGTTTAATGCTTGACCGTCACCGACAAACTTAATTTAATTCCGGCAAACGTTATGTTGCAGACTCTGTCGAACGCCGCTAAGCGGCGCTGGCGCCCCAATCAGTCAAATCGGTGACGACAAATATACTTAAACGAAAACTATTAACAAATTAAAATAAGGCGTCGAATAATTCCTACGCATCGCTGTCGACTGGTACTGTACCCAAGAGACTGGCGGCATTCATTGCCACGTTGTATGGCAGTGCTTAGCTTCCGGCCTAGGTAAAAGCCAGTCCTTACGTCTCGAGTGTCAACCAGAAACCACACGAACCGCACTTTTTGAATGAAAATGCGTTGCGCTGTGGCCCTTTGTGGCTGTTGCGTGCGCTAGGCTTCAATCGCTTTCGTTACTGCTCGTATCAATTAAGATTAATCGATTCAAATGATTTATAACAATAGTAACATCAGCTTACTTGAGTTGCTTGCAAGCCTTGCCCAGTACGAGAGCCTCCCTCGCTCCTCGCACGTTGATCATAGTAGCCACTCGGAGAGCCTCGTCGAACCGCGTCGTCGCCGCCATGTGGTAGATTATGTTCACCTGAAGCAGAAACATAACATCACGCCTATATTTTCCAATGGGGTTGGCAGAGGACAAAGTCAAAGTCATTTATTTCAAAGCACATAAACGGCACTTTGAACGACAAAATTAACAAGAAAATAGATTTGATTCTAGTTGCTCCTTCCAAAAGGTAGTTTCGTTTGGAAAAGAATGGGGAAGAAACTCCATCGTTACTCTTACATGGTTTACAATATTTTGAGGCATCTATATTCCATAGGTTTAGGTTGTCAAATAAAGGTAAACAAATCGTAAAAAGGGTTTTTATAGATGACACTTTCTTGTTTAAAAATACGATAAAACCAAATTAAATTTGGAAATGTATAGCTTGATGTGTAGCCGCGTGTACCAAATTACGTTCCTCTTGATTCAATCTATCTCACAATTACTACTTTTGACATGTGGGAAAGAAAATTTTATGCACTTCGTTTTTTTTCCATGTAATACAAAATTATTAGTAGCGATCCAATTTGGACCTGCGGCGTGGGCGTTATTTACGTCGTCAAAATTTGTAGCACGTCTATCTACTTTAAACATTAAGGAAGTATCGTCAGTGTCGTCATTTGTGGTTGATTTGATTTAAAATGGAGTATTTTATATTTATTTGATTATAAATGCAGTAGATTGTTAATATATACTAAAAAGAGGAATGGGCCTAATATCGAGCCTTGTGGAACACTCATTTATACTTTTAAACCTACTGAATTGATACCCTTTATTAGAACTTGCTGTTGTCTATCATTTAAATAAGATTTTAATAAATTGAGCGCAACTTTTCCAAGTCCGTAATTGTCAAGTTTCAAGAGAAAAGTTTCGTGATCGACGCAATCAAATGCCTTGGAGATAAGGCATTTGATTGCGTCGATCACGAAACCTTAAAGGTCACAAAAAATTCCTATTGCGTCTTGGGTCTCTTTCCACGCGTTAAAAATGTGTCTTAATATGGTTACACTGGCGTCGGTCGTACAACACCTTTGTGAAACCATACTGTTGATCGTGGAGGTTTTTATAATATTAAAATGATTGAGCATATTCCAAACTTTTTTTTTAATTTTTAATTTTCAAACACCTTGCTGAAAATCGGCAACACGGATATGGGCCTATAATTATTGGTATCTTTAATCCAATATCGATATCTAAACACGATACAACAAAAAACGGTACGACTTTAGTTTAACATCCATCGATTTAAGGGGTGGAATTGGGGGCAAGGGGTGAGGGGGAGAGGGGGGGGGGGGAGGTGTACAAACAACAAACACAAGAAACATTTCTGAGTGGTTTAAAAAAACTAACCACGAAGGGTAACCTTAACCCATACCCTTCTAACCTAACCTGTCCGAGTCGGGGTGCCCCAAGTCTCAAGCTCAAACTTGACGGCAGAGTGTCAGACTATGGGAAGTATCAGTGACAACACAAAATGGCATTCTTTTACGTTTGGTTTCACATATCGGCAATAGTCGGTAAATTATTTATAAGTATTAATTTAATAGCAATAATTTAAATCAGCGAAATATAGGTAATATAATGAAATATGCGTAAAAAGTATCAAAATCACTAAATATACGTATTTATTTCATCATTAATATAAAGTAAAACATTTTAGTGCGTTAACTTTACGTAAAACGAAACGTTCAATGGCGAGACAAAATGTCAAAGTGGCCAAATATTGCAAAATTTCTTCGATTTTGTGTTTTTTTTCTCGTAATATGTAATAAGATAAATATCTCCACAACTCAAAACTGTGGGTGGAGGCTTCTAATAATATAATCTTTCTGTAAACAAAATTTGGATTCTCTATAGATGATAAACTAAAGCTCGACAGTTCACCACGTTCTTACGTTATTTACGTTGTTGAGGAGACGAATGATTGATAATGGTTGTGCATAGCTATACTGAAATTTGGGTCCACCAATAATTTCAGCGTAGCTATGCACAACCATTCCAAACGCTTCCGTGCCGAATCGAACATCAATCAATGTTATCGAAGGAGTCCTCTAGGCGCTGTTCACAAACCAGAAACCCGTGACAGTCAATCAAATACTCGACCGCTATTCTTCCGACAGCTGTTTGCCGTCGAGGGCAGGGCAATGGAAATGTGTCATTTTCGACACGAGAGCCTGTCGAATGGTATGCAGGCGTCCCATGGTGCATACTAACCTCTTCAGTGATCATTTTCCAGTCCTTCTCACTCAGGCCCAGTCTGAGGTCAGCCGCGTCTCCTGCTACTGGCACGATCTTCTCTCCGAAGTTTGGTTGTTTCTCTTTAAGCATGTCGTACACCTGGAAATTATAATAGAGTTATCATTTAGAGTTATCTGTTTATGCGACACAGGTACTTCCCGAAGCAGCCATGCCCCGAGAGCACCTGCGTCGCTCGAAACGACAAGGAGCCGTGCCTCCTCTCGAGAGGTTCTCAAGTTTTTCAACCTTTACTTCAATGAGCTGATCGCTGGACTCAGCAGTAAACGTATTGGATGTTGGATTGACAACGTTTGCGTCAATAACCTTAGCTACGCGGATGATATGATGCTGCTGGGTCCAACGGCCGGCTCCATAAGGAAGCTTTTAGGAATAAGGTAGTTGATAATATAGTTGATAAGTCTGATTGCCCATTCCTGGAGCACCGGACCCGTATGCACATCTGCAGGTCTGGTGCAGCGGGAAGCGGAATTAATTATAAGTATCGATTTTTAAATTAGTATTATTTTGTTTTGTTTTAATTTTATTAAATTTTTCATAATTTGATTTAAAATTTAATTTACTTTGATTTAATTTCGATATTTTTTATAAATTCTATTTCATTTGTATTTTTATTTTAATGGGACACATTACCAACGTAATTTATAAGTTTTACTAACAACAATATGAATCATTTGTGTTCGAAATAAATAAATAATAATAATACAATCCAAGATGAAAAGTAACCTATGTTCATGTCCAGGTGTCAGGTTACCTATCTGTAAAATTTTACGGATCGGTCTGTGGTTTAAGCGTGAACAGGTAACAGATAGACAGACAGTTACTTATATTCAAATTGTTAATACTAATTATGGGTTAAGCATTAATCAATGATACATACGGAATCCTGTAGTAATTCAGTCAGTCTCTGTTCGATGGGTTTCCCCTTCTTAGGCCTCAGCAAGATGTAGACTTTCGAGACCTGCGTCGCTCTACAAGTTAATAATATTAAATTAGAATGAGGGTATTGTAACATAGCATAACATCACGCGAGAGGGTATTTATTTGACATTATCCTCATCAACAGCCTATCCATTACGGTCTCTTCAATGGCACGTTATTTCACTAAACTTCCGCTAAATTATTCTCACCCAGCTGCTACCAGCCAACCTGAGGTCGTTCTACCTTACGTTTATCAATTCGAGGTCGTGGAAACCGGGAACACGTCAAAACGGTCATAGATTTACGGCTAGAAAGGCTGGTCTATTGCCAGTTCAGTTTGCTTAGGTATTCAGAGGGCTTTGTTGACTACTTAGATTCTCTGCCTAATCACCTCTTGCTGGATTCAATCCTTCAGAAAGACTCCAAGCATACCATTTCCATACCTCGCTGAGAGACCTAAAATTTGACATGGTCGGAACTAAACTATGGTTATCCTTTTGTGACTAGTCTTTAGCATAGCTGTTTTCCATCACGGTCCAGTGGTGGATGTAACATGTCTTAAAATGTTTGGTCTGAGGACATGCTAGTGTCCTTACAATGTTTTCTTACACTGTTTTGAGAGCAGTGCTGATGTAATAATTACATTTGACTGACATACATTGACTAGCCTGTAGTGAACCTTAAGTGGATGAAACGAGCTGAGTTATATCCTCACCTGAAGAGTTTCTCGATGAGCTGTTTGCCGAGGAAGCCGGAGCCTCCCGTCACGAACACGGTGGCGCCGCTGTAGAACTGCTGCACGGCAGAGTCTCCGCGATCCGTCGCTTCGTGCATCGCCTTGTGACGAAGCAGGAGCTTGGCTTCGAACTCCTGGGCAGGATCCATAGGTTCTATCTCCACCATGGTTGCCTTAAGAAAGTAAACGAGACCGGTCAGAGATAGCGTTTCCTGTCCCTCGCACTCTTTCGCTCAACGATCTCTTAGACACTTAATTTGATTATGACATGAGTATGCGGACGCTTTCGTTCGTCCGCATACTCATGTCTCTTAGCAGTATGTCTAAAGTATTATCAATATAACTGTCATCATCATTTGCCTAAGTTTTTGCCAAATATGTTGGGGTTGGCTTCCAGTCTAACCGGATGCAACTGAAAAGGTATTTTATTTGGAGCGACTGCTTATCTGACCTCCACAACCCAGTTACTGGGTAACACGATACCCCTTGGCAAGATTGGTTGTCTGACTTTCGGATTTCTGACTGCTCGAGTATGACTGTCGTTTTGTGAAATAATATTCTTATGTTGTTATTTAATCACAATAGCTGCCTATTACAAAAAAAAAAAAATACAAAATATTTTATTGGGAAAATAGTAGATTACATTACATAAACGTGTTTGGAGCCTCCTTTTAAGCAAACAATGCCTGTATTAGAAGGCTCCGCTCTTTCACATCAAAATAGTACTGTTGTAGTAATAGTATTATCGGCCCACTGCAGGGCACAGGCCTCTTCTCATACAGAGAAATTCTAAAGTGTCAACAAACCTGCACTTCTGAGGATCTAAAGAAAGCCACTGATGCCGCCATTGGCGTGGCCCAACTCGATGTCAAACGAGTTGGGCAATACATGTTTTACCATCGACTCGAAAAGAAGATGAAGAATATAGAGAACGCACGATTATTGATCATCAAGCTTGCTCAAGACGGGTTAACTATAAGTCTAGGTTTCCTCACGATGTTTTCCTTCACCGATATCAGTAAAGTTCAAGATAAACTCAGAAAGCACATAATATTATTATAAATTAAAACAGTCATATTGGTATCGCTTGATGACAATTAAATATTATTCATGAGAATGAACTTACCAAGTTAAATGGTACTGTAGTTAGCACTAGGTAAACAACTATTCTTTTCAACCACTGGCTTTAGAATAATCGATCAACTGACACATTAATAGACGAAATCATCAAAATATAAATACAAATAATTTAATTTAATGAGTTCACAATTATACACAATTCATTGGAAATATGGGTGATTCTACAACTTTTTTGTAAGTTTTCGTTTTTAAGTTTCGGAATCTAACATTTCCGTGTTAATTTCCAGTAGGTGTTTGATTTCTTATTTATTCCTGTTCATTTTGTAGTAAGTAATTAAATAGAAAAATAGGTATGTGGCTAAAAGAGTGATGAATATAAAATGTTGATGAATGGAGAGGGAGAGGAAGGGCAGAGAAAAGATGGTTGGAGTGTGTGAGGGATGATATGAAAGGGAAGGGAGTGAATGATAGCGTGACGGGTGACAGGGGAGAGTGGAAGAACAAAACGTGTTCGCCGAACCCAGTAACATGAGACAAAGGTCGGAAGACGATGACGATGATGATGATTTTGTAGTAAAATAAGTATCACCAAGGGGTAACGTGTTTCCCAGTAACTGGGCTGTGGAGGTCTGATAGGCAGTTGCTCCATGTAAAATTCTGGCATTCAACTGTATGTGGTGTCGACCGACCCGTGCGGCTGTTATTATTCGGCCACGAGACTGCCAGAAACATAACCCTTCCTTTTGGCTTCGCCGTAGTCGGATAAAAAGGTATGTTTGACAATATGGTTTGAGAATAGCCCTCAACATTTTGTAATTAATTCTAAATTAAAGAGCGTCAACGGTTCATGAAATGCAATGTTTATTCATAAGTAGAGGTAAGGAGTAGGAAATAATTGTTTAATAAAAACAGTTTTCAAGAGGATTGACTGATGAACAGTATGCGAAGGGTTATCATTTTGAGGTCAACTACGTATGTCATTCGTAGATCTTTGACAGCCGTTACGGGTAGTCAGAAAGCCCAAAAGTCCGACAGCCAGTCTTACCAAGGGGTATCGTGTTACCCAGAAGCGGGTTGTGGAGGTCAGCTATGTAGTCGTTCCATGTAAAATACTGATATTCAACTAAATCCGGTTAGACTGGGATTATTATAATTACTATGTGTGAAATTGACGTAAACGTATGTATTCCTATGTATTTATTCGCGTGCGTAACGTGACCTTTAATACTCATTTTATGTCTGTTGAAATGAATATAATGAAAAGTCATCGCTGCCTCGTTGGTCTAGAGGTCGCAAGCGCAAATTAACGTGATTCCTAGAAACGCATAATACATTGCCCGACCTGGGAATTAAACCCAGTGGGGGGTTTAATTCCCAGGTCGGGCAATGTATTATGCGTTTTTACTTCAGTGACAGCCCGAAGTCTGGATTTGTGCCCAGTTTCTATCTACAGTTTATTATTTATGTACAGTCACGAGCATAGAACCTGTATCCAATACTTACTTTAGAAATATGCAGAATTCAAAAGCGTTTTTGTCGTTAAATCAAAATTGGACGTAGTTAAGCAGAAAGCAGCCATATGGCATTTTTCCGAAAACATGAGTTATAAACACAGCCATACTACATAATTTCGACATAACAGTTTTATTTTGCAAAAACTGCAATGTCGATATTTCTATATCACGAAGATATGAACCGTCAAATGCAGCTATTTCAACAAATATTTAATGTAAAAAACTTAAAATTAAAAACAACTTTAATGTCGGAAGTCGTTGTCTTAGCTTTAGAATTTTCGTTTTCGCCGACTTCCGAAATTAAAGATATTTTTCACTTTGTAGTGTTTTTTTGGGGTAAGTAATATACGATATAATTACAAAATCTCTAATATTTACAAGTTATAGCAACTGAATCTATAATTTTATTTGATATAATGATCAGTTAATATAATAAACGATTGATATAATTTTTAAATAAGTAACAAATTTTTATAAGCATAACATACATTGAATATAAAATCGTTTGATATACTACTCAAAAGACAAACTACTACTATACTACAAAAAGACATAAAACCTATTTAGTCTAATTATCTAATATGATAAAAACGCCTAGTTCGCTCGCTCGCCTTCGCGCGTTAATTGTCACTGTTCTAACCTAACCCATATGATTCACCAACAATAGAGGGTATCTGGCGCTCGGCGGCCACTGCCACGGCACGCTCACTTCATTCGCTCGCCTTTCTAACCTAATCTAATCCAAATGATTAACCAACAATAGAGGGGATCTGGCGCTTGGCAGCCGGTCCCGCCTTAGCCCTTCTAACCTAACCTATGCGAGGCGAATTGGGGTGTTAACCGCGTGTTATTGTGATGGTATCAATATAATATATATTTTAAACGATACACCTAATGATTTTAGATTAAATAAACGTTATATCCAGTAACGTTATACGAAATAAGTTTTAGAATAAATAAATATTATATGTAAAGAAATTATATCAACAGTTGGTATATCTTATGTTGATTATATCTTATGAACGATAATAAAATGAAATTAGACCAAATGAGTTTATACGTTTTATGAGACGCACCCGTTTTTTTATTATTTTAGTTTTTGTACTTACCCCACACAAATTCGAATAACACTTCCTGCTATGTAAATAATAGTGACAAGAACTCATTATAACATCATCATAAAGACGAAAAACTCTTTTAAAAAAAACAAGCTTTTAATTAACTAAAAAGCACTACATTAAACTTACGTAAACATGAACTTTAATTGTAAGAAAGACATTTAGCATAAGAGACAGTCGTACTCGTACTTTTGGTAACTATCGTGGGCTGACTCAGTGTTTGGTGGGAGTAGGGTCCTCTTCTGGTGAGAAAGGTGACGGTCTGCCCGTATGCGGCCGGCCAAGTGACTATCTATCGCCGCTCAAAGACGAGTTATTGTTACAAAAAATTAAAAATAACGAGGAAGGCTGATACCAGTTCGGCATTATGATATGAGTAGTACCTGTGCGAACAGTATAAAAACTGACGATGTTCGTCGGCCGATTCAATTGCCAATTTAACATGTAAAAATATGAAGTACTAATTAATGATATATTTTATGATTTACTTCCGTCGTTATACTTTTCATTAGTTAACATTAGGTAGGTATATATTATGGAAACATTAAAACTGAGATATACACATCTACTGTGTTGGCTTTTAATTAGGGATTGCAATCCGGCGTCATTTCCAATCCGACCGGATCCGGCTGGATTCCCATTGATTCGGCCGATTCAGGATAATTTTCTCGTTTCGTTCCAAAATGGACTGGATTAATTAGTTAATAGAGTAATTGTAATATACAGGGCGACATGGGGCAGTAAGGACAGATACCTTAACCGTTGTCGCCACAAGAAAACGGTTTAAGAAGACTGCCCTTAACTTTTTGAAACATTTAGATCTGCATTAACAGATTTTGAAAACAATGTACAGTTGGCAAGAACTTGGGGCTTTTTTTTTTATTTTTTTTATTATATTTAAAAAAAAAAAAAAAAAAAAAAAAAAAAAAAAAAAAAAAAAAAAAAAAAAAAAAACGTTGCCCCACACTAGGAATTTCTCCTGTATCGTGGGTGCGTTTACAAACATTTATACTCACGTACACAAACAGCCAGACCCGGAACAACTACTTGCAGGTCATACAAATATTTGTTCCGTGCGGGAATCGAACCCGCGACACGCAGTGCAGCAGTCAATCGTTAATGGTTTAAAAAAAAACTATTTTGATACCAATCGATCTTGTTTCTTAGAAGTATCAAAAAACTTTACTGGACCAACTGAGGTTTGAGTAAGTACTAGAAAAGTCAGAAATCGAAAAAACTTTTTCCATACTTTTGGTAGGAAAGAAACTCCAACTTATTTTTTGTAATGGACGAACTAGACGAAAAATTAAAATTCGAACAAATGTGAGTATGCCACAATAAAAGCATTAAAATTTTTTAAAGCATAAAAAATTATAACGCTTTTATTGGGGTGAGGGCCCCCCGCGGTGCGGCTCAGGGAGTCTACTCCCTATGCGAAGTCCGTAGTATCGGCCGAAGTTACGGGCGTTTCGTTCTCCGTATGGCTAAAGCTCTTCACATTAGTAATAAAATAAAATCAGCTGATGATAAAATAAAAACTACCTGGCAAATAATAAATAATGAAACCGGTAGGAAAAAACAGCGAAATACTGAATTTAATTTAGAGACTGCCCATCAACTCAGATGTAGAAATAGCTAAGGAATATGGAAAACTTTCTTGCTATTATTATATATATTCCCCATAAAACTATTGCAGCTTTAAATTCCTCACCCGCGCTTTCTGCTACCTTACTTAGAAAGAATGCAAAGGCATACCCTTTGGAGTTTAGGTTTCAGCATACACACCCCCAGGCTGTTATAAAAGCTTTTAAAGATCTTAAAATTAAATCAACAGAAGATCTATGGGGAATGTCTGTAAAAGTCTATAGATCTATCATCGAAACCGTTGCACCTTATTTAGCTTCCACATTTAACACCAGTGTAGACCAAGAAGTCTTTCCGGATCTCATGAAACACTTTGTTCAAATCCGGTGATAGTAAGGAACCAAACAATTATAGGCCTGTGTCAATTCTGCCAGTTCTCGGCAAGGTGTTTGAAAAGTTGATGCTCAATCAAATGTAACGTCACTTTAATAAAAAATCCATCTTTCATAATCAACAGTACGGTTTCACCAAAGGTTGTACCACTGACGCCGGTGTCACCCTAATAAAGAGCATTTCTAACGCCTGGGAAGAAGCACAAGATGCCATTGGAATTTTTGCGACCTCTCGAAGGTGTTCGATTGCGTTGACCATGAGACACTTCTGCTGAAACTGAAGCACTATGGGATTAGAAATTCAGCTCTTGATTTGCTAAGATCATACCTGAAAGATAGAAAGGTTAAAGTTCAAGTCAACGGCACAAACTCATTAGGGTCTGAAATGGTAATGGGCGTCCCTCAAGGTTCGATATTGGGTCCATTCCTCTTTTTAGTTTATATTAATGATTTATCCCAATTATTTCAAAATCAACCGAAGATGGTGTTATTTGCAGATCAGACAGTCGGTATACTAATAAGTTATTTCAACCGAGAACGAATCTCACATTTACAGGTAAAAACAGCTATATTATGTGCATAAAGTTGTATAATAAAATACCAAATTCCATAAAAACGCTAACATTTTCTAGATTTTAAAGTAATTTGACGAGGTTTTTAATTGAAAAATGATTTTATTGTGTGATGCATGAGTTTTTAGATTATAAATTGTAAGTTTTGTAAATTGCACGGTCTTCTAAATTATTACTTATTGTTATTATTATTGTGTGGCGAATCTCTGCCATTAATGACATGATTGTTATTGACATTTATGATTATTATTTATTTAACTATATACATATAAATTATATTATTAAATATTAGAATAAAAAATTGATTATTATTTTATTATTACTTATTTTATTAATTTTTTCATTATATTGACACTTACTTAATTCAATAATACAATTTTAATGGGATTATCCGTTTAATGACTGCATGATTATGATCAATAATACATTTAAATAAAATGTAACTATTAAATATTTGCCCGAAATTAAAGGTAGAATAAGAGAACAATTTTGTACATTTTACCAACCTTCTGTACCTTATGTAGGCAAATAAATAAATAATTTTTGTTTTGTTTTGTTTGTTTGTTTAACAATGTTTGTAAATATGTGAGCACCATGCATCTATCACATGATTATCTGTCATTCCTTAATCTTTCAATATTTTTACCTGACGTGGTATAGTAATCTTATTCTAGGTGCATCGTCTTCACATATAATTATATAATTGATGTTTACAAGATATTGTGAAAACATTTTAAAAGAGTAACGGTGGAGTTTCTTGCCGATTCTTCTCCATACGAAAACTACCTTTTGGAAGGGGCGACTAGAATCAATTATTATTTTTCTGTGAATGTTGACGTTCAAAAGTGCGTTTTTTGTGCCTAATTGAAATAAATTATTTGACTTTGACTTTAACGGAGCAAATAGTAACTCCATTCTCCGGAACTCTAACAAAGACAACGTGGCAACAGTTAAAATGAAAATATTTATTTATTTATTTTATTATTTATGTACACACAGAAAAATAGATACAGATAAGACATAATCAATTATGAGTACAAAAGTACTACTTATTTCAAATATTGTACAGAACAAAACAAAAATGTTTAAAAGAAACTGATATTAACAGAATAGTGTGATATCTTTCAGCAAACCTTATGCATCGACGGAAGAAATATTAAATTGCGCTAAATTTTTCGATGTTACTCCAGCTGATTGAATAATAGGTATGTTAATTGGAAAAAAAAACAATTTAGTCCCTCAGTCAGATAATAAAAAAATATTAGATACGTATTTTTTGCTTTATCATAAAGCACCGCTAAAGTCCCACCGTGTCCACTTGGGCACGGCAAACTAACATATAAAAAATGGTTAAGATAAAACGCATTAAAGTTGGGGAATTGGGAATCGCTACGTCACAAGTCAGTATAAAATCGTTCGGGGAGAGACATCATGCCACATTTTAACATATTGCCTACTTTTGATTACGTAAAAAAAGAAAAAAATACGTGTCCAACATTTTTTTATAATCTACCTGACGAACAAAAAAAACTTTTAGTCAAAATCCCTATAGTTTGTGTAGGACAACATGACTCAAACGTATTCAAAATAATGTTACAACAATATATTTCTAAAGATAACTCAATGTACAATATTCGTTTTAAAAGTTTTTAATAATGTCCATTTAAATTAATCTAAAATGAATGAAATGATAATAATGATAAGTTACCAGTACAAAAATTGTAATTTTATTGACATTGACGACAGCTTACAGTTGACTATGTATGATATTTGTAAGCAGATTCATTTTACTTTGGATCTAGATCATTCCAAACCCACTTCTCCTTCTTAGAAGAAAGAAAGAAGAAAGAAAATACGTTTATTTGCGGTAAATATGACGCAAAGAAAAAAAACACGAGAATAACAATTTGGGGGAAAATTTGCGTCACACCACGCAAAACGGCCATCGCTCAGCATAATGCTGCGACCCTATGCGAGACAGAGCCCCAGCGCTGGTTTTCAGCGACAGCCGGCGTTGACGGGATGACGTCAACCGGTGCAGCATTTAGTGAAATAACAAAAATAAAAATAAAATAAAATAAATACATTACTTCCTAAATGATATAATATTTAAAATGGCAACATTTCGTTCCGTCGGCTACTCAAGCGCCGCAGATGCAATCTGTGCGCGAATTAAGTGATCGACACTTGATTAGTTAAAAAGACTTTATTTAGATGAGCAGCGTTACAGTACTTAAGATAGTAATGATTATTCTAGTCGTGAGACGTATTTATAATTAATTATTGCTAAGTTTACAATATTCTTATGAACTACTTGGAGTGGATTTGCTGACAAAACAAATAGTATTAGGGTCGTCACACTTAACTCCTCCCTCTTTAGGAGAGAAATTATCTAAAGGCAACTCAGTAGTCTTTAAAGAATTTCGTCTAAATCTCTTAGTTAACAACTTTCTTTTTTGAAACAAAAACCCTGTGACGAATGCAATTATAATGGCGTAAATACTTATGGTCCATACACTGATTTTGTCACTGATTATAATGGTTTCAACATCACTGGCACTCTCACTATATTTGGCCTGGTTCAGCAGTTCCTTGATGTTGCCTAGATCAACTCCTCTGAGGTCCATCTGCTTGGCTGACGAAGTGACATCTCTGCGTAGCTCGGGCATCTGTACTGGTGGCAATCTGAAAGAGACTAAGCTGGTATTCGTGGGTGTTGTGATCGAGATATCAGCAATCTGTAAAGTACAATGCTGACTTGGCACTAATATGTATGAGCCTCGAAGATTATGTCTGTGGGTCTCACCTTCGCAGTGCTCCGTTGCAACAATTTCCTTTTCCGTGTATATCAACCAGTGGATGCTGGATATGGGCTGCACCTGGTTTCTTCTATCTGCACTTGGTGTTGTTTGCAATTACCGAAGTTATGTTGTGATAACATGAGCTGTTGGATACATGTTTCCTCCGCGTACTGTACCACGTTGTCATCAGAACAGAGATATGTCAGATCTTCTATTTCTTTACAGCCATCAGCTACAGATCTGTATTTAGACTTGTTCACTATTAGGTAAGGATATTGAGGAATGATGATATTAGGTTTTTGGGTAATCTGGTTATAGATTGGAATAGGAATAACTTTATAATAATTGTATGTGTATTATCTATTAATGGAACTTCTAATACAAATATAATTTTACTATTGTCTATATATCCCTTAATTTCTATATTTCCCTCTAATTTTACTAAGTTATCTAATGTTAATGGATAAATGATAACTGATGTTTTCTTATGACATTAAGAATATTAAATAATTTTGTGGAAATTACTATGGATGGATGTAATATGTGCATTTTACTAAAAGCAATAGCAGTTTCTAATTCGTAGATAATGGAATAGTACGACAATTATTTAAAACTTGATTCATACTATTCATTACGGTTAAAAGGTTAGAGTACTTGGTTTGGTTTTGAATAAGTGTTTGAAATTGTCTTATTTTGAAATTTAAATGTCTATTAAAATTAATGTCATCAAAAACATTATTTATTTTATTTTATTATTTATGTACACACAGAAAAATACATACAAAAATACATTGAATACATACAATTTATCAAAAGCCTTCTGCATTAACGACTCTTTTCGTTCTACTGAATGTTCCCTGTTTCCTAAATTACTAATCTCTAAATTATATTTCCTAGCATCTTCGTTATCTAATTTTCCTGTTATTACCTTAATAAGGGATCCCAATGGGTTTAAAATTCCTCTCCTAGTTCTGCTAGAGGGTAGAATCTGTTTTAAGCTATCTTTTGTCAATTCGATAAAAGATTCTATTTGTGCTGTCATCCCTAAAAGTTCCCTACGTATACGTATCTCGCTATTACTTTGAGTTATGATTTTTAACTTATTATACTCTTCTATATTACTTTCTAACTGGACCGTTAATGAATTTAAGTCCATGGTTTTACTAATATCCCAATGGTTAGTCCTCTTCATAGCTGTTCCAATCCAAATCGGAACTATTCCCGGATTCTGGTCGATCCTCTGGATGTTCAGGGTCGTCCCTTGATCCGCTAGGACGAGCAGTGTCAAGCACCATCTGTGGAGGGAGTTTGACATTCCTTAGTGCTACTTTTTTTTTTTTTAGCTTAACTGGTACGTTACGCTTGGGCTTTCCAGTGATAATTGCCTTTTCGTATAGCGGGAGTTCTTTTTCTTTCATAGTCCTAGTGTTTTTCACAATAACCGTATCACCGTCCACTAATTTTGGCTGGTCCTCACCTCCTTTTTTGTCTCTAACGAAGCCTTTATGTCAAATCATTTGACTACTTAAATGCTCATAAAGGGTTTTCAATCGTTTGCGATGATCCTGTAATATCTTTTGCATTAAAGTCTTGTCCCTGTCAATATCAAAAACATTTCCGGAGTCCGTGTGCCTAAAAACTATTTCGCAAGGTGTAAAGTTCGTTGCGCTATGAATAGTATTGCTATAACCCATGATCGCATACGTCATAACGGATGCTGCATCTAAACCAGATTGTTCATATTTTGCTAACCTATATATTTCGATAATTCTGGAATGAAATCTTTCCACTATTGCCATTGAATTAGGGTTAGCAGGTGTCCCTATGTGTTGCTCAATTTTATATAAACTTAATATTTCCTTAAACAATTCGTTGTTAAACTTTGTACCTGCATCACTACTAATTTTTGTAGGTATTCCATACATACTAAAGTATTTTATTAGAGCTCTTGATCACTTTCGTCTGTAACGTTCATAACTCTTTCAGTGCATTCAACAAATTTTGAGTTCCCTTTTTGTAACGTGACGTAGCTACATTAACAAAAGTTTTCTATGACAATGATCCTCAAAGTAGATAAAACACTTGTAATCTGCATACTCTTTAAGAATTTTTTTTACTAAGTTTTCGCTGTTACTAGAAGGACTTCGATTTTTTTTTTTGTTTGCCGTTCGAAATAACATTTACACAGATATCGTCACTGTGCCAGGTGAAAACATGAATTTGCCTAGCTTTGGTATCTATTGCCTCATTAAGGATAGGAATACCTTCATGTTCCCTATTAGATATTGAATTTGCTGTGGCGACGTCACTTTCAGAATCAGATAATTCTATCGTCTCTATTCCCGGTTCTTTAACGCTAAGTTTTACGATTTCTTCCGTCACATCTTTCAAATGCTGTTGTAATCTCGCTTCCTTTTCATCTACATTCACTGCCATTGATTCCGAGTCATCTTTTGTTATATTAATTTAATGAAGCGAAAAATGCGCGATAAGGCATCTGCATTTGTATTTTGTTTACCTTTCTTATAATGTATATCGAAATTATAGTCTTCTAAACGTAAACGCCATCGAGTTAGTTTACTGTTGGGTTCTTTTAATGAATTCAGCCATGCCAAAGGTCTATGCATAGACCATAGACCTTTGGCATGGCTGGCATGGCAGTCGGTATATATTATGAACTTTCGACCATATAAGTAGGGCCTGAAATGATTGACTGCTACTATGGCCAATAACTCACTTTCTATCGTAGGTACTATATCTAGATTCTGTATCGCTTAGTTTTCTACTGGCAAATGCAATCGCTTTGTCTGATCCTAAAGTACCTTGAGAAAGTACCGCGCCTACCGCAAAGTTTGAAGCGTCGGTTGTAAGAACAAACGGTTTTGTGAAATCAGGGAATTGTAACAAAGGTGCATGTGTCAACCACTTTTTGCACGTTTCAAAGCTTTTTTTATATTCGTCATTTATCACAATCTTTTTTCCCTTCTTCAGACACTCTGTAAGAGGTGCGGTTATTTTAGAAAAATCTTTGATAAACTTCCTATAATAACCTATCAAACCTAACAAACTCTTAATCTCTGTCACAGTTTTAGGTAAAGGATATTTCAGAATAGCCTCGATTTTGTCGTTGTTAGGCTTAAGGCCTTCCTTTGTTATTGTATGTCCCAAATACATTACTTGTTTTCTTAAAAACTCGGATTTATCGAGCTGGATCTTTAAGTTAGTTTTTCGAAAACGCTCGAAAATAACTCGTAATTTCTCAATGTGTTCTTGCAAACTGGTAGAGAATATGATGACGTCATCAAGGTAGACAAGGCAATGCAAGCCTTGCAACCCTCGGAGGACGTTATCCATTGCACGTTGAAATGTGACAGGCGCTGTTTTCAAACCGAACGGCATTTTGTTGAATTCGTATAAGCCGAATGGTGTTGAAAACGCCGTTTTTTGTCTGTCTTCCTCCTGGATTTGAAATTGATGATAGCCAGACGCAAGATCTAAGGTGGAAAAGTACATACTCTTTCCTTAACTTATCAAAAAGATCATTGATGTTTGGCAAAGGGTAATTATCGTCCACAGTTATCTCATTCAAACGTCGATAATCTACTACCATCCTCCACTTTTGTTGTCCGGAGGCATCTAACTTCTTTGGAACAAGGTGGACCGGTGCACTCCAAGGAGAATTTGATTCCCGGATTACATCGTCCTTAAGCATCTTATCCACTTGACGTCTAATCTCGACTGTTTGAGCGGGTGGCAATCTATAGGCTTTTACATTAATGGGATCCTCGTTTACCGTTCTAATTTTGATTTCATCATTTTGATTTTGTCTTCAAAGTAAAAAAAATCCTTATACTCCTCACAAATATTTTTAATCATCGTTCTTTCTTCTTCGTTCATATGTTGTAACCTTATATTTTTTAAGTTATTTGTTAATAGTTTATCAATACTGTCTGTGTCGTTTAAATGATTAACTAAGATCTCGCAGTGATTGTAAGGTTCTACCTGGAATGGACTAGTGACATTGCGGGTCATTTCTATGTCCTTGCAGCTCTGAATGACCGTATACGCATAACCATTCACACAATTGACTAACGCACAGGGCATCCAAATCCCTTTGGTCAATTCTTTAAAATCTAAAATAGCCTCTCCATTATTTAAGTTTACAGGAAGTTTTACTCTTAACTCGCTACGTGGCAGTAAAATGTAAGTATCTTTTAGCGCTGAAGAATAAACAAAAGGTATGTCAGTATTCCTCGTGCATAAAGTTAGTGTTTGGTAATCAATTTTTGCATCTAATTGTTTTAATAAATTACTGTCTAGTAAACCGTCATAGTGATTACCAACATCGTAAACGTAAAACTTATGACCTTCAGAACTTTTAAATATTGTGGGTTAAAATAACTTCTGTCTGCATACTAACACCATGAGTACTGACTACTTCAAAAGGTTCCTTGTAAATACTATTTTTTAAATATTGGTAAGCGACACGCCGACCTATAAACGATCTAGAGCTACCAGAGTCTAACATAAAAACTGCATTACCTAGCTCTGGAACTACAATGTAAGGCAAAGAACGATAATTAGTACAATTTAAAATTATCTTTTCTCTCTGTATGAGGCTCTCAGGTGAAAATTCTCAATTTGTTCAGGCTCATATGATGTGCTTGGTTGTGGTTCGTAATCACCAGTATTTTGTTAATTATATGTCGTAAATGAGTCATTATTCGTGTAATTTACGCGTCTAGAGTTTGCAGTTCACATGGTAATATCGGTGTTTGAACGCGAGTTTGCCGGTGTTGCATTATGCACCGATGACGATCGCGGCGCGACCTGCTGATTCTGCCACGGCGTTGACCTACTTTGTTGTGACAGCTGATTTTGAGCATTACTTTGATTTCTAAAAGAATTTCTAGATTTACTTGAATTATTATTTGCCGAATCTGAACTATTTTGTACTGATGTACTGAATTGTTTTTGTAGATTGGGCGAACGCTGAATATTGTCATTATTGTTAAAGACTTTTCCTGGCGGTTTTAAATTATTTTTATTTCTATTATTTTTAGATTCATAAGCCGTCTGAAAGTTTTGTTCTTCTAGCACTACTTTCAAGGCAGCTTCTAATATCGTCACATTCCTCAGTCGTACCAATCTAACTAAATAAGGAGGTAATTTATACAGGAAAACATTCAATGACGAATTAGTATGGATATGCTGTTTGGCTTGACGTAAATTCGCATCGTCTACAGTTTCTATTATTTTTGCAATCAAGACACTACGCAAGTTTTGAATCCTATGACAGAAATCTAAATAACTTTCATTGGATTTTATTTTCATTGACTCTAATTCCAATACTAGACAATCTTCAGTTCTAGGGTCACCAAAATGTTGGGCCAGTAACGTTTTCAACTCCAACCAAGTACGAATATTTTCCCGTTCCCCTACTGGGTTCGCGGCCTCCTCAGTTAATCTACTAGTAAGAACGTGGAATAGGTATTCGTTTTGGATTTCTCCCCTTGGAATGTATTTATAATATATTCACATTTCTTTATAAAAAGTGGGAGTTGTCTAGAATCGCCACTAAACTCTGGAATAATTTTTGCCATGGTTGACGGAACCTGCATTTTGCATGTCAAATGTCTGACTTTGTATTAGGAACTTATTACTGACTATAAGACCAACACTTATTGCAAATAAATGATTATGATTGTTATGATCCGGTAAACGTTTAGTGACGCCGGTTCCGTCAGATTATCGGATCCGGTTTTCCGGATTGCAATACCTAATTTTAATGGTCATGCTCAACAATGGCGCATAAACTAGTTGATTTGCAAATATTGTTGGAGTTGCTGAAGAATGCAAAAACTATATTTGAATTGTATAAAGTCACTGTCTTAGTATTGTATAATTGCATAGCACATGTGTGAGCCTTTAAATCATGTACCTTCTATAAAGCTACCATTTACTGGGTACGTCTTTCATTGACTTGAATGTGCCCTGGCGGCTGAGAGTACGTCATGCTCACTCAAATGTCTCGCTGGTGGTGGCGTGTGTGTTGGATTGTTAAGTTCCCTTCAAAATGGTTGACCTAAACGGTGCTGATAGCTGGTGCTGGTACTTTTATTACGGACGCTTTTTACGTGCACGTATTTCTACATTGTTCTCACATGTGTTTCTTGCCCGTTCTTCTCCATATGAACCTACTAACTATGTTTTGGAATGGGCAATGACAATTCAAAAGTGCCTGTAAATGGTTTAATTGAAATAAATGCTTTGAGTTTGAGTTATTATAATATAAACATTGACATTGTTGAATATAACATACAAAATGACATGATTACTTTGTAAAGTATTATATTATTTTAATTTTTGTGAATGTGAGGACTACATATGTGACTAAATATGTGTTTTATTATTATTACTTTTTCTTTTTTTTTCTTTAATATAATTATTTTTTTCTTTCTCAGTTAGTTTTAATGATGGTCTGGCAGTTTGAGTAGTTTATGCGGCCTAACCAAATGTCCTTTCTTTGGTATTGGTCGTCGAGTTGAGCTCCACGATTATTAACAAATGCTTGCACTGACTGGACAGGTCCACTCAAATCTGTGTGGTTCTTTTCTCAAAAGACCATTTCAGACACTGTTTATTTATTTAATTATTTTTTTGTTGGTGTGTAGCATTTAAATATCCTTTTACTATTAACTTTTCTAGTTCAGATTTTATTTTTAATTGAATTATTATCACAGGCGATCTATAAGGCGATAATTATATGTTATTTTGAATGTTTATGAGCACTTTCCGTTTCTAGTTATTTGTATTGATGTCGATTTTATATTAGACTTATTTAGAATTACATATTTTGTGTTTTTCAATATTCTAAGTTCCTAATAAGAAACGTTACCACTACCCTTAAAGATTAATAATCTTTGTACCAAAGGCAATACAGAAGTACCTATGTCGCATTATGCCATGCAATTATTAAAATTAATAAAATAAAACTAGTGGTGTTTTCTTATATATCCGTTAAAATCCTACACAGTAGGTATGTATAACTCAGTTTTTACCTAATGATACCTAATGTCGAAGCTAGACATGTAAGAATGACGGAATTAAATCACAGAATATATAATTTATTACTTAATATTTTTATATGTTAAATCGGCTATAGCTCCTGAACCGGCTGACGAATATCGTCAGTTTTTATATTGTTCACATAGGTATTGTGTATACTTTAATACTATACAAGTATCAGCCTTTTCAGTGATAGTTCAAAGTCAAAGTCAAATAATTTATTTCAATCAGGCACAAAAAAGGCACCTTTGAACGTCAACATTTACAGAAAAATAATAATTGATTCTATTCGCCCCTTCCAAAAGGTAGTTTTCGTATGGAGAAGAATGGGCAAGAAACTCCACCGTTACTCTTTTAAAATGTTTTCACAATATCTTGTATACATCAATTATATAATTATATGTGAACATGATGATGCACCTAGAATAAGATTACTATACCACGTTAGGTAAAAATAATGAAAGATTAAGGAATAACAGATAAATTAATCATGTGATAGATGGTGCTCACATATTTACAAACATTGTAAAATGATACGATATTCCTAAAATTTTTACAAGTAATAGGTACTAATAAGTCAGTGTGTGAGTTCAAGTAATCACAGAATGTAAAACAAATATTAAAAAAAAAATAAAAATATTATACAATTAAATTAGCAACCAGTAAGATTTTGTCTAGATTCTAAATTGTCCTATGGAGCAGGACCAGCATGTTTCCAAGCATTTTTATCTTGGATATAATCCTCAAACTTGTAATATGCTTGTTTGCAAAGTGTAAAATACACTTTGCAAACAAGCATATTACAAGTTAACACGCTAACTGCGGGAAGTATTAGATTCACTGTTTTCTCCAGTGCGTTACAAGGTCTATAGGCCTTTGACCTAAACTTTCTACCAGTGCGTTAATGGGCCGAAAAGCCTTGTTTTAAATGGGTGAGTTCAAATTCAAAAATCTTTGCGATGACTTTTATTTTATAATAAATTTTGTGACTAAGTTATTGTAAAAGAGTGGATTTACGTTATACTATAGTCGCAAATTGCTTTGGCAAGTACTTTAAGAAAACAATGGAAAAACAAACACAAGGCTTATCGACCCATTAACCGCACTTAGTTAAAGGTACATGTAAAATAATTTTAGTGATGGGAAAAATCATAAACAGTATTTTATCCGATTTTTTTTTAAATTTTATTTTTATATTTTTTTTTACATTTTTTTTTTTACTTTATATTTATTTCTAACTCACAAATGACTTTCATAAAAACATTTCTTACAATATCCTTTATTACATTCAAGGCAATATGATTTTATTTTTTTTGTCTTTTTTTGGGCTTCTTTACTATTCAAAGTATTACGAAGCTTATTATAACATCCTGCACAATTCCTTCTTTTTTATATTTTTTTTCTTTTCCTTTTTTTTTTCTTTTTTTCCTTTTTTTCTTCTTCAATTTCTTCTTTTTCACTATTCAAGTTATCATTTTGAGCATTGTCAGCTACTTTTTCTTCTTTTTCAAAAGATAGTTCCAACATCTTCCGACAACGTTTATTTACTTTATGCATTTTTATGGCACTTTCACTGCACGTGTGTTCACAATGAAAGTCAAAACAACACTATTTAATTTTGTTATTTAAATCAGTGCGTTGTAAGGCTAATAGGCGTTGTGCTGCTCATAAGGTCTTTAGGCCTTGTATCCGCAACGAATTGCAATTTTTGACTTTCAGTGCGGCATAAGGTGGAAAGGCCTTATACAAGTATTATTACAAAAATAAGTAGCCGTTCAAAAGAAGATCACAAATATATATTTGTCTCTTTTACACAAAGAGAGCTCTTTAAGTTACAGCGTCCGCAACAGAGGGAGAACGCTATATAAGCGCTCCGCACTGACTGCGAGTTCATGCATAAGGTCTTTTAACCTCATATCGCACTGAGCGTGTTAAATTAATCATGTGATAGATGCATGGTGCTCACATATTTACAAACATGGTAAAATTATACGATATTCTAAACATTTTTACAAGTAATAGGTACTAATAACTCAGTGTGTGAGTTCAAGTAATCACAGAAAATAAAATCAAAATTAAAAAAAAAAATATATATTATACAATTAAATTAGCAATCAGTTAGATTTTGTCTAGATTCTAAATTGTCCTATGGAGCAGGACCAGCATGTTTCCAAGCATTTTTATCTTGGATATAATCCTCTAATTTGTAATATGCTTGTTTGCAAAGTGTATTTTTTATATGAGTTTTAAATTTTCTTTCATTTAATTCTAATATATCACAAGGTATTCTGTTGTAACATTTAACACAGTACCCCATAAAAGATGTATGTTCTTTAGATAGTCTGAAAAATGGTTGATTTATTTTATCTTTATTTCTAGTATTAAAATTATGTCTATCACTTATTTTGTTAAAAAGATGTAGATTTTTTCTCAAATACATAATATTTTCATAAATGAGTTGGCAAGGTACCGTCATAATATTAATCTTTTTAAATAGTTCCCTGAGAGATTCGCGACGACGTAGATTATAAATGGCTCTGACAGCTCTCTTTTGTAAAATAAAGAAAGATTCAATGTCAGCAGCCCGACCCCACAGTAAAATGCCATACGACAATACTGTGGAAGTAACTAAAATAGACCAAACGCGCGGTTTCTACATCTGTTAACTGTCTTATCTTTCTAACAGCATAAGCGGCTGAACTTAGCTGGCCCGCGAGAGATGTCATATGGGGTCCCCATTGTAACTTCTCGTCTAGCGTGATTCCTAGGAAAACTGTTTGATTAATAAATTCCAGTTTTTCTCCATTCAATATGATGTCACATTCGCTACTTCTAACATTTGGTAATTTAAATCTAATGCATTTGGTTTTTGTAACCATAACACGTCTTTAAGCGGCGATAGATAGTCAAGTGGCGAGCCGCATGCGGGTAGATCGTCACCATTCCCACCAGAAAAGGGCCCTAGACCCACCAAATACTGAATCAGCCTTCCTAGCGACAGTTACCAAAAGTACGGCTATCTTTTGGAAACAAGCTTTTAAGAAAATATTAATATGTAAGTTATATTTAGAAATTTTTAGTTCATTAAAATCTTATAAGGTCGAGGAGTTCCTGTGGCCACCTTCCGCCTCTATAATCAGACCGTTGACTACAGGATCTTAGGATATAGTTTTACTCATGACAAAAATTAACGAGCCCAAACACATCGGGGCATTCGTTTTTAGGTGAGGAGTTCCTATAGCCATCTTCTGAATACCACCTTGTCATTGACAAGACAACGCCAACGAGTCTAAACACTATGGTGCTATCCTGTATGTTGAGTAGCTTCTATGGCCACATTCCGGCTTCATCATCAGACCACCTAGCGTAAGAGCATTTGTCAAGACTAATCTAATGAAACCAAACACGATGGGGTTATCAGGATTACTTGAGAAGTATCCATGATCACCTTCCGGTTCCATGATCAGACCCTGGATACCACTAAGTGTAATAGCACTTTTCTATACACATCCAATGAGTTCAAGCACGATGGTGCTATCTTGTTTGGTTGAGTAAAATGAACTGAAAAAAATAAATACACACTTAGTAAATTACACACATACACAATAATTTAAAAATAGATTTATTGCTTACAAAGTAAATATTCATGTCATTGTGTTTATGCCCCTGATTTTGCGTACTGTTGTTTAAATTATTCTCAGTATAATTTTCGTCGGTATTGTAGTTTTTTGCCTAAATTATGCAAATTGTGAGGATTTTTCCCTAAATAAGTTCAGGCGCCTGGCAGTAGTAGTACAAACTTACTTCCTCAAACCAACAACTTATTGAAATACATGCTTTAATTGTCAAATTCAGCAGGCGCACTTGTTAGACTAGGATGTAGTATGAACGTGGACAAAAGACAATGGTGTATTTTAAGATTTGGCGCCACGGTACAATAAAGTTCATTATTATCAGCCTACAGCAGTCCACTGATGGTCATAAGCTTCTCCAATTGCACGGCTTTCAGCTTGATTCTCGCCAACTCTCATCTAGCTATTACCTGCCACCTTGCGAAGATCGTCACTCCACGTAGCTTGAGCGCGTCCTACCTTACGTTTGCCGGTTCGCGGTCTTCACTCAAGAACACGTCTACCCCTACGGTTATCGGTTCTATGGTTAAGGCCGGCCCATTGTCACTTCAGCTCGCTTATTCTGTGAACTATGTAGACAACTTTGATTCTCTGCTACTTCATCTCGTTCTGAATTTAATCCCCCAGAGATACTTCAAGCATTGCCCGTTCCGTAGCATGCTGAGCGACCTTGAATTTATGGACCTGACCGTACCGTGAGTGTCCACGTTTTGGTTCCGTAAGTCATAATGTTACAATAAGGTTTACCATCCCAAAATTTATCAAAATCTAGGAAAAATCTTCGTGGTATTGCTTGAATGGTAGATCGCCCGATGACTTGTCCTGATGGAAGCTCTTCCGAAAGGACGGGCTTGTGTCCTGCCGGAATAGTTTCGTGAGTCCTGCTAGCAGAACGCAGTTTGTATGAAATTTGGTGTAGTCCTCGCAGTAGTACGGTGACCTTGATTTTGAACTTGCGTTCATCAGAATTTTTAAACATTTGGCTAGTGAATAAAATGAAAAAAAATTGTTTATTCTGTAATTAGGATATTGCAATTACTTTTACACGTCATATTAAAGATGAGTTCGGCGTTTCCTATCTGACTACTCTGAGAATATAATATAAATAACTCAGAGGTCACAGTCTCTTTAATTTAAAGTCCAGACATAATTTTGGTCAGGCCATATGAGGATCTGATTTATGTCTGAAATGGTCTTTTGAGGAAAGAACCACACAGATTTGAGTAGACCTGTCCAGTCAGTGCAAGCATTTGTCAGTAATCGTGGAGCTCAACTCAGAACTTAAGGAGCTCAACTAGACGAACAATACCAAAGAAAGGACATTTGGGTAGGCCACATAAAATACTCAAACTGCCAGACCATCATTAAAACTAACAGAGAAAGAAAAAAAATACTATAGAAAGAAAAAAAAATATCCACATAGTCCTCACATTCACAGAAATTAAAATAATATGAAAAATCCCATAAGACATAAGACTATGAAAATAACTAAAATAAACAATTCTGGCTGTATCTACGTTAGTTATATGTCTAATTTTTTTAACAGCATAGACGGCCGAATTAAGCCTTTCTGACAATTTTTCTATGTGTGGGCCCCATTGTAATTTACAGTCAATAGTTTTAGTTTTTTCATTAACTTGAACATTGTGGTTAGCTGCCTGACATTTGGCGTTGAGAATCTAAGGAGTTTAGTCTTTTTTACATTCAGGAGAAGATTATTTACATTAAACCAATGCACAACTTTAGAAAGTTCATCGTTAACTTGTTCAAAGTTGACTAACTGACGTTTGATTTTAAAAATGAGGGAAGTGTCATCTGCGAATAAGACGATCTTGTGATTATCCCTTGTGTGGTAAGTCATTTATATAAATTAGAAATAAAACAGGACCTAGAATTGAACCCTGCGAAACGCCCATGGTGACTTCAGATCCTGCAGATCTCTTGCCATTAATATCGATCCTCTGATTTCTATCGTTCAGATAAGAAGTCAGAAGGTCAAGAGCCTTGTCACTCATATCATAGTGGTACAGTTTCCTGATGAGTGTGTCATGATATACGCAATCGAAGGCCTTGGATAAGTCACAGAAAATGCCAGAGCTTCTTGCGACTCCTCCCAGACGTCGAATATGCTCTTCAGTAATTCCACGCCCGCGTCTGTAGTTGAACCACCCTTTGTAAAACTAAACTGTTTCAGATGAAGTAAGTTATGTGCATTGAAATGTCCGAACATAGGTTTTAAAATTAATTTTTCAAAGATTTTGCTCAATGTAGGTAAAATCGAAATAGGCCGAAAATTTGTGGGATCAGTTGTGCTGCCAGATTTGAACAGTGAAACAGTGGACAGTGAAAAACACCAGATGCAATACAAGAGTTAAAAACGATTCCTAAAAGGGGTGAAATAACATAAATTATTGAAGACATTGACTGAAAATCCCCAAAGGTCAGCAGTTTTTTTTACATTGCATTTTTTTACATTTTACATTACAGCAGTTGATTTCTAAAAGATTCTGTAATGTCTTTAGTAGTCATAATTGTGAATTCAAAAAGTTTGTCACATTCTGGTACAAATGCCTTAAGTACTGAGTAAGCAGAAGTGGAGGATGACGATGACAGAGTTTTGGTTGTTAAAATGGGAATATTATTGAAGAAATTGTCAAACTCAGTGGCCACCTCCACGTCTGCCTTAATATCTACTCTAGAAGTATTCGTACTCGATAAATAACCAATTAATCTTGTTGGAGCGCATTTATATAATATTATTTATAGGAATAAACCTATTTAAGGAACTATAGATCGGTCAGTTTACTTTTATTAAGCACTTTAAAATTGTGCATATATAGTTAATAATTAAAAAAGGAGCGAGTGACGATGTACTCAAAATTCAAAATTCAAAAGTCATTTATTCAAACTAGGCTGAGAATCAGCACTTTTCGAACGTCAAAATTACATAAGACAGTCCCCCAAAACGCCCACCCTTCACCACTTCCTAGTGCTTTAGCTGGGAAGAAGAAGTGGCGCAACAAACTCCCCAGCAGCACAGCTGTCTGTTCAGTAAAAAAGATTCTATATAATAGTATGCAAAATGATATTTACATTACGCAACACAAAACATAATTTAAATTATAAAATTAATAGCCATATGACAGCTAGCACACGCCAATATACCAACCAAAAACATCGAGAACTATACTCAAGCAGAAATAAAAATAACTTAACGAAAACAATATCTAAATAAAAGCCTCCAGACATAAAGGGCGTGCCCGCTTACATATAGCTGTAACTAGAAGTTATAATTGATAAACTAGGACCATTGAGGTAAAGTAAAAAATTATCGAGGTCGCTAGCTAACCACATATTGCAATACAACTCATAAAAAAAAACATTGTAATGAGTAGATTATGTCAACAATAAATAAAGTAAAATTAGTAAAATTATAAACAATTATATAAACTCATATAACCTGTCAGTAAGTAAGCTAATTCTGGAGAAAGAACATTTAAACATTGTCTTGAGTTAATCACAGCGACCAACTATTCTTATCATTTAAGTAGTCGTTGATAGAATAGTATGCCTTTGAAGAGAGGTTGGATTTTACTTTAGTTTTGAACGCATTAAAAGGCAAATCTAGCAAAGAAGAAGGTAGCTTGTTATAAAAGGTTATACCAAGCCCAACAAATGAGTTATGAACCTTATGAAGCCGGTGAAAGGGAGTACGTAGTTTGTCCTTATTTCTAGTGTTAACATTGTGAATATCACTGTTTTTAGTATATAAGTGTATATTTTGCCTAATATACAAAAATAATGAAAATCAGGAAAGTAAATTAAACAAACAATTTATTGACACTTTTCCACTAAATACTAAAACTATTTTGACAAAGTTCTTATATAGTGATTGGGTGACTCCAGGTACTTATTCGTAAATGCAGGGAAAAACTTTTTGAAGTTTATGGCCTAAAGCAACATATGAATAATACAAGCTTTCATCAGTATGTTGCAAAACATTCTAATACTTTTAAAAGTGTGTGCAAAATGGCTAAAACTCTTCACATTAGCAATAAAATTAAATCAGCTGATGATAAAATAAAAACCTGGCATATAAATAATAATAAAACCGGTAGGAAAAAACAGCGTAATACTGAAATGTAACAAAACGTGTGTGTGTGATTTAATTGAGAGATTGCAAATCAATGTAGAAATAGCTCAGGAATTTGAAAACTTTTTTGATAATATTCCCCATAAAACTACTGAAGCTGTAAATTCCTCACCCACGCTTTCTGCTGCCATACTTAAAAATAATGCAAAGGCATGAAACAACACCAGAACAAACCAACGGCGAAAGAGACAGCAGTAATGTATATACATATAATGGTTAGCAGACACATCGCAGACCATGCTCAACCAAGATTATCAGCGCTATTCTCGAACAAATCTCCTAATAGTCGCTGATCTTCGGGAGGGAGATGTTAAGTACCTAAGAAAACCATCGGAAATGAACCAACACCACCTAGCTATTTCATCAGCCTGGCGACACAGTTATACTGCTCATCGGCGACCGGACGTCGGCAGCTGACACGGCGCATTCGGGAAGGCACCTCACTTTCGATTCATACTTCAGAATTAAGAATATATTGTAATTCGGCAATAAACCTGTTCCAGCAACTCGAGTTTCCCTTCAACCTTCCTGCTGGCCCGAGATAATTGGTCTACCTACTACCCATAGTACACCTACATTTCGCCAGTTATGTTTTAAATACACCCTTAAAAAAATTATATTAATGCATACTGGCTACTGCACGCTAGAACAAAAATATTTTGTAAAATAGGGGTATGCATAAATGAAGTTGACAATAGCAAAATAATTTCATGTAAAGACCCATATCAGCCGTAAATCTGTTCAGAGATTATAAAAATCTCTATCGATGAAAGCATGCATCATAAGGAATTCAATGAGCCTAAAAATCTAGTGCCGAGCAAATAAAGTAGCAACAGTAGTATCAGAAAACGTAAGAAAATCTGTTGCAAAAAGATGTTGGACGTGAATCTGCTCAGAACTGAAAAATATTACATTCAATGAAAGCTTGCATCATTAGGAATGCAATAAACATATTTTTTTTTGTAATTTGTTGTAAATATTAAATTAAAATCGTTGAAGAATTTGTTACTATCTCACCACACGTTTTCACGAAACGCTGCGGCGGCGGCGCGGGCTCGAACTGCGCCTAACTCATTTTTTTTATTTGTTGGCTTTATGTCCTCTAGAGGGCGCCATATTGAATGCCATACAAAAAAAATGCGCCATAAAAAAAAAAAAAAATACAATCACAAGACAAACCTTCTTTTTACTTCGCCGTAGTCGGGTAAAAATTTATATGTATTATAATAATTAAAATAGAATGAAGTGTTATTATAGTTTATTTTATATTTCCTAGTCAGCAAAAAAACATTATTTGTTAATCAGAACATCCTAAAAATTAAAAACAAACTGACTATAACAAAGCTTAACACCTTAAACAACAAATAGAAATATAACGGCATGAAAATAAACGTTAAAATTTTAAAAACGAACTGTTTTTTCTTGGCGTACAACGTGCCTTTTAAGCCATCTTTCACGATGTACTTCCTAAGTCCTAAACACCAGATAATCATATATTCTCGCCAGTCTATTTTGCAGACATCAAAGTCAAATATTTCTTTGTCGATGGTCGAGAGGTTGTTGTAAAGACTCGCTGTGTTATTGTCGACAAAATGCCAGTCGTTGATCGTGAAGTAGGATAAGGCTGTCGTCAAGTTGTACATTTTTCTGTATAGTTTCACGAATCTGCGGGCAAAAGAATATAACCTATTAATTTTACCCTTCACAGAAAAAGTTGTTTCTGAATTTACAAATTTAAAAATGAAAATTATATCTTAGTTAATAATCCTGTGTTCAAAAGTAATTAGGACTTTTTTTTGAGTTTATAAGAGACTTCACATCATCATCGCTTCAGCCGAAAGACGTCCACTGCTGGACATACGCCTCCCCAAGCGGCGCCAACACTCACCTTATCATAGACGTATAAAAAAGGTCGGACAGATTCTCGCTAACAAAAACTGTGTCACTTAGGCCTCTGCCTCGAATTTTGCGGGCAGCGGGGCGGCGGCGGCGGCGGCGCGGGAGCGGGGCGGGCAACGCATACCTGTTCTCCAAACCAGCGGGCAGATCGCGCGGCACTATCGCGGTGTAGTGTTGTGTTCGTGGTTGTGTTGTCGAGATATTTGTTTTTATTCGCGAGCGAAATGTCAGAAAAACGGCGACAACATTCGTTACGTCACAAAAAAAAATGTACAACACTATACTACAATGCAAACGCGCAATGCGGGCGGTCACCGCTTGACTGGAGTGCACCGCTCGTTGCCCGCCCCCGCGCCGCTGCCACGCCGCTGTTTTCGAGAACCGGTCTATTTGATTTTACGCATAAGATCCTGCCGCTCCCGCGCCGCCGCCGCTGCCGCCCCGCTGCCCGCAAAATTCGAGGCAGAGGCCTCAGAGTCAGCCAGCTAGCTGTACGTACAGCCGGTTTACGCACACATTCACACAATAGTCAGCCATTTACGCGCAAACGTCAACACAGGCGATACGTCTCTGCGGCGATTTTTTTTTAAGATATTAATTTGGTTGTTTCACCAATTCATTTTACATGGAGCGACTGCCTATCTGACCGCCACAACCCAGTTACTGGGTAACACGATGCCCCTTGCTAAGACTGCATCCTAATAGCGTAACACACTTTCAATCACAATCTGAATTATTTTGAAGGATATTGCTACACCATTGCTTTATATGTTTGAAAAAATTGTCTGCTCAACAATGTAAATAACGCAATAAATGTTGTTGAACTGTCAAGATGAAAGCCATTGCTAAGTACTGTAAGTGTGTTTCGTAATTACCCCACGGGTTGTCAGACTTTCGGGCTTCTGACTACCCGCAACATAAAAGTAAATAAGATTTTACCTTCTTTCCTTTCCAATAATTAAGCATATTCCATCAATAATATATCCAGGAATCAGATGTAGCAGCCAAGAGTATATCCAGAACAAAGTAATACTCGTTGTGCGCCAAACAAAACAGTACCCTACTGCCGCTGGCGTAGGGTAGTTCGCTTTTACGAAGCCTTCTGAAGTTGCTACGAGGTCGCCTGTTTAATAAGAAATTAAATAAAATTACGCTTGTATTCTCAGAAGACATAGGTAGAGGTGTAAACACTCATTTTGCCAGCATTTATTATGTTTAAGGGCAAAATTCGCAGACATAATAATATGGTAATGTGGTAATACGACAGTTTTCGTTTTATTGCATATTTGGTGTTTAGAGCATTAATTACATCTTGTATTATTTATTTGTATCTTTATTATGTATGTATAAAAGTACAATTTATTTAATTATTTGTTCGGACAACAATATGGTTCAATTTGTTAGTAAAATACCTTATCACTAGTGTTATGTGTAGTAGTACACAAAACAAGGATAACAGTAGCTGGTGACTGCGACAGGATGTGCAGAGAACGATAAAGCAAGGAATATGCTACCTGACCATTCTCCCCATATAGTGACTCAGAAAAGGGGAGTAAGGGCTCTCCAGCACTGTTTTAAGGATGCTATTGTCACTGCGACGCATTCTATGCTTCAGAGATGCGAATTTGTCGATAAAACTGTTTTCCTAGGAATCACGCTTGACTCAAGGCTACAATGGGGTCCTCATTTAACATCTCTTGCAGGACGGCTAAGTTCAGCAGCATATGCTGTCAGAAAAATCCGTCAATTAACTGATGTAGATACCGCCAGGCTAGTCTATTTCAGTTATTTTCATAGTATCATGTCTTATGGTATTCTGCTGTGGGGACGGGCTGCAGACATCGAGTCTATTTTTATTCTGCAGAAAAGAGCTATCAGAGCCATATATTATCTCCGTAGGCGCGATTCTCTAAGGGAACTGTTTAAGGACATTAACATCATGACGGTACCTTGTCAGTATATCTATGAAAACATCATGTACGTAAGAAAAAATTTACATCTTTTTAGTAAAAGAGGTGATAGACATAATTATAGTACAAGAAATAGGGATCTATTAGTTCAACCAGGTTTCAGACTGGCTAAAGTAGACTCATCTTTCATGGGGTACTGTTTAAAATGTTACAATAAAATTCCTCCCCACATACTTCAACTGAATGAGACGAAATTCAAATCTTGTATAAAACGCACACTATGTAGGCAGGCATATTATAAGTTGGGGGATTACATAATTGATAAAAATGCTTGGCTCATTGCTGGTCCTGCTCCACAAGCATAAACTAATTAATTAGCATTTGAAAATACCGTTGGAGCTGCTGAAGATTTTAAAAACTATCTTTGCATTGTATAAATTCAATGTCTTAGCATTGTATAATTGCATAGCACATGTGTGAGTACTATGTACTGACTATAAAGCTACCATTTAGGTACTGGGTATGTCTTTCATTGACTTGAATGTGCCCTGGCGGCTGAGATTATGTCATGCTCACTCTAATGTCTCGCTGGCGGTGGCGCGTGTGTTGGATCATTTAGCTCCCTTCAAAATGGTTGAGCTGAATGGTGCTAATCCATGCGTCATGTTCGTGAACGGGCGCCGTCAGTAGAGGCTGGTCATCTCTTAGCTGCCATGGCTTATTTTAATATTTTAATTTTTGAATTGTTCTTTGTTTTTATATTTTTATTACGGATGCTTTTAACGTGCACGTCTTTCTACATTGTCCTCACATGTATAATTTCAACATTAATGATGTAACCAATATTTTGTAACAATTTTTTTATTTAAAAGAGTGTCCGTGGAGTTTCTTGCCCGTTCTTCTCCATAGGTACCTACTACGCTTTGGAATGGGCAACTAGCTTCATATTTCTGACTGACCGACTTCTTGACAATTCAAAAGTGCCTGTAAATGGTTTAATTGAAATAAATGCTTTGAGTTTGAGTTTGAGTTTGACTTTTTTGCGAATCACTACATGGAAGCCGTCTGTTCGGTTTTAAGCAAACATATCCGATGCGCTACAGATACGGGGCAGTTTCAACAGCATCTTAAAAACATTTAAACCGTCGAAACCCTGTGCATTTGACCATACACTCTTGATTATTGAGGCTTCATAGCTTTTTGTTACTCTTAACTTATTTCAATAAAGATTTATAATTTTATTATTTATTTATTTATTTTTATTATACTCAGGATCGACTCAATATTGGTTGTTGTGAGTGTGTATGTGGCAGGGCTAGTTAACTTTTCGTAGACATTATAGTGAGTTTTTTATTTGCAACTATACCAAATAACAACTTTGCTAAATGATGCTTGAAGTAGGACAATTGTGAGATGTTGTGACGACAATTACCCGGGACGTCCAGAAACGCCGCATTGATGACATTTGGGTTGTTGAAGTGACTTGGCAGCAATCTTTGCTTATGGTCCGGAAGCACATACGATTTTAAATTGCGCCACAATAGTTTCGGGTTCTTGATTTGTTCATTAATGCTTTAGGCGAAGTATGCCGTCTTCTTGTTAATTAGTGCCGTGACTGTTTGGTGCTTCAGATCCAGATAATACTCTTTATGACCTGCAGGGCTAACAATCGATGGCCCCACCGAATAAACGTGTAAGAGAAAAATTACAACTCCATGACAAGCGCGAGAACGCTCTTTTTCTCGCTTTGTCGAAATTTGTCTACGATTCTGACGTCATTCTAATCCCTAACATGACCGTAAACGACGAGTAAACTCGAAAAAGGCATTTTGACACTTCTATATTTCGCGACGAGAGACCGATGTTGCAAGTTATTAAAAACAAAATATTTTTATGATAGCAACATCGGCTTGAGATGCCGTTTCATTAATTCAATGGTGCCGATTCTCTTGCCACAAATACCTCTAAATTAGACAAAAAATTACCAAAAATTAGATTATTCCTGTCTACCGTCGGCTTCCCATTCTGAAATAGACTAAAGTGACACAACTTAACTGTATTTTAGTTTGACGGCACTAAGATGGCACTGAGTTATTAATTTAGTGATAATGGCAATATGGCTATTCTGAATTTTACGTCTTTCACCTAAAATTTTGATTGTCTAAATATTTAATCGCGATAAAAACAGTTGTGGTAATTAATTGTCATTTACTAAAATTCACACCAACACCTCGACTTTTTTTCTTTTGCTTATATCTCGAAAATGGTGTGTCCTATCGCAAAAATAATGAAAATTTCAACCCCCTTTATGAAAGCCATAAACCCCTAACACTCAACATGTAGGTAATAATTTTTCTTATTTTCCATACAAACAACGAAAACATCCATATAAAACTCGTATTTTCATTATTAATATATTGTAAAATAAAATGATAACTAAAATAAGTACATTTATGAAATTGCCATGTTATTTTGGAGTTTTTTTTTGTATCATAATTTTTGTCTACTCTTCTCGTCGTTCTCGTCGTCAAAATCGAGGACGAGTAAATACGACTAAATGACAGAAGAATCGGAGATTATCTCGTGTTGAATTGTCAAAAGTCGAGATAACTAAGGTGCCATGTTAGGGTTTGTCGACAAAACATAAAGTTTGACAGAAGGAGTCGACTGTATGGAAGCGCTGTCAGAAAACGAGAAAAGTGACAGAAATATAGACAAAAATTACTCACGCGAGAGCGAGTAATTGTCGCGTGTGTCATGTTAGGCCTGCTGGTAGTTTGGATTTACGAAATCTCTCCCTGGCTTCATCTCTCAAAGTCAATATCAATCTGATGTTTTAACCTGCCGATTTTTATTGGATAAAAATTGTTTACACCTATGTAAACAATTTTTTGTAGCTGTATAATATTGAGTTTTAGGTACTAAATAGCATTAACACGCAAGTAAATTTTAATTGCACTTTTAAAATGCTTTTTTTTGTTGTTTAAGACAAAAATCTTTTACTGGAGTTAGGTTGAAGTAGTCTATTCTTCCAGTCGTGCCACCGCTAGATGGATCTACATCTGTGCTGGCCGCTCGGCTCGTGACTGGTATCAACAGGTTTTAACAAAGGGCTCGCTTCGCTCGCCTGGTTCGTGAGACTGCTGGATTCGCTTGTTCGGCTCGAGAAAAACCTCGTAAGTAGGCTCGCAGCGGTTGCTCTGCTTAAGACTGGGCTCGTTTCACTCGCCGGCTTTGAGGTGGTTCGCAGCGGTCGCTTTGCTTGAGAATTGGCTCATTTCGCTTGCCGGCTGGTGTGGAGGCTCTCAGAAGTCACTTTGCTTGAGATTGGGCTCGCTTCGATTGGGCTCCAAACCACCGTTCTAGCTGATCACGTTTTTGCACTATACGATTTGGAATTTCGACATACAGTGAAAAATAGAAGGTTGCGCGCATGCGCTTGCCTTCACGATGTGACGTCTTAGGCAAATTATATCATGCCTCGTTGTCATCAATTACATTGACATTAATAGCCTAAGTGTAAAATATTTATGTCATATCATATTACAGTCAGAGGAGCTCGCTCGCTAAGTAATAACTGCCACAAGGGTCGATCCATCAGGTTAAGCTACGCTTGCCGGGGTTGGTCTGTGGATGGGTGACCATCTTTACATACCGAGACTCCTCCGTGCCTCGGAAAGCACATTAAGCCGTTGGTCCCGGTTGTCATTCGTGGATCTTTGATAGTTGTTACGGGTCGTCAGAAACCCGAAAGCCTACTAACCAAGTCTTACCAAGGGGTATCGTATTACCCAGTTACTGGGTTGTGGAGGTTAGATAGGATTTTGATTTAATAAGCATCTTTATGCACGAGATATTTTTTAAAATAAAAGGCACCACTAGACTTAGTTAAAGACTCAATTAAACAAAAAGTAAACAAAAGTTCTAAAATAATTACTCACAAAGTAATTTAAAAGTTGATGGAGGGACAGGCGTGTAAATAGCCGTGTTTCCTATGCGGGATGAGGACGAGAGAAAAATCTGCGTCTGGAATACACGCTGATTCAATATGCCTATTTTCTGGGTGGTCTTCTTGTTCAGTCCTGATGATTCTTCAGCCGGTGGCCACCTGGCGAGCTCGTGCACAATGGTCACTTGAAAGTCTATGATTTTACACATTAATCGGACGCGGGTTTTATATTAATATTGAAGAACTATAAAATGGCAAATCCCCAAGGATTACGGGATAATACACGTTAGTTTATAGTTTCAGCGGATGCGATGAATTGAGATTTAAAACATGCGGTTTTGCGGTGAGATGAAAATGCGACCGATTGGCGCACGCGCACTTTGACATCTGACAACCGTCATTAGCTGTCACTGGCCGCTCAGTCTTCTGATGCCCTCTTCATATATCCACGACAGCATTATAAATGCCTAAGGTCGGACTACAGACACCTGAACACCGCCCACAATCAAATATGGTCTATGGGCGATAACTTGCCACACCAGTTGATCTCCAAAAGATTATATTTGTAGTAATGTTTAGACTGTAATATCACATGACAGACATATTTTACGCTTAGGCATTAAGTCATTACTTTATTTTGTTTGATTATAAAAATAAACAATGAGTTCTGACCTCCGTAAGAAACAAAGACTTCGTGATTCATATAATATAATCTGTTGTTTATACTTTATTTATAAGCCGATTGGGATTTTCAACGGAGTTAATGGAATTTTAACCCCATTAGGAATTCATTAAGCACATTTTTTTGTAATTAATTGTAAATATTATAGGTGTTAGGGTAAGGAGCAATTAAACTTCGTAAGTAGGTAGCTTTAGTTTTGTAATCCGATAACTTATTGGATAACCACTGAACAAGTAAATTAACAGGTGACGACCGGACCGGGTCGGCGCGCGCCACGCGTGCGCTCATTCATCGGTAGCTAGCACAATACTAATTGTAGGTGGCGCGCGCGTTACGCGCGGCACCGACTCGAGCGTTGATGCGGGCAGAGCGCCGGCTCGGTTGGGGGGGGGGTGAATAGTACTGGCTTGTGGCGGCCGATTATTATTATCTACACTACGCGCTACAATCTCCCCCTCCAAGTCAGCATCAGTCTCTGGAGCTGGCTTGGAACCCAATACTTTACGAGGACGGCCTTTCTTTTTATGGTGAACGACTGTGTCGGACTCACCGACATATGGCGTTAGTAGACTGGCATGGTACTTGCCTCGAGGTACTTTATCCTTATCAACTATTTCATAAGTTGTCGGTGAAACTACTTTAGCGACACGATAAGGGCCTTCGCGACGCGGAGCAAACTTATTAGTGTATCCTTTTGCTGCCTGACTAAGGCGATGAGCATCCACAAGGACGAGGTCACCCTCCTGATAGCAGTGTCCAGGACGACGATGTTTGTCGGCAGCTTCCTTACGGATGTCTTGTTGACGTTCAACTCGCCACTTTACCTCCTGCAAGCGGTTTACGAAGTCGCGCAAGTACGGTGATATTTGCGGCACGTAATTTTCCTGCTCTATAATAGCCCGCAGGTCGTGGGCTACGTCCACAGGGGACCGAAACTCGCGCGCAAAAGTTAAGAAGGCAGCGGAGTGGCCAGTGCCTTGATTATGAGCAGTATTTAAGGCAAACCGTACAGCTGGCAATACTTCCGGCCATCGACGATGTTCCGGATCCAACAGGATCGCCAACATTGTCTTCATCTCCCGATTCTTTCGTTCAGCGGGGTTGGCCTCGGGGTGATAGACTGGAGTCAAAGATTGCTGAACCCCAAGGACGTGCATAGCTTTCTGCATCACCGCTGACACAAACTGCGTCCCATTATCAGAAATTACTCGACGGGGAAAACCATATCGCATGAAAACTTCTTCGATAAGCGCTTTTGCGCACGACTCAGCTGTTGCATCGAATAACGCAAACAGTTCCACCCATCGGCTAGCGGTGTCCTCCACCAGAAGAATCCATTTCTCTCCCTTATTACCTTCGGGAAGTGGACCAAATAGGTCCATTGCAAGAACTTCAAAACGCTGCTGTGGCACTGGGGTCTGGAGTAGACCGGCAGGTTTCAGATTTGTGGCTTTATACTTCTGACACAGATCGCAGGACTTTAAGTACTGTGTCACGTAAGTTCTCATATTTCTGAAAAAGTATTTCTCCTTGATCTTCCTCAAGGTCCGCTCCAAACCCAAGTGTCCAGCAGTGGGCGCATCGTGCAGCTCTTTCATCAGCTCAGCCCGTAATGACTCTGGAACAACTAATTGAGGTTCTTCGGAATCCCCACCGGGGTCGAAGCGGTACAACACGCCTTGTGAAAGATAATAACCTCTATCAGTCCAACGCATGGCTGAGTCTGAGTTATTGGAACTCTCAAAATCCTCTATGATTTTGTATACCTCTGGATCCTTAAGTTGAGCATCTCGAATATCCTCTGGTTTCCTCTGAGGTAAGTCAACGATCACCGGACAAATGCTGCAAGAGCTTGTAGCGCTCGGTTCTTCAACATCGGCGTTCACTGGTCGACTGAGAGTATCAGCGACTAAGTTGACTCTTCCAGGTGTATACTCGATATCCAAGTTGTAACACTGAATTTTCATTGCCCAACGGGCCAAACGACCACTGGGTGTCTTCAAGGACAAGAGCCATTTCAATGGCTGGTGATCGGTAACCACACGCGTCTGCGCTCCTTCTATGTATCCTCTGAATTTGTCCAGAACCCAGACAACCGCTAGAGCTTCGCGCTCTGTCGTGTGGTAGTTACGCTCGGCAGATGTCAGCAACCTACTCGCGTACTCAATGGGTCTTTCTTCGGTAGGATTCTCGCCTTGCATTAGAACAGCTCCAAGCGCATAAGCACTTGCATCCGTGCGCAGTACAAAGGGTTTCTCAAAGAATGGGGCTAGTGGAGAGCCGTAACTTAAGCTCTTCAAAAGCTCTTTGCTGATTCTCCCCCCATTGCCAACGTCGATCTTTCTTTGTAAGGTCCGTCAAAGGACGCGCTACCTCTGAAAACTGCGGGATAAATTTACGGAACCAAGAACAGGTTTGCAGGAAAGTCTTCAACTCTTTAAGGTTCGTCGGTGGCTTCATGTTCACCACCACTTCTACCTTCGTGGGATCAGGCTCGATTCCACGTGCTGAAATGACATGACCCAGGTAAGTTACTCTATCCCTAGCGAAAACACACTTACTTCTATTTGCTTTCAGGTTGAACAGGCGGAGGCGCTCGAAGACCTGCTGCAAATCCCTCCCATGGGATTCTAGATCCTCGGAGATCACCAGGATATCATCCAGGTACGCTACCACAGTGATGTTCTTCAAACCAGCTCGAAATCTGTCAATAAGGCGTTGGAATGTCGACGGGGAATTCTTCAAACCGAACGGCATACGTCGAAAACGAAACATTCCAAAGGGTGAAATAAAAGTTGTTTTGTCCCTGTCTTCAGGAGCTACTTCAATTTGCCAATACCCAGCCTTCAGATCTATGGTTGACATCACACTGTTAGCCTTGGTGGACTGCAGGACCTCATCAATAACAGGTAAGGGATACTTATCCGTTTTGGTTACTTTGTTCAAGGCCCTGTAGTCTATGCAGAATCGTACTTCGCCGTTTTTCTTAGGCACCAGCACTATTGGGGATGCCCACGGCGATTCCGCTTCCTCTATGACTTCTTCTTCTAGCATTCTATCAATCTCTTTTCTTATGATCTCTTTCTTTGCCGGTGTCACTCTGTAAGGCGGCACTGAAATTGGAGCACTATTCCCAGTGTCTATCCGATGCAGAGCAAATGTAGTTGGTCCTCCCCCTGGTTCAAAGATATCCTTATTGGACTCCAGCAGGTTGGCCAATTTACTGCGTTCAGATGGTTGCAGGAGAGTACCCTCGTCATCACGGAGAAAAAAAGTGGCACACACGGTTTCAGAAAGCCCTTCCTCATACCAAATGCGATAAACCACCTGTGAGCCTTCCAAAGACCAAGAATTCTTATGGAAGTCAAGTACCATGCCAGCATCCCTAATAAAATCTATGCCGAGCAACGACTCAACAGCCCCAGGTAACACAATAAAATGAGTAGGTACAACTCTATTACAGAAATGAACATCAACCATCGCAGTCTCTACATTTAAACAATTGACAGAACCATCAGCAAGCTTAATTTCAGAACAAGTTTTTACAAATTTTTGACCGTTTTTAACTAAAACATTTTTTAAACTAGCACTAGCGATCGATAGTTTAGCACCGGTATCTAAAAGAGCACTACCACTTTCACCGTAAATTTTAATGTTTAGTTTTGGCCTACTACGCGGATTTAATGATTCAACATCACACGCGGACACTGATTGAAACGGAACAGAAGGCGTATTAGGTTTCTTCTCTTTACACGTCGAGCAGTTTGAACGAATGACGCCGGGTGCTCCACACCCGAAACATGTAATCGAAGACGCTGGCGGAGGCGACTCTCCCTCTACGGTACCGTCCTTTGCTTTCTTTTGCTTTGCCAGCCGCTGACAAGAATCTTTAACATGACCGTACTGTTTACAGTAATTGCAATGGGGCCTTATCTTATTTGTGGAAGGCGCAGCCGTTGACCGCGGAGTCGGCGACGACGAGGACGTTGGAGGTTTTCTATCCGCAGGGACGCGCGGACGGGATTCCTCAAGAATATCTTCGACACGGCGCGCCTGCGTCAACATTTCCGCAAAAGTATTAAAAGCGGTGCGCGGAAGCTTTTCTCGAATGCGGTGGTTGAGCAACCCATATGCCATGTCCAACTGAACTACCTCTGGAAGCAGGAATGGTGGTAGCTGGGCGATTAAGGCCCGAATATGGCACACAAACAAATCCGTAGCTTCGTCTACTCGTTGTTCCCGTTCAAATATTTTTCTATATAATTTATGCGGCGGCAATCGTGGTCCAAATGTTTGCTTTAATGACTCTACAGCAACTTGCCAAGAGACGGTGGTATCCTTTACTCCTTGCCACCATGTAGCGGCAAGCCCCGTCAACAACATGGGTAAACCACGAAGAGCGTTGTGGTCATCGACGCCAACACACTCTTTATAAGTCTCTACAGCATCGATGAACGCCAAAACATTGCTTGACTTCTCACCGTCGAAACGCGTCGTACACTTGGCGAAGTGGCCACTTTGGCCCGAATAAACTGGTGTACTTACAGGTTCGCTGTGACTTAGCCTGCTTATCAGCAACATAAGTTGCTCGGTCGACATTGTGACCGGAGCCGCTGCAGCGGCAGCAGCCAGCTGCGGATCCACCGCGGCCACCTGCGCGGCAGCGGTGTCGGCGGCAGCGCCGCGCGGAGCCACCTCCGGCGCGGGCGCTACGGACATGGGCGGCGCCCTGTCCTCGGACAAGGCGCCAGCCGAAGTCGGACTAGCAGCGCGTGATCTCGTTAGCACCATTGTGAAATAGTCAATAAAACGAACGAAACACCAACTTAGGTATTATAGGTAGTCTAGGTTCCACCTACAAAGTACTAAGACTGTTCGCAATCCCACAACAGTATAACGGTAACTACTTAATCACAGTTTGTAAAATAAAAAGGAATTTACGCACACGAGGTTGTGAAACAGTCTACAAACGAACGAAACACTAACTTAGGTATTTTAGGTAGCCTATGTCCTGAGCACTAAGACTGTTCGTAGTCCCACAACACTGCAACAGTTACTCAACACAGATCGCGTCGCGAACTCGCGATTATAATGGTTCTTTAAACATACTTAATCGCATTTAGGTTTTAGGTATTATTACCTAAGGACTAAAACTTCTAACAGTATTGCGATCAAACGGTTAATAAATAGTCACCTTCACTAACGGATTCCAAGTAAGTTACGGTTTAGTTTAAGTTTATTTACACCACCAGACAGTATTGTTACATCCACGCAATTATGTTAATAATCGTCCGACGTTCTACAACGCAACACAAGTTCACAGTTCATACCGGCACAGTTTATAGGTCCGTAATCTAGGTTCAGGAATATATCATAATACCTGCGACGAAACCCAGCGCACAAATTACGACCCTGCGCCTACGACCGATGCGTGAATTTTGCAAAACTCAAAGTGGGCGGTTACCAAACCGGGACACAAGGTCCGCGACAAATATACTTCACGAACCTAGACCATTCGGTTACCGTCCGGCGGACTTCGGCGTTCGCGCGCTTTTCTGTAGAACGTGCACCAATATTTTACGGTAGGTAATTAATTAGATGTGATTTCATGTGATAATGATAACACACTACACGACACAAAATATTAGGTATTCACGTGAAAGTTCTGCACTTCAAAATGTTCCTAGTTCACTGATTCACTCACGGTTCAGCTCCACGTTAGGCTGCCAGTTATAGGTGTTAGGGTAAGGAGCAATTAAACTTCGTAAGTAGGTAGCTTTAGTTTTGTAATCCGATAACTTATTGGATAACCACTGAACAAGTAAATTAACAGGTGACGACCGGACCGGGTCGGCGCGCGCCACGCGTGCGCTCATTCATCGGTAGCTAGCACAATACTAATTGTAGGTGCCGCGCGCGTTACGCGCGGCATCGACTCGAGCGTTGATGCGGGCAGAGCGCCGGCTCGGTTGGGGGGGGGGGTGAATAGTACTGGCTTGTGGCGGCCGATTATTATTATCTACACTACGCGCTACAATATTAAATTAACATCGTCAAATAAATTTTTTCTACTTATTTCACCACACGTTATATACTTACGCCTACATGTTATACAACCTATCCAAAAAAGTCAATATCAATACAGTCCTTCTCGCTTACCATGGCCTCGTAATATCAACGTTGAGGTTTGGCATCATATTCTGGGGTAATAGTAGTGAAAGAGAAAACATTTTCAAAGCCCAAAAACGATGCGTTAGGTCAATCTTTAACTTACAGGTTACAGACAGCTGTGTTCCTAATTTCAAATTACATAAATTACTAACCTTCCCATGTCTGTACATACTAGAAATAGCCATTTTTGTAAAAACCAACCAGCATCTGTTTCCATCGTTATGTGAGATACGAAAGAGGACAAATTGTATGAGATCTCAGTATCAAAATCTATTGCACACAGGTAGCTATAAAACCACACTTCTAAAGAAAAGCGTCATGTGTATGGCACCAAAGGTGTACAATAAGTTACCTAAAGTTATTAAAGATCAACCATTTAGAATATTCAAAAAACGTCTAACCGAGTTATTGTTGCAAAAATGTTACTATTCTATAATCGATTTTTTGAATGATGATTTGTAATAGTCCAAAGGAACATGCACTGGTAAGCTATAATGTTTTATGTATGTACCCCGGTGTCGTGTATCCATAAATGTTTGTATGCCGAAAGGCAGAATGTATAAGGACTCTTGAACATTGTTAACATCTTATAGTAATACCTACATTCTAAACAAATAAAAACTTCTTATTCTTATTCTTATTCACGTTTTCACGAAACTCTGCGGCGCGGGCTCGAACTGCGCCTAACTCTTTTTTTTTTGTAATCAAACTCAAACTCAAAGTATTTATTTCAATTAAACCATTTACAGGCACTTTTGAATTGTCAAGAAGTCGGTCTGTCAGAAATATGAAGCTAGTTGCCCATTCCAAAGCGTAGCAGGTACCTATGGAGAAGAACGGGCAAGAAACTCCACGGACACTCTTTTAAATAAAAAAATTGTTACAAAATATTGGTTACATCATTAACGTTGAAATTATACATGTGAGAACAATGTAGAAAGACGTGCACGTTAAAAGCGTCCGTAATAAAAATATAAAAAACAAAGAACAATTCAAAAATTAAAATAAGCCATGGCAGCTAAGAGATGACCAGTCTCTACTGACGGATTAGCACCATTCAGCTCAACCATTTTGAAGGGAGCTAAATGATCCAACACACGGGCCACCGCCAGCGAGACATTATCTTCTTTAAGTACGGTCTGGCAGGCCGAGGTAACACTCTTAGTCCACAAATGATTGTTTTGTTTCAGGTACACACGAGTACGTGATACCTGTTAGGTTGGCCGTGTCGTAGATTATAAAACCTGGCTGATAAGCCTCTCAATTGATTATTGTATTACTAAAACTAAGGTAATGGTACACGCCATGACGCGCTCGCGAGAGGGGGCGGCACGTGAGCAGAGGCGTTGTAAGGGAAGTGACTGAAAGAAGAGTCAGTGTTGTGAGGGCAACGAACGGATGCGGACTTCCTCTTCTTCTGCGCGAAACTATCGGTTTGCCCGTACATAATAGTGCATGAGCGTTATTAGTATTGTACTATTTTAATTATACTGAAAGTAAAAATACTAACTGCTTTGTTGTATCATCATGTTTAATTGTAAACCTGCATCATGGATTCCGTAGTACCACCGATTCGAGGTGGTGACCGCACTATCGCTCAGCCATCGCTGACGCCGTCATATATAATTTCGAAATGATATGCAAAATAGATAATCAGATATCTTATGCAGATAATGTCACAAGTGAACAAGCGTTTCATACGGATATTAACTTTATTTTCTTAGAAATAATCTTCATATTCTTATAGACGCTTACTTTCTAGTATTTCAACCTTACTCACCCCATACGACGGGATTCCTGGTTGGTCCAATCAGAGTATAAATCCTCGGTTTCTCTCCTCCAGCAGCAGTTCTCTTGGCCGTCTCCCAGGCCGCAGCTATGATGGCGTTGTTCACGTAGTCCACGGGCACCAGGCCGATACGGATATCATCGTTAGAAAGCACTGTGTGCATTAGGCCTAAGCCGGGACCCACGATGATCTGGAAAAGTTTAGGAGCATGTTAGAAGGTGTCGGTTGAAAATAATGATACTGGACGACTACGGTTCGGAACTTGAAAAAAATAAAGTTAAAAACTAAAACCCAACTACGACAAAAACGCCAACTAAAATGGTATAAGTATACAAAATATCGGAACAAAATAACATCGGTTTTCGTATAGCCAGAGTCACACCACGTTATCTATACGATCTATGATGTCGATAGTACCTTATTATACAACCTTGGCTTTGCCGTAGTCCCACATTTCGCAAGTTATGTTTTAGTCCCATGTGGAGGCGAGCTTCAACCGGGCACAAATCTAGACTCCGGGCTGCTACTGACAAATTCTTTATGAAAACTCCAGTGACACTGTCCGACCTAGAGATCAAACACAAGCAGACGAGCTTGCAACCACTAGAGACCATTAGTTAGTTATAAATAACACGTTTACATGTTATTAATTAACCTCTTGATGCGACTAAGGTGAAGATCACTGAAATCCGCTGGATGCGAGGAGCATAGGAGCGGTCGTTGTGGCGATTTATGGGGACGCCATGTCCAGCAGTGGATGTCTTTCAGCTGATTAATGATGATGATACTATCTTAACTTATAAATGACATAATTATAGTTACTTACACCACTAGCTCCGTACACGTTAGACATATCGAGCCAGCCGGGATTAGGTTCTTTGTGAGCGCATGACACTGAAACAGAAAATTATTGATACACTATAGAAAAGGACAAGTACTTATTAGATACTTTCAGGTATACGGTATATTATACCTTAACCTTGTATTTTTTTACCTTCATGATCATTATCAGAAAGATCATTATCAGGCGATTTTGTACCATGTGCGGTGCAAATGTTAACTGTCACCTTGACGGGCTGGACCTTAGGCTAGTATTATAAAAGTGTGTACTTACCGATAGCAGGTCTAACAATGCATAGAGGCAGGTCGCCACACATGGACCTGACCGTCTCTTCAGCGACTGCCTTCGCGAACGAATATGTGTTTGGCCAGTTCTTTATCAAACTGCAATTGAGAAAGTTCTCTTAAGTCGGACATGATATGTGATACGGAGGAATGAGGAACGTGTAAGGATTTTGAGTATTGTAAGCAATTTTATTCAGGAGAATTTCATGATCGACCTTGTTCTAAGCTTCTTAGAAATCAGTGACGACCGAATCTATTTGCAATCGCCGATCAATACTTTCAAAAAGGTAATTAGCAAATATGAGCAGGTTAGATGTCGTACATCGGCGCTTAACAAATCCATGTTGTTCAGGAGCGATAATATTATACAGAAGAGGGTAAATCTCGTTGTGAACAAGTCTTTCAAAAAACTTTGACAAGATCGGCAGAATCGAGATGGGTCGATATTGCTCGACGTCATGCTTTGAGCCACCTTTATGCACTGGGGTAATGTTAGCTCGCTTCCACACGACCGGGAACACACCTTCATGCAAATATCTATTAAAAAGGATATAGATCGGCTTACAAATATTATCAGCCGTAACCTGAAAAAAAAGCCGCCGGAAGAGTGTCAGGTCCAGCCGTTTTAACTCGCTGAGTATTTTTGATTTATCGATATGCAAATTACTAACTAAGCTACCATTCTCTGCGCACTGCTGCGGGGACCCCACGTGGTGAGCGTTGGTGACACAGGCTCAAATACGGACACGAAAAAGTCCGAAAACATATTGCAGACAACATCTGGACCACTTGATTTGACATTCTGGTACTGCATCTTGGACGGAATGCCTGACTTACTTTTAGGGTTAGAAATATAGGACTAAAAATGCTTTATGTTACCACAGAGGCTATCTTCAACCGATTTAATATAACTGGAATAAAAGGTTTTACACATAGGTTTGAAGATAGACCTACATTCGGAGATATTATTATAGTCTTTAACGTTGCTATATTTTATTAAGTCGTCGTAAATGAAACAAAATTTGTTTAATTTATAATATTTAGTTTTAATATGTCGTCTATTACAGTGCCGGACAGAATTGGTAGGCTTACTAATAGAGTCCCGTTGGTATTATTTGGGTACGAAACCCTCAAAACATTATATATGTAAGTAGATTGCTTACCTTGGAGTAATGTCATTCAGCCTCTGCTCATCGACAGTTTCTGCCAGTCTGATCAGGGTCTCAGGGTCCACTGGACTCCGGTAGAAGTCTTCCAACACGTCGGTGTTGATGAGGTTCTCACAAGCATAGGAATAGGCTGTGGAAACGTGGACGTAGGACCTGGGGGACAGAGGAAAGTATATTTAACAGTTGCTGGAGGTAGTGGAACAATCCAGTTTAATTCATTAATATTAATATTCCCATTAACTCCTCCAAGCTGGATCTATCGGGTGAAAGATATTTAACCATCGCCGCTTCTCATGGTCTCTTACCTGCGCACACTGAAATAACCCGTGCAATCAGCTCCTCATGCCTGGACCACGTGTTCCTTAAGAACCAGTTCACTGCTATGACTATTGTGCCACAATCAACCTTAACAGATCATTTCCCTGTCTTGACCCAATTAAGTCCACAGCGCATCTCTAAACACCCCAGGCAAACGACTAAATCAACTATAACTAGAATAGACACAGAAAACTTGAACAAAGACATTAACAAAATAGACATGACCCCCATATACGAATCAAAAGACCCCAATTTTTCCACAAATTACCTTATCACTAATATCCAATCAGCCATAAATAACAACACAAAAACTTTCACTGTGTCGAAGCGCAAAAAAATACTCAAACCATGGATTACGCCTGGCCTTCTCAGATGTATGAAAAACAGGGACTCTCTTCACAAAAAGTATACGACGGCTCCGGATAATGTCATTCTAAAAACTTCATATATTAGATACCGCAATTTCTGTACCAAAATTTTAAAGAAAGTAAAAAGAGCATATGAGAAAACTCAATTAGATACTGCAAAGAATAATCCCAAAAAACTCTGGAAGACTATAAAATCAATTACGAGTTGTGTCAAAAACTTTGTCTATCCAGAGGAATTGTTAAAACTGAGTGACTCCAACAACACCGCACTTGATATTATTAATGAGCACTTTGTAAAAGTAGGTCAATCGTTGGCAGAAAAGTATCCTCTTAACCCTTCTCCGTCAACATCTAATAATTGGTCCTCTATGTCTTCATGCGACTCCCATTCGCGATCATTTGTATGTGAAGAAACGACGGAAGAAGAAGTGACCCGTACAATCCTTACATTAAAATCAAACTGCGCCACAGGTTGTGACAATATCTCATCGAACCTAATAAAAAGTAATATCGAGCTTTTAGTTCCTCCTCTCACGTTTATTTACAACAGATGCTTAGAATATGGTGTATTCCCGAAAAATCTCAAACTGTCTGAGGTTCACCCTATTCATAAAGGAGGTGACCGTGATCGTGTTAATAACTACAGGCCGATATCGATCCTACCCTCCCTGTCAAAGGTTTTTGAAAAACTACTAAACAAGAGACTTGTTAGCTACTTGGAGGGTGAGGGCCTACTCTCTTGTACACAGTTTGGCTTTCGGAGGCATAGAAGCACAGATGACGCCATCTTTAAATTAAACAATTGTATAGCTACAAATTTAGATTCTGGAAAGAAATGCCTTGCCATCTTTTTGGATCTGGCCAAAGCATTTGACACGATCTCGGTCCCCATCCTTTTGCGAAAACTCGAGAATTTCGGTGTAAGAGGCAATCAACTCAAACTTTTTGAGAGCTATCTGTCGGAAAGATACCAGTGTGTAAGAATAGGAAATTGCACTAGCTCTTATCTTCCTATCACATACGGAGTTCCCCAGGGCAGCATTTTGGGACCTACCCTCTTTCTCGTTTATATAAACGACCTCACGAACCTATCTATACCCCAAGGCGAAATAATCTCTTACGCAGATGACACTGCTCTTATATTCAACGCCGACAATTGGGATGAGGTATTTAACGTTGCACAATGTGGACTTGATCTCGTAAAAGAATGGCTACAAAATAATTTACTTACACTGAACAGTGATAAAACTAAATACTTGACTTTCAGCATACGAAATTCACCTAAACTTCTTACTACAAAACATTGCCTTATTCCTCACAATTGTCCTGGAAAAGATAACTGTAATTGTGTACCTCTAGAACGTGTCAACAATGTGAAATATTTAGGATTAATTATAGACCATAATTTATCCTATAAGGCCCATATTAAATCTTTATCGGGACGAGTAAGAAAACTAATTTATATATTTAAAACTTTGCGACATGTTGCTGATCTCAAATTATTAAAACAAGTTTATTTCTCTCTTTGTCAATCCATTATTAATTACGGCATAATTGTATGGGGAGGAGCTACCAAAACTACTCTAAAAGGCCTTGAGATAGCTCAGCGTGCAATTCTAAAAGTTTACACTTTTCGGCCAATTCGCTTTCCCACAAACATTTTGTACAACTCATGCGAAGTCCTTACAGTGAGACAATTGTTCTTACTCAACATTGTACTAAAACAACATGGTGAACTTATATATGATACTGATCTCACAAAGAAACGCAGAAAACATGACGTTGTGGTCCGTATACATAAACCTAAAACCTCTTTCATAAAGAGATTCTTCGTCTTTCTAGCACCACATGTGTACAATAAAATTAATAAATCCATAAATATTTTTTCTCTTAACAAATTCCATTGTAAAAAGAAGGCATATGAATTTTTAATGAAACTATCATACGAAGACACTGAGAAATTTATTCAAATAATAAAGTAATATTTTTGTTTGTATATCTATATATAATATATATGTATATTCACTCTACTCCTGTGCATTTATCATGAAGACATATGTATACACTTACACTTACACACACAAACACCCCCACACACACGCACACTCACCCTCTCATCCTCACACACACAAAAAAAAAAAAAAAAAATTGTTAGTAATTTAAGTTTAGTTTTACCTTAATTTCTTAATTTCTTATTTCTCTTTGATTTGTAATGGTCCTAAACTCTTGCATCTTGCTAATTTAGGTTACCTAGTGTATTGTTTCTGAGGGGAAACGGCGCTGTTAGCTGAGATACAGGCTCACGCCTAGTTCAGCTGCGGATGCTCATTCTCTTATTTATAATTAAACTGTAACCCTTATATTTGTAAGAATGTACTGTATCTACCTACTGTTTTTGAGTAAATAAATATTTTTATTATTATTATTATTATTATTCCTAAAAATTCAAATTTAAGACATTACCTCTAATTGTCCGATACATTCTGTTGCTGATGAATGTATTGTCTACTAGTTTATTAACTTGCTCCATCTTGCTAAATATGGTTAGAAAAAATTGCTTCAAATTATTCTGACATCGCATTTGGTCAATATTGCCCAGCATTGTAACTTAAAATTAGGTAAACGGTCAGCAACAAAACTCGATTAACATTTAGAATTTTAACGCTTTTTGGTCACGTGACGATTTCTGCCAGTTTACACCTACCACAATCCGCATTAAAGAACTTCGTTCAAATAAAACTATAAACTCTAAGCAGTAACATGAAATCTTGAAAAGCAATGTGGCAAATTATTTTGTGTCTATTTGGTTGCAGTATTGCGGAACGAAAATAATCTTGCATCACTTTCACTTTTTATAAACCAACACACACTACAGGCACTGCACTTTTTGAATGAAAATGCGTTGCGCTGCGACCCGCTGTGGCTGTTATAGTACCTACGCTTAGCTTTAATCAATTTTGTTGTTGCCAGTATCAATTAAAATTAATAGATTAAGGCCTATTTGCACGTATCCTTAATTAGTCACACTTAACAGCCAACTCAGGGCTAATCAAATAATTCACCTAGTATCACGAACGCCTACTTGCACGTTCATGGGTTATCCTAAGTAATCAGGAGTTAACGGTTAACTCAGGGTTAATCAAATAATTCATCTTGCGTCACCAAGGCCCTCTTGCACGTTCATAATTATGTCCTCTATAATAACTCGGAGTTAACAGATAACTCAGGTTTAAACAAATAATTCATCTTGCACCCTCACTTTGTCAGAGGTAAACCTAGGCTTAAGCTTTTAAATATTTAACCCACCGATGTGGGAGAGTTAAGTCGCTAAACTCTGGGTTAGTGTTAGTTGCCTTTAAGAGCTACCCCTTTTTTTTATGGGTGGGAAATTATCAAATAACTGCTCCCGCTCTGGGCGGAGTGGGAGGGCGTGTCAGACTCTTACTGATTAAAACCGTCAGCGTCAGCAGTTTCGTTGCCAGGGGCCACGGTATCCCTTTCGGACTTTCCCGCAACCCCGGCAGTAATCGGTCCAGTCGGACCCCTTCATTTGCTGACATCTCTTTGAGGCGCGCGTGGAACACAACGCGCCGTCGACCCGGGCCTGGTCCTTATCGGACGGCGAGCTACCCATTGCACCGTCCGCAAGCCCGCGCCTACGGTGGCCGGGAATCGGCCTGCGATTCCCGACGCCCACGGCGTCTCCTGCGGCGGCTAGGGGCGTGAGGGCGCGAAATTTGCCTCTCCCTCACGCGTTCTGCCTCCTCCTTTGCGAGCATTACTGCTTCGCAGAAGGAGGTGACGGCCTCCCATGCCCTCTCGCTCCGTACCATGGCCCGGACTAGGACCGGACGCGAGAGATCCCCGCCACCGATCGTTTCCACGAGGACATGGCGATGCTCACGCAGTGATGACACCCGGGCGTTTCCTCCCGCCTGATACGAAACAGGAACCTCCCGAAACAACCATGTTCGGTGAGGACCTGCGTCAGGCGGAAGGTGAGGACGCCATGGCGCCTCTCTAGCCACTCCCCAAAGAGGGAATTTATCGCCGCAATAGTGGCGTGCCCAGCACTGGGTTGCGACAATCGCACTCTCCATGTCTAAATTAGTTGCCGTTGAGAGCTACCCCTGATAACTTATTTTGTATTTTATATTGTTTGACGTTATAGTATATTCACGAACACGTTTAAAAATAAAACAAACTACAAAAATTCTTAAAAGAAAGTAACTGTAGGTGTGCGTGAGCTGTGTGGGGGTGTTGTGTAAGTGCGTTGTGTGGTGTGTGCTGTGAGTGAGTTGGTGTAGTGTGTGTGTATGTGTGTGTGATTGCTTAGGAGGGTACATATTACACTGTAGAACTATATCGGTATTATGTAGACTTTTAAGTAAGAAGATTTTCAGTATCAAAGTTTTGGAAGCAAAAATCACGCAGTAGCAATTTGTACTTTGGGAATGAATGCTCGTAAATGTTGAGTTTTTTTTTCACTTTGCTATAAAGACGAGGACCGAGGACATAGAAATGTCGACTAGCAAGAGTGGTCCTATGGCGTATGGTGGAACATGCATGGCTTTTGCATCGTTTCTCACACATGAGCCCTGGAACATAGATGAAAGAGGAATGTTGGCGCAGAATTGATTGAAGGACTATGAGCTGTCTCACAGACAGAAGTTGACACTCGCTATAAAAAAGAGATGTAGGGTACAGTCACGAGCTTTAATTTGGGACCCATTTCCGTTAAATTTTGTTAGAACAATCATAATGCAATAAGGTCGAAACTTTGAAACTTTGCTTTAAGGTTGAAATGTTGAATGTCAAGTTAAGACATAAAATGTCTTATCTAATCGACCTATGAAATGATAACCTCGTTGCAAAAAGCTATCATTACGATTTTCTAATTACGAACATGTGTCGTGTCAGTGTCATTTAAGAAAATAGTTTAATGTGATATTTTCACAAAATATAATTTACCAATTAATAAAATGCTTGCGGCTAATCGTGACCAAATAAGGCTCCAAATTATTGATTTGCACGAACAAGGAGTAGGCATTCACGAGATATCGCGACGAATAAATGTGACAAGAAACACAGTTCGCCGCTGGGTTCGACGCCACGGGAACGAGGAAAATATTATTGACTTACGACGAAACAACCATCACCCGCAAGTTATAACACAAGAGCAGAGCCGCTTGATGCAAAGGCAATACCTGATGAATGGATTTACGCCAACGAGGCATTTTGCGGAAGCGTTTGAAGTCCACCCTTCAACAGTTAGAAGGCATCTTAAAGCTATGGGACTGCATCACAGGCGGCCTGCAAAAAAAATTGCGTTGACGGATGCCCATAAAGCTGCTCGACTTATTTTCGCACGTCAGTATCTAAATTTTGATTGGACGACGACGGCTTTCATCGATGAAAAGACTTTTCAATCTTCCCAAACGGGCAGACTACATTTGTGGCGAATTGACAGGACGCGATACACGGAAGACCACGTCATAGCTAACAACGCGTCTGGTCGCATTACAGTTAACATGTCTGGCTGGATTAGTTCAGCCGGCATTGGAGAACTAATAAATTTACCACCCAGGGCCACTGCTCAAGATTATGTCGATTTATTAGACGAGAGTGTCCTTCCAACATTGCAACTATATTATCCACAAGAAGATGTTGCTCCAATAAACTTTGTTCAAGATAACGCAACAATTCATACGGCAAGAATCGTTAGAACTTGGTTCGACAATAATAGAGCAAATTTAAATCGTATTCCGTGGCCTGCAAAGTGTGCCGATTTAAATCCTATAGAAAATTTATGGGGCTTCATGGTTCAAAAATGGTCAAATAGAAACGAAAGAACTAGAGAAGCACTTATGGATCACTGCCTCACAGTCTGGGAAAGTTTAAGGGGTACTGACATATGTTACAAATTGATTGGATCCATGCGTAACCGGCTCCAGGCTGTGATTGACAATGAAGGTGGATAATATACGCGCTTTTGAATATTTATGATAAAACAATTACTGGAGAGATTTAAATTAATTTAGTCGTAGCCTTCGGTGATAAGTGTTTATTTTGTGCACCGCTAACCATGCTTTCTATATAATTGTGTTAAGATTGAGGTTTGTGTCATAAATGTCTTAATAAATATAAAGAATAAAAAACTTTGTTTTTCTAAAGATTTTATTAATCAATATTTTAGCTGAAATCTTCTAAGCCCCCATAATCATAAACGGCCTTTAAACCTATTTTATTTTAAATATGTTGTTTTGGTCCGTCACTTTGATATTTATGTTTGAGAAAGAGACAAAACTTTTTAACTAATATAGGTTTGAAGAATAAGCGGGTTAGTTGACTAGCTATCATATATTGACAATATAATTTTGTTCTTTTTTATTTGTTTCTTTTTTCTTATGGGACCACAGGACCAAAAAGTAATTATTACTCGGAAATCGGTAATGATCGTTTGCCCTCGCTCCAGTTGACGTTAGCCCCTAGAAACGTAAAGTTGTCGATGGTAAACATTATGACGTTTATTGTTTGTGCAGTGACAGCGTTAACATAATAGCTCTAAATGGCGAAAGTTTGCTACACGATATTCAACCTTAGGTGGGTCCCAAATTAAAGCTCGTGACTGTACATGCGTGATTTCTTATGCATAACCTTTAAGACAGCTCTCTGTGCTCTTTCAACTTTTAGAAACGCAGTGGCATAAGAGCTCCACGCTGAGATACAGTATGAGAGGAGCAACTGAGCCAAAGCATAAAGCTTCGTGCAGACTAGCGCGACGCGACACCGGTTATTGTTATACCGTGAAGTTTTTTTAGAAATTGTATTGTTCGAGTCGCGTCGCGCCGTCGCGTCGCGCTGGTCTGTACGAGCCTTAATACACAGCGTCGCCTACGCGGCAAAGGGGCGAACCTCAAATGAGAAAATTTTACAGGAGAGCCAATACACTTTTTTTTCTCCCGATGACTTGCTTATTTTAACCATATTTAAAAAAAAAATATAATAATGAAAAATAGGACTACACAATTACTATAGTTATAACATTTTCCAATGCTGGGTTTCGTAGGTAGGTGTACTTCGGTGACTGCTACTGGAACTTCTAGACGAGTAGAATTAGGTGGGCCGAGTTTGGGCTAGACCTAGACCTAGTTCTATTCGTTAAGGGATCCCAGTAGCAGTCACCGAAGTACACCTTCAGGTCACTCCATCAAGTCCAGAGATAAGGTCTCATCATAACTAACAAAACAAGCCCAAATTCGGCAAACCTAGTTCTACTCGTCGAGGAGCTCCAGTGGCAGTCACCGAAGTACACCTTCAGGTCACTCCATCAAGTCCGGATGTAAAGTCTCATCATAACTAACAAAACCAGCCCAAATTCCACAGCCCACATCTTTCTACTATTAGAGGGCTTCCAGTGCCTAGCAGTCACCGAAGTAGGTTTATGTATCTATGTATTATTTAGTAAAAATATACACAACAATACGAAATATTTTTTGTAGGTGCCTATGTATTTACAATAATAAGAAAAAAAAATTACGTATCAAAATTAGTTCACTTGACTACTATTCCCGCAGCTAACCGTGCGTACACTTCTGTGTGTGACCTTTGTCAATGTAGTTGTTCGATTCTATACATATATTATATAGATTATATACGATAGGTAGCAAATTACTAAGTATTACAAAGGAGAGCAAATTACTTGAAGGTTGGGATTGAGTGGATGTTGAGAAAGCGATATAATTAGTTTTAGCGACATTTAAAGACATTTAAAGTGAGCAAGTTATTATTCAACCACGTCTTGATAATTCTGAGAGCATTCTCTGCACCAGTTCGAGCATCTTCCCAGGTTTTGCTACATACAAGTCCAGCGGTGTTGTCTGCATAGGCGATTAGGCGAACATTTTACAATATTTTATGTTTAATTGACAAAGTTCGTTTGAGTAGATTAGAAAGAATGTAGGACCAAGTACACTACCCTGGGGCATCCCAAAGCTGACACTGACATCGATATTATCACTTTGTGAGTTTTATATTTTCACACATTGGCTTCGTCCTATAAGGTAGTTTTTGAAAATGTTCAGAGCCACGACCCTTATTCCCATGCGTTCTATTTTCTTCAGAAGGATGGTGACAGAGACTTTTCAAAGAGATTGAGAATTGTCAAAGAGTCGGTCAGTTAGTCAGAAAGTTGAAGCTAGTTGCCCATTCCAAAATATAGATCTCTATGGAGAAGAACGGGCAAGAAAGTCCTATAAGTATTTTTCCAACAAACATCGGCTTACATACATACATTGTCAATACACTGACTCATTTTGAACGGAAGGCCCTGTCTCCCGTGGAACAATGTTTTTAACTAGTACACGATACAGGTGATCTTTTCCAAAAAAGTAAAGTACTGTATTGTACAGTTTCTGCTTATCAATAACTGGTGGAAAAATAAACTGTAACACTGTTTTTGGAAAAAAGTTTTTGTTTGCGAAGGCTCGGATTGATGGCTTCCATGTTATATGCAAACTCAAACTCAAACTCAAAGCATTTATTCCAAATAAACCAATTACAGGCACTTTTGAATTGTCAAGGAAGAAACTCCACGGACACTCTTTTAAAGCAAAATATGGTTACATAATATGAGAGATGCCCAGTCCCTACTGACGGCGCCCGTTCACGAACATGACGCATGGATTAGCACCATTCAGCTCAACCATTTTGAAGGGAGCTAAATGATCCAACACACGCGCCACCGTCAGTGAGACATTAAAGAGAGACATGACATACTCTCAGCCACCAGGGCACATTCAAGTCAATGAAAGACATACCCAGTACCTAAATGGTAGCTTTATAGTCGGTACATCGTACTCACACATGTGCTATGCAATTATACAATGCTAAGAGATTGAATTTATACAATGCAAAGATAGTTTTTAAAATCTTCAGCAGCTCCAACGGTATTTTCAAATGCTAATCAATTAGTTAATGCTTGTGGAGCAGGACCAGCGATGAGCCAAGCATTTTTATCAGCGATGTAATCCCCCAACTTATAATATAATATGCGCAAGCGAACCGCCTAAGTAGAGTGCGGAGCAGCACTAACAGTATCCTTCAAGTAATTGTTGAGAAGTATGACTCGGCAGTCATGAAGGCTTTCGCTCGGATTCTGGTCAGATAGCGTAGCAATCCATCCTGAACTCGAGCGAGAGGTTTCATGACTACTCACCTTTTATGTACCTACCGTTTGTAATATGTCTGTACTAACATAATTTGTAAGATATTTTTTGTGTCTAATAATTATGGACTTTGTCTGAATAAATACATAAATAATAATAATTATTATTATTATATACCGAGGTACCTAATAAAACAGTAACTATTATAATGAAGACGATTCTCTTGTCACAAATGCCTCTAAACTAGACTAAAAATCACCAAAATTTTGTTTATTCCTGTCAAACGACGATTTCCCATTCTGAAATAGACTAAAGTGACACAACTTGACTATATTTTAGTTTGACAACACTAAGATGGCACTTGAGTTATTAATTTAGTGAAAATGGCAATTTTGCTATCCTGAATTTGACGTTTTTTATCTAAAATTTTAATTGTAAAAATCCAAACCTGACTACTTAAACCTATCTTTAATCGCAATTAAAAAGGTGTGGGATAAAATTAGTTGTCATGAACTAAAATTCACACCAACACCTCGACTTCAGGTGCAAAAACAGTACTTACTGTATCTTTTTTTTCTTTTCTTTTGCTTATATCTCGAAAATGGTGTGACCTATCGCAAAAATAATGAAAATTTCGACCCCCTTTATGTAAGCCATAAACCCCAAAAACTCAACATGTAGGTTATTTTTCATAATTTCCATACAAAAAGTGAAAATATATATGTCGGCGCGAGACGAAGGTGTCAACTCACACCTCGTTCAGTTCTTATCAGCGTAAGACGAAAATGTCAGTCACACCTCGTCTAACTCTTAAGATCACGAGGGCCTTTGTTAGCACGTAGAGCTTGTTGATATTAAATAATGAATTATTCCGATATGAAAGGCGACGTCGTAAACTTAATTGCGTCGAACGTGGCCGGGAGTCGGCTTGCATTTCTCGTGGGAACGTTTTAAGACGATAAGAGTTAAGCATCAGAGCCTCAGAGGAGCCTGAATGAGGCAGTCAGTTCTATTCAGACCGCGAGATCGACTGAGCGCGACCCGCGAACTCGTTACGCCCTTCATTTAAGAAAAGCGTAGATTATAAGTTTAAGTAACTAGTGATTATATTTACCCCGCGCGTTTCCTTTGCCTACAAAGTAGACAGACAGTTACATAATGAACGATTTAATCGATAATTACCCTTCTGATGACGATTATGTGAGAGCCCGGCTCGGCGCCCCGACATGTATAACTTGTGAAGTCCTATAACCAAATACATTCGTAAAATTGAAATGAATGAATGCAAATTTTCAAATTTATGCTACATCTAAGTTGTCTTGTACTGTATTGGATTATCTATTAAAGTTCCACTATTACCTACTAGATGGCGTTAATTCCAGTGACTTTATATTATTATGCGTTCATTCATAAAACTGAGTTATACGAGTATACGATTTTGAAAACTTCCGAATATTTATTTTCATCTACTTAAATAAGTTCTTACGTAATAAGTTTTTGTATGCGGTTTAGGTGTAAAAGTGATAGAGAAGTTTAAGCAAAGTAGATACTAAGATGAGTTTATAAAATAGCTTAACATAATATATTAGGTAGTAAAAAGGTAATTCTAATATAGTATTATATTATTTCAAGTGTTTCTATAAGTACTTATTTGAACTATTGATTCTGGTTGAAAACTTCTGCAAAGAAAAGTAAAACATCATCGTAAAAAGTAGGTAGGTACCTACTCACCTACTTATCTAATTATTTACGTTTCTTTCCATTAAATCATAAAGCAAAAACATTTTTACGAAGTATACTAAACTTGTATATGACATCAATCCACAAAAAAATCGACACATTCTAACTCAACATCAACATAATTATGATCAACTCATCGCGTCGCCGAGAGACTAACGAGGGAAGTTCGCCATTTACGGTTCTACTCTTGCCCCTAGATGACGTTAATTCAAGGTTTTAAGTTAATTCTTGCTGCGGTAGTATTCCTTCCAATTGAAGTATTCTTTTGAATATTTTCGAATCAATAGTCGGTACTATACTTCGGTAGTATTCACAATACGAATACTACCGAAGTTTTGCAATGCTAGTCCCTACTCATAAAACACAAATGTCAGGTTAACTAACCCGGTGTTACTTTTTAGTGGCGTAACGCGTAATAAAAGTTAAAATGTTAATTACTTAACTCCAAGCCTACAAATTCTACATTGATTTAATTAACCTGACCAAACATGCAAGTGGGCCTAAAATGATTTATTTTAATAGTAACTTCAACTTACTTGAGTTGCTTGCAAGCCTTGCCCAGTACGAGAGCCTCCCTCGCTCCTCGCACGTTGATCATAGTAGCCACTCGGAGAGCCTCGTCGAACCGCGTTGTCGCCGCCATGTGGTAGATTATATTTACCTGGAGCACAAACATAACAGGAGACAAAGTCAAATCCTTTATTAATTCCTAATAGGCACAAAAAAGGCCTTTTTGAACGTCATAATTAACAAGAAAATATAAATGATTGTATACTCGTCGAAGAGTGCCAGTAGCAGTCACTAAAGTACACCTTCAGGTCACTCCATCAAGTCCGGAGGTAAGATCTCATCATAACTAACAAAACGAGCCCAAACTCGGCACACCTAGTTCTACTCGTCGTAGAGTACCAGTAGCAGTCACCAAAGTACACCTTCAGGTTACTCCATCGAGTTCGGTGGTGAGGTCTCATCATAACTAACAAAACGAGCCCAAACTCGGCACACCTAGTTATACTCGTCGAAGAGTACCAGTAGCAGTCACCAAAGTACACCTTCAGGTCACTCCATCAAGTCCGGAGGTAAGATCTCATCATAACTAACAAAACGAGCCCAAACTCGGCACACCTAGTTCTACTCGTCGTAGAGTACCAGTAGCAGTCACCAAAGTACACCTTCAGGTTACTCCATCGAGTTCGGTGGTGAGGTCTCATCATAACTAACAAAACGAGCCCAAACTCGGCACACCTAGTTCTACTTGTCGTAAAGTACCAGTAGCAGTCACCAAAGTACACCTTCAGGTCACTCCATCGAGTTCGGTGGTGAGGTCTCATCAAAACTAACAAAACGAGCCCAAACTTGGCACACTTAGTTCTACTCGTCGTAGAGTACCAGTAGCAGTCACCAAGGTACACCTTCAGGTCACTCCATCAAGTCCGGAGGTAAGGTGTCATCATAACTAACAAAACGAGCCCAAACTCAGCACACCTAGTTGTACTCGTTGAGGAGTTCAAGTAACAGTCACCGAAGTACACCTTCAGGTCACTCCATCAAGTCCCAGACGAATAGGCATTTATAAACCTTACTTACTTTTACCGAAATAAAATGTGTGATTATAAAATTATCTAACCACAATATATTCAAGTATCAAATTTGGTTTATAGAATATTTTGTACAGCGATCTTTTTCCACACCAACCGCTGCAAACAAGCAACACAGGGTCCACTCACGACAGCGGCCGAGCGCAGACTGAGGTTTCTTTCGAAATGTTTGTGCAATAAATCAAAACAGGAACAAAAATAAAATAACCCTTAATGCAATCTCTTAAGATTCATCCGTAATAGCAAAATATGTGAAAAAGTTAGTTTTGGTTTAAATTTTTTTTTGCGACTATTTGTGACATTTTGAAACATTTTTTTACTAAGTTTTAGAAATGATTATGTTTGCCTACTTATAGTATTTTTAGAAATCTCAAAATATGTTGATAATAGAATAGAAACTGTACTGAAACTCAACCCAGTATCGTTAATTTTGTGGAAAATGGCAACGGAAGATCGTTTTTACAATATAAAAAACTTTCATTTTGAATATAAAAGTTCCCATAATTTGAAGATGAAGAACCAATCTATGTGTGGTAGTTATTAGTTATATAATATTCGGTTTAGTTTTGTCACAAAATGAACCGAAAAACAGCAGAATTTTGTCCGATTTGCAAACGCGCCCTTTATTTTAATCTTAACTAAATGGCATATTTTAGTAACAAATATTTTATCGGATAAGGATTATTAATATACTGGTTAAAAGAATTTCGGAAATAACAATAAAAAATAATTAATTCTGAAAAATAAAAATGGTTACCGTGGGTCATCCTTAGAAGATAGACATAATATGTTATCGCGGACTTTTCTGTTGATTTTGTTAAGATAAATAATCCAGTAGAAAATAAATGTAGATAACATTTATTTTCTACTGGATTATCTGTCACGGTTTAGTCAGAACAACGCGGACATACAGACAGACGCGAAAAGCGAATTTGTTTTATAATATTTAGAGATATCCACTTAATAAGACACTGTAAAAAGACAATAAAGTACTACCTACTAAAACTTTCCGAAACTTTAAACTTAAAAAAAAAATCCGTTCGTCGTGCCATACACGACAGCAGTCGCAGCTATGGGTTAGTTTATGGCCATTTAACTTTGTTGCTTTGGGTAGTCAAAGCAGTCAGAAAACGAAGTTACCGCGCTTAGCCAACAAATTCATAACAAGTGGCAAGGCGCTAATTAAACAGAAATAAACTAACCCACAACTGACCAACTACTACCTGTTAAACCAGAGACTTTACTTTTAAAGCTACTTAACACAACAAAACTCAGTCACACAAAATTTTCAACGAGACCTAACAATTTGTCGAGCGTCAGCGCAATCTAGCGGTGCACAGTAGCGCCATAAAGTGACATTATTGTACAACGTAAATTAATATTGGTTTCAAAGCCTCGTTTTAGAGAATTCTGAAAATTATTTTCGGAATTCTCTAATTTTGTGATGAGAAGGTGGTCCCAGGTGCTCCATCAATCCCTGCCTAGTATGTAGTTAAAGGGCCGATTCCACTGGTAGAAATCTAAAGGTGAGCAATTTACTGCATTTTGAGGAGCTATTCTGCTCATCACGACCAACTTAATGTCTCAATATTCGTGTTTGTGTCTTATTCTTTCAAATAAAAAAGAACCATCGATATCGGATCTTATAAGGCGGAGATATCTAGTAGTCCCCTTTTGCCCCTTTATGGAAGAAGTACCCGTCCAATCAAAAATTACCGACGAAAATAAATCTAATATTTTACGAAATTAACATAAGAAAACACGTAGTTTATTCTACTTTTTCGTATTTTTCTTCACTCTTTTTCCTAATTTTTCTTCTTCTTGTCTCTTTTTAGCCTTTTCTACTGTCTTTTCTACAGCTTTTCCTGTCTTTCTGCTGGCTTTCACTGCTTTTTCGTGTTTCTTTTCATCCTTTTGTATCGTCATCTTTATTACACTTTTTTTGTTTTTCTTGATTTTATTCTTTGAATTTTCTACCGCTGCAGTTTTTCTTTTTTCGTCATGTGTTTGTTACTTTTGTTTAGTTTCCGGCATATTTTCTTGATGTTTTTCTTTAATTCCGTCAATTTCCTCACTTGAATCTTGGATTGCATTGTCATTATTCGAGGTCTCGTCCTGTATAATATCGTCTAAGTAGTCGACTTTGTCGATGTAAGGGAGCTGTATGTAGTCTTGTACGTACTGTTTCGGTATCACCTCATCGTCGCATAGCTTCTTCAGGTCCATGTATTTCTTTGTGGAAATGGGTAGTCGCTGATTGTACAGTTTTTGCAGAGAATAATTTGGTTTATTATCCGTCACAACATCTGCGTGCGCATTTGACTGACCTTTTCCTTTCTTTGTCGTCTTTTCTGTCCTTAGACCTAACGGTATTTTGTAAGTGTCTCCATCATCTTTCATCGTGTATTTTACTTCCATTTCATTTAGGTTTGGTTTCTTTATTGTGGCAATCCGGATATCTTTCAACCTAAAATTTTAGTAAGGTAATCTTACCTTACTAAAATTTAAGGTTCTAAAAAATTTTAGGTTCTAAAAAAAATTTAGCTCTTGAGTCATTTTGTAATAAATGAGACTTACATCAATGATATTTTTTCAACGTTGCTCAGTACATTAATGCGCAATTACAATTTGATCTTTACGTTAACCTAATAACATGAGATTTTACAAAAACGGCCCATAACTTAAAAAAAGTCATGTGAATTGAAAAAAACGGTTAAGTTGCGGTTAACGTACTCGACATTTTTTTTAAGATATCAACATTTTAACAACACCAATCGATCCGGATTGAAATTTGCAGTCGAACTACATATATAACTCATTTTCGACATTTTGGCGGTTACATCAATTCATATTACAACCGACGCTATAAAGTCGTAAAACCTGTTTACCAAGTTTCGTCCAGTCAGTTGTAAAATATGATCTGTATGAGGAGTACCAACAAACTGGCATGGGAAAGCAAATTTTGCCAGACTTCAAGCAGAGACGCTTCGCTCACTCGGTATTACAGATATAAATGTATTTTTTTTATTGTAATTAATTAACTATAATCAATATGAGTCTATCTAGAGATGGGTCCACCAATAATTCAGCATAGCGATGCACAACTATTTGATACGTTTCCGGTCCGAAGCGAACATCAATCAATATTAACGAAGGAGTCCTCTAGGCGCTGTTCATAAACCAAATTCCCGAAAATGTTGTCAGTTCAAATTTAATACACGACCGCTATTCTTCTGACAGCTGTTTTCCTTCGGAGGCAGAGCAATCGAGATGTGTCATTTTCGATACGAGAGCCTGTCGAATGGTTGTGAATAGGTATACAGGAGTCCCATGGTGGATACTAACCTCTTCAGTGATCATGTTCCAGTCCTTCTCGCTCAGGCCCAGTCTGAGGTCAGCCGCGTCTCCTGCTACTGGCAGGATCTTCTCTCCAAAGTTTGGTTGTTTCTCTTTAAGCATGTCGTACACCTGGAAATTATAAACTCAAGTCAAAGTTTTTATTTGACAAACATAGGAACAGAGATGTCTATGTTTTGCCGTTAACGGCGTACAAATATAAAATACAGTTAAAAAAAGAATTAAATTACGAGCAAAATCAAAGTTAATTTGTTTATCCTAAAAACAAAGTTAAAAGTATTCCAAAAACTTTTTCCTTGTGTTCTGGGCTCATTTTTCTTACATGCTGCCCACACATAAAACCTATACCAACTAGTAGATATAATTGGCGCTAGTAACTTTTGATATGGCGACACAAAAATCGCATCACGGGAAGTTTTTTTTGAGGTTTACATTTATGTTCAAAAAGTCAACTGAGAAAATATAATTAATAAGCAAATTCCGTTGTGATTGGGACAATACAATAGACTCCAGGTAGCGCAAATACAGAGCAGAGAGCAGAGGGGCATTTAGCGTATATTTTAAGATCGTTCGCATTCGCTTCTCATACACAATCTGTCAAAAATACAATCAATTTGTCAACATTTTTGACAAGTTTATAATGTCATAGTAAATGATGAAGATTATTACATAAGGGCTCCAAGGCAAGAGATCTGTCTATTGGGCAGAGCCAGCTTACGAAACTGAAGACCGATGATAGCAGGATCGTATCCGCCAAACCTGAACTATTGAGATCGAGAGTATTCGAGAGGTTCTATGGACAGTTACACTTGCAAAACGCCACAGGCAAGAAACATAGGTGTGGTGGTACTCTTCTTTAAAAAGAGGGACAATGCCCTGCTTAAGAACTATAAGCCCATAACACGTCTGACCTATGTCTACAAGCTGTTTTCAAGAGTCAACACGGTCGCCACTCCAGAACCTTTCGGCCCCATCGGCCATCTGTTCTGCGAGCAATGTGCCCTGCCCATTGCCACTTAAGTTTGGCAATTCTTCGAGCTATACCTTAGTTCTCCTGCGAATCTCTTCATTTCTGATTCGATCACGTAAGGAAACTCCAAGCATAGCCCTCTCCATTGCCCTTTGGGTGACTTTTTGCCTTCTGATAAGGCCCTTGTGAGCGACCATGTTTCAATACCATGGGTCATCACTGGCAACACGCACTGGTCAAAGATTTTCGTCTTGAGACGCTGCGGTATGTGGGACCAGAAGATATCGCGTAGCTTCCCCAACGCTGCCCAGCCGAGTCGGAGTCAACGATTGACCTCTTTCTCGAAGTTGGACCTATCTAGCTGGACAGTTTGTCCTAAGTAAACATACTCGTCGTCGTCGTCTTCGAGCATAGCGTCTCCGATCTTCATGAGAGTGGGTATATATGCATTGCAGAGGGCATTTGACATGACCTTTGTCTTGTCCATGTTCATTTTAAGACCCACTCTAGCCTCCAACCCACTCAAACCTGCCTCCCTGTTTGCGTCGATGGCGTGAGTGATGCTAGACAAATAGCTGACCTTGTTGTAGACCATTTTAGTGTACAACACCATTAGGCCCATCGAGGTCGATGCTCAATGTTGAAAAACCTGGGAGTTAAAATAACTGCTAAAATGCTCTTGAATAGAATTAACGCAATGCGTTGAGGAAAATCACCTGGTCATGATGGTCTCAGCATTGAGCGTCTTCGATTTGCTAGTCTGTATTTGCCATGAGTGGCTATGCTTTTTACTTTTTGTCTGGGTCATGCGTATATGCCGAGTGACATCATCAAAACAACAGTAGTGCCAATTGTCAAAAATAGGACTAGCGACATGGGCGATAAGAACAATTACAGGCCAATATCTCTTGCCACAATCATGTCAAAGGTCTTTGACAGTGTGCATAGCGCTCAACTTAGCAGTCATATACATATTCACGATAACCAATTTGGTTTCCGTTCAGGATTATCCACTGACAGCGCTATTTTGAGTGTGAAGCACACTGTGAAATACTACACGGATCGCCACACTCCAGTTTCCGCCTTCTTCCTTGATCTGAGCAAGGCTTTTGACTTGATTTCCTATAACATTTTATGGAAGAAGATGGACAAATACTTTAAAATACTGGTATGGAAACCAAGTCTACAGCGTGAGTTGGCCGGGTGCCCTATTTAGGCCTTATGGGTTGGAGTGCAGGGTGAGGCAGGGGGGGTCATGCTCGCCTACGCTATTAACCTATACGTGAATGAGCTGATTGGAGCGCTTAGCAGCATGCGTTTCGGGTGTCGTATTGATGGCTTGAGTGTTAATAGCGTGCGCTACTCCGACGACATGGTGCTGCTGAGCGCGTCAGTCTGCGGGCTTAGGACACTCGTGGCCACTTGCGAGCAATATGCCAGACTGCATGGTCTGGCGTATAATGTTAAGAAGAGTGTAGTCTTTAGGGCCAGGGGCAGGTACCAAGAAGCTGTACCTTCAGTGAAGTTAAGCGGTATGCCCCTTGTAAGGGTGGACCAATTTAAATATCTGGGTCACTTATTGACCTCAAAGACGATAAGGATATTGACAAGGAGCGGAGGGCGCTATTTGTGAGAGCTAACATGATTGCCCGCAGATATAAGTCTGCTTCTAAGGAGGTCAGGCGCACTATATTTGCTAACTGCACGTCTTTTTACTCTTGCAGTCTGTGGGCTCATTATACTCAGAAATCATATGGCGCCCTTCGCGTTCAATACAATAACGCATTCAGGGTGCTGATGGGGTTGCCTTTTTACTGCGGTGCATCAGGGATGTTTGCTGAAGCTCGTTAACTGCTTCTACACTGTGCTGCGGAAGCGGTGCGCATCCCTGGTTAGTAGAGTGCGGGGCAGCACCAACAGCATCCTGTCTTTGGTAGCAAGCAGTCTTGATTGTGCGTTTGTGCGTCACTGCTGCAAGGTATCGGCTGGGCCTGTCACCTTCCAGCAGTGATGTCACGTATTGTTTCTGTGTTAATGTTTTACTATCATATTTTGTAAGTTTATTTATTACTAACACTATGAGTCTTGTTGCTTGAATTAAATGATTAAATTGAATTAAATTAAATTAAGTATAAATTAATGATACTTACAGGATCCTGTAGCATTTCAGTCAGTCTCTGTTCGATGGGTTTCCCCTTTTTAGGCCTCATCAAGATGTAGACTTTCGAGACCTGCGTCGCTCTACAAGTTAATAATATTAAATTAGAATGAGGGTATTATAACATAGCATAACATGACGCCAGAGGTCATTTATTTGGCATTATATACTTATCAAAAGCCTATCCATTACTGGACTATAGATATGACTTTTAGTATATATTTAGCCGTGCTATCTACAGGCTGTTCAATTCATTAGCAATATTTTAACCACGTATTTGGCCTAGATTAATGACAATTAATTAATGACAATATGGAAAAAAAACAACGACAAATTTATTTTTTATTTTTTATAAAGTAGATTTAAAAAAAAGATATTTAAATTTATTTGTATATTTTATCGATATTGTTGGCTTAAATGAAGAAGTGCATCATGGGATTCTACCTTCATGGTTAAAATATTGCCAGTGAATTGGCACGTTATTTCACTCAATCTTCCGCTACACCCAGCTGCTACCCCTGAGGTTGTCCTACCTGAGGTTTGTCGGTTCGCAGTTGTGGAGACCGAGAACACCTCATAACGGTCATAGGTTTCACGGCTAGAAAGGCCGGTCTATTGCCACTTCAGCTTGCTTAGGTTTTCAGTCTCGACTATTTAGATTCTCTGCCGAATAACCTCATGCTGGATTCAATCCTTCAGAAAGACTCCAAGCATACCACTTCTATACCTCGCTAAGAGACCTAAAATTTGACATGGTCGGAACTTAACTATAGTAATCCTTTTGTGACTAGCCTTGAACATAATCAGCCTTCAATGTGAGAGGGAGTGGGCCGTTTTCCATCACGCGGGTCCAGTGGCGAGCTGAGTTATAACCTCACCTGAAGAGTTTCTCGATGAGCTGTTTGCCGAGGAAGCCGGAGCCGCCCGTCACGAACACGGCTGCGCCGCGGTAGAACTGTTGCACAGTAGAGTCTCCGCGATCCGTCGCTTCGTGCATCGCTTTATGACGAAGCAGGAGTTTGGCCTCAAACTCCTGGGCAGGATCCATAGGTTCTATCTCCACCATGGTTTAGGGAAACCTTCTAAAAGTAAAAGAGACCGGTTAAAGAGATCAAGTTTCCTGTCCTTTGTACTCTCTCGCTCAACGCTCTCTTGGACGCTAAATCTGATGATGTTGCCTATCTGACCTCCACAAATCAGTTACTGGGTAAAACGATCAACTCTTAGTTTCTTTTGTTCATTTAATTAATTTTTCCCTGACTACATTTGCGTTTGCCATCAGTTTGTAAATAACTAATTTGTAATCTGTAGAAAATGTAGTGGGTAGTATATTTGTTAAGTTTATTGTTAAGTTAATTCTGTTTATTTTTAATATACTATTGTTTGTTTTCCCTTACAAAATAAAATAGACTCAGAACGCAAGTTGTTCACGTGATCTGTCCCCATTTCATACAAATGGTCACGTGAACAACTTGCGTCCCACTGATGCCCCTTAAAATCTACAAGTCCGTGATAAGGTCTGTTGTACTGTATAGATCGGAATGCTGGGCCGTGAACAAGACGGATGAAAAAGATTGCATGTAGCGGAGATGAGAATGTTGAGATGGATGTGTGGAGTGACAAAAATGGATAAAATAAGAAATGAGTATATAAGGGTAAGTTTAAAAGTGGCGCCAGTGACAGAAAAGTTGAAAGGAAATCGTTTGGCTTGGTATGGGCATGTGATGAAGAGAGAAGAAATGCATGTGGCTAAAAGAGTGATGAATATAAATGTTAATGGATGGAGAGGGAGAGGAAGGGCAGATAAAACATGGATGGATTGTGTGAGGAATGATATGAAAGGGGGAGTGAATGATAGCGTGACGGGTGACAGGGAGAGTGGAAGAAGAAAACGGGGTGCGCCAACCCCACGTTACATGGGACAAGGGCAGGAAGGTGATGATGACGGTACCCCTTGGCAAGACTGGTTGTCAAACTTTCGGGCTTCTACGACTACGACTAATCGAGTATGAATGTCGTTTTGTGAAATATTATTCTTACTTATGTAGCTATGTAATCACAATACCTGCCTATTATTGTCCCACTGCAGGGCAAAGGCCTCTTCTCATACATTGAAGGCAGAAAACGATTGGCATTGCCACCTACTGGTGCCAACTTGTTCAATATAATACATGTTTTACCATCGACTCGAAAATAAGAAATAGAAATGATTGATCACCACGATTGATCAAGACGGGTTGGCGATTGCAGACTTATCTATTTATTAACTTATGTCCAGGTTGCCTCACGATGCTTTCCTTCATCGATATCATCATAATGAATTGAAACATTAATATTGGTACCGCTTGATGACATTTACATATGACAATTAACTTACCAAGTTAAATGGTACTGTAGTCAGCACTAGGTAAACAACTATTCTTTTCAACCACTGGCTTTAGAATAACTTACAGCAATGGAAACATTAGTAGACAAAAAAATCTAAATATATAAATGTTTAATTACATAGTTCACAATTATACATAATTCATGAGATGAAAAGAAGTGAGGTGATTGCTCTGCTATTTTTTGTAAGTTAACGATAATTTTCGGGTTTTAGGTGTTAATTTGTTAGGGTTCCGTACCCGAAAGATGTCAAACGAACCCCTATTACCTACTAAGCCTCTGCTGTTCGTCAGTCCGTCTCTGGAGCTCAACGACTCGAGGAACAATACCATAAGCAAGGACATTAACGTAGGCAGTATAAACTACTTAAACTGCCAGATTATTAATAAAATAAACTGAGAAAAAAAATACTCACATAGTACAGACGCCAGCACATCAACCTACTACAATCTGTCAAAATTCTTTAATAGTTTTTCAACTTTATCACTAAAGCATAAGGTTCAAAGTTGATTGGGAAAATTTGACAGTTTCGGGTAGGTTGACCTGCTGGCGTCTGTACCTAAATTACGTGACTTATTCACAATAATTAAAAAAAATATATAATTCTTTAAAAAGTAAATATTCATATCTTATTATTATTCTCAATCTCATAATAAAACAGCATGAAATCACACCGGTAAATTACACAAACATAAGAGAACTATCACTAATGTATGTCGCGCAGTCAAATGTAAGACCGCATCCGCTCGACGGCAAAGCCTATACCTAGCTACTTATATTTATAACAAAGTAAACAAAATTCTCCACATCAACCCACTAACAAAAAATAAAACTAAGATGAAATTAAACACATGGCTTCAAACACTAGAGTACCCACAGACAGAAAACATACTTAAAGAACAATAGGTACACGTAATAATTAAATAGTAAAGTAGGCAAACAAATCCTCACATATAACCCAAAGTCCAGCCACCAAGAACAAACGCTCACAAGCACACATGAATACATACATATATACATACACACACACGCACACACAAAAACACAACAAACACACACGCACACAAACCACTCAAGCGCATGTATGTAAACTGGTTTCCTGAAGTTTAAGTTTTTTTATTGCATAAACTGTTAATGTTCAAAATACGGGTGAAGACACTGACTCCTGTAACACAGGTACCACCTAGCTCAGGAGTCAGGGCTTCAAATTAAAATGTAACAACTTTTTTATGTCATTAAAACATTATATTTTATTTTTTTATTTTGTTCTTTATTTATTTGCTAACATGTAAAACACTGGTTAGTAGGCATGCATTAAAACTTCATGTCACAGTATTAAGACATGCTAATACTGGATACTGCAAACGTTTCACATCAAATGATTAAATTACCATAATATAATATTGATTCTTATTATTACAATCTTCTTATTATTACTGCTGTTTAAATTATTCTCATAATAGTTTTCGTCGGTATTGTACTTTCTTGCCTAAATTATGTAAATAGTGAGGATGATGTCCCTGAATAAGGTCAGGGGCCTGGCAGTAGTAGAACAAACTTACTTCCTCAAACCAACAACTTATTGAAATACATGTTTTAATTGTCAAATTCAACAGGCGCTTTTAAGACTAGGATGTATGAACGTGGACAAAGACAATGGCGTACGGGACAATAAAGTTCATCATCATCAGCCTACAGCGGTCCACTGTGGACATAGGCTTCTCCAATTGCACGCCATTCAGCTTGATTCTCGCCAACTCTCATCCAGCTGCTACCGTCATCCTGCGGAGATCTTCACTCCACGTAGCCTGTGGGCGTCCTTCCTTACGTTTGCCGATTCGCGGTCTACACTCAAGAGCACGTGTACCCCTACGGTCATCAGTTCTATGATTAAGGCCGGCCCATTGCCACTTCAGCTCGCTTATTCCGTGAACTATGTAGACAGCTTTGGTTCTCTGCCGCTTCATCACGTTCCGAATTCAATCCCCAGAAATACTTAAAGCATAGCCTGTCCCATATCTCGCTGACCGACCTTGAATTTATGGACCTGGCCGTACCGTGAGTGACCACGTTTTGGCTCCGTAAGTCATAATGTTACAATAAGGTTTACCGTCCCAAAATTTATCAAAATCTAGGAAAAATCTTTGTGGTATTACTTTAATGATAGATCGTCCGATGACTTGTCCTGCTGGAAGCTCTTCCGGAAGGACGGGTTTATGTCGTGCGGGAAAACTTCCGTGAGTCCTGCTAAAAGTACGCAGTTTGTATGAAATTTTGTCTAGTCCACCGGTTTTGTAGAACCGCCTCACGAGCCGGCAAGCGAAGCTAGCCCATTCTTAAGCAAACCAACCGTTGCGAGCCTACCTACGGGCCTTCTCTCGAGCCGAACAAGCGTATCCAAACCTTCGAGTCGGGCGAGCGAAACGAGTCTATTATCAAGCGGAACGACCAGTGCGTGCCTACTTACTAGTCAAGCGAGCGAAGTCCTCTGTCGAGCCGAACAAACGAATCCAGCAGTCTCACGAACCAGGCAAGCGAAGCGAGCCCTCTGTTAAAACCTGTTGATACCGCTCACGAACCGAGCGGCCAGCACAGTTGTAGCTCCAACTAGATATAGATCTAGCGGTGGCACGACCAGAAGCATAGACACTTCAACCTAACTCCAGTAAAAGATTTTTTTCTTGAACAACAAAAGAAGCAATTTAAAATTAACTTGTGTGCTAAAATGCTATCTAGTACCTAAAACTCAATAAAACTCAAAATTTTAACACAAATTATACAGCTACAAAAAATTGTTTACACCCAATCCAATAATAAGAGAAAAAATCAAACCCAATGTCAGTGGACGACTAAACTTATTGCTCAGTTGATTTGCTCAGTTAACTCTATTGATTACGACTTAGTTAACAACATAACATAACATCACGCCTTTATTTCTCCGAAGGGTTAGGTGTAGGTGTACCTACTACCCATAGTACACCCACATTTAGCCAGTTTACACACACAAATACACCCTCAAAAAAAGTATAATGCATACTGGCTACTGCACGCTAGAACAAAAATATTTCGTAAAATAGGGGTAAAAGTGCATAATTATGAAGTTGACAATAACAAAATAATTTCATAATAATATAAAGACTCATATCGGCCGTAAATCTGCTCAGAAATTTAAAAAAATACTATCGAAGAAAGCGTGCATCATAAGGAGTTCATTGAGCCTAAAAATCTAGTGCCGAGCAAATAAAGTAGAATCAGAAAAGGTAAGAGAATCTGTTGCATAAAGATGTCGGCCGTGAATCTGCTCAGAACTGAAAAATATTACAATCAATGAACGCTAGCATCATTAGGAATGCAATAAACATATTATTTTTTTGTAATTCTTTGTAAACATTAAATTAAAATCGTTAAAGAATTTATTACTATTTCACCACACTTTCACGAAACTGTTGTTGTAAACGTATTTGTTGGCTTTATGTCCTCTAGAGGGCGCCATATTGAATGTGACGTCGTATAGCCTATAACCAGCGGACAAGACACTTCCAATGATACCTCATTTGTTAAATTATGATAAAAATTTTAGAAGTTATGAGGGAACATACATACAATACCGGTCAAAATCATAAACCTTCTTTTTGCTTCGCCGTAGTCAGGTAAAAATGAATATGTATTATAATTAATAAAATAGAAGTGTTATCATACTTTATTTTATATTTCCTAGTTAGCAAAAAATCATTATTTGTTAATCAAAACATCCTAAAAATTAAAAACAAACTGACTATAACAAAGCTTATCACCTTAAACAACAAATAGAAATATAACGGCATGAAAATAAACGTTAAGATTTTAAAAACGAACTGCTTTTTATTGGCGTACAACGAGCCTTTTAAGCCATCTTTCAGGATGTACTTCCTAAGTCCTAAACACCAGATAATCATATATTCTCGCCAGTCTATTTTGCAGACATCAAAGTCAAATATTTCTTTGTCGATGGTCGAGAGGTTGTTGTAAAGACTCGCTGTGTTATTGTCGACAAAATGCCAGTCGTTGATCGTGAAGTAGGATAAGGCTGTCGACAAGTTGTACATTTTTCTGTATAGTTTCACGAATCTGCGGGCAAAAAAATATAACCTATTAATTTCACCTTTCACACAAAAAGTCGTTTCTGAATTTTCAAATTTAAAAATGAAAATTATATCCTAGTTAATGCAGTGTTCAAAAATAATTAGGACGATTTTTGAGTTTATAAGAGACTTCACATCATCGTCTCTTCAGCCGAAAGACGTCCACTGCTGGACATACGCCTCCCCAAGCGGCGGCAACACTCACAGACCTTATAAACAAACATAGCTCATACTAGAGTCTGCCCGCGACTTCGTCTGCATCAGTCAACTATAGGTACCGTAAAACATATCGGCAAGTGCAGCTGAGATTACCTCTTACAAACAATCAAAAATATCCTCTTTATAATATAATTTCAGAAGTTTCCTTTAGGTACCTAATCTATATTAAAGTTGTAGATATTAGAGCTCTTTGTGAAGGAGCTGGTCCGGGGACAAACCTACTACCGCCATAAGTATTTCTGCCGCTGCGTCTCGGTTATAAGGGTATACCAAATTACAGGCACGTGTCGCTGGTATCGCAGATGTCCATAGACGTCGGTAGCTACTTAGCATCAGGAGGGCCTACGGCTTGTATCATCATGTCTTTTCCGAACTTTGTTGGGGTCACCTTCCAGTCTTACCAGATGCAGCTGAATACCAGTATTTTACATGGAGTGACTGCCTATCTGACCTCCACAACCCAGTTACTGGGTTACACGATGCCCCTTGCTAAGACTGCATCCTAATTGCGCAACACACTTTCAATCACAATCTGAATGATTTTGAAGGATATTGCTACACCATTGCTTCATATGTTCGAAAAAATTGTCTGCTCAACAACGTAAATAACGCAATGAATGTTGTTGAACTGTCAAAATGAAAGCCATTGCTAGGTATTGTAAGTGTGTTACTCAATTACCCCGCGGGTTGTCAGAATTTCGGGCTTCTGACTACTCGCAACATAAAAGTAAATAATATTTTACCTTCTTTCCTTTCCAAGAATAAAGCATATTCCATCAATAATATATCCAGGAATCAGATGTAGCAGCCAAGAGTATATCCAGAACAAAGTAGTATTCTTTGTGCGCCAAACGAAATAGTACCCTACTGCCGCTGGCGTAAGGTAGTTACGTCTTACGACACCTTCTGCAGATGCTATGAGGTCACCTGTTTAATAAGAAATTAAATAAAATCACGCTTGTATTCTCAGAAGACATAGACAGAGGTGTACACACTCATTTTGCCAGCATATTATGTTTAAGGGCGAAATTCACACGCAGAATTTGATTTTACTTTGTTAATTACTCACGCGTTTCATACGAATACGATCCTTATTCTTATATACAAAGGCCTACCAACTGAATACATATTCGCATTCTGCCTGCCTTTTCCAAACTATATTGGGGTTGGCTTCCAGTCTAACCGGATGCAGCTGAATACCAGTATTTTACATGGAGCGACTGCGTATCTGACCTCCACACGCAATCCCCACCGGATAATATGGTAATGTAGTAATACGACAGTTTTCGTTTTATTGCATATTTGGTGTTTAGAGCATTAATTACATCTTGTATTTTTTATTTGTATTTTTACTATGTATATTTATAAAAGTACAATTTATTTATTTATTTTTATTTATTTATTCACTTCGGACAGCAATATGTTTCAATTTGTTAAAATACCTTATCACTAGTGTTAGTAGTACACAAAAAAAACTATTTTACAAAAAAAAAACAACCGACTTCCAAAAAAAACACTTAAAAGAGAAAAATAACTTGAATTTTGGAAGTCGGTGGCAAAAACAATAGTATTTTATTAGATACATATAGTAAAATATACCTACCGTAATATATATGAAAGCAATTCATAACTATTTCCCTAGGGATATAACTATATCACGGCTTCAACTATGCGAACTGCGAACCATCTTAAAATATAACTATATGGATCTGTATTTTCGTTTTTGCCACCGACTTCCGAAATTCAAGTTATTTTTCTCTTTTAAGTGTTTTTTTTGGAAGTCGGTTGTTTTTTTTTTGTAAAATAGTTTTTATTTTTCACTTTTTAGTTGTGTTTATACCTACCCCGCACAAATTCGTATACCAGTCGAATAATGGAAACATAACAAAAGATTTTTCAAAAATTAACGAATCATTCCAAGCGCCCCGCTGGTGGGGCAAAGAGGAATGCCTAAAAATTTTCAGTGGAATATGCCCCACTAGTTCGACTTGGTGGGGCAGATTCCACTAGTCTAAAATCTTTATGGATTCTGCCCCACTAGGGTTGGCACCTTAGAAATAACTATAAGTCCATGTTTCCTCAAGATGTTTTCCTTCCCTGATGTCAATAATGTCCAAGATAAACTCAGAAAGTTCATATGAATTGCAAAAGTCACATTAGAACCCACAACCTCATGCATGAGAGGCGAGGCCTTAACCTCTGGGCCATCATAACATATTAAATTACCAAAAAATATATATTTTACTTAACTATACATTTCTTTCTTTTCCAAACAAATATAAAATACGAGCTTATCCCCTAACCTTCTAACCTTTCACTGTAAGTTCCTATATGTACTGTTCACCGATGAGGAGTTCCATGCGGTATCTTCGAAGACTATAATTAGTTCACCACGGATGGATAGATAGAACCAGCAATTATTTTTGATCTTTAGTACAATATCCAAATCACATTACGTGTACTGTTTGTTTTTGAGGAGTTCCTTCGTTTATCTCCCAAAGTATACATCAAATCTTCACAAAATTAATATGGGACCACCTCAGGAGTATACCCTTACGAATAAAAAAAGAATTTTCAAAATCGGTTGACAATTGGCGGAGAAATCGGTGAACATACATAAAAAAAAACAAACATCTCCGATGCGTTACAGAAACGGGGCAGTTTCAACTGTATCCTAAAAACATTATTGTATTGGATGCGTAAGACATCTAGCGATCGTTTAGACCCCCCGCATACAGAGCTTGACAAAACGCCTTGAACAGGGCGATTTTGACTTGTTCCGCACAACGAGAGAATCTACGGGCCAACATGTTCCCTCAGACCGCCAGTGCCCTACCTTTTCAGAGCCTTTGCATTGTCTTTAAGGTCTTCGGTAAGTAGGTGCCCCAAGTACTTAAATTGGTGGACTTTATTTATGCTCATACCATTTAGAGAAAAACTAGGTTCATGATTAGGGCACTTACCGGTGGCCTTAAAGACCATGTATTCACATTTACGGACATTGTATAAAAGGCCGTTCAAGGCAGCATACTCCTCACAGTACCATGTCGTCCGCGTAGCTGATACTGTTAATACTAACACCACCAACCCGGCAGCCGCATGCTACTGAGCTCGACTATGAGATCATTAATATAAAGGTTGAACAGCCGTGGAGACGTCAACCCGCCCTATCTCACACCGCACTGCAACCCATACGACACAGAGAACGTTTCGGTCCACTTTACATAGTTCGTTTGGTTCGCATATCAATACTGCATGAGCTTAAGCAGTGTACATTCCTGTCACCCAGCTTTCTCCAGAGCACATCATATGACACCAGGTTAAAGGCTCTGGAGAGATCGAGGAAGCAGGCATACACTGGCGTTTTTTAGTCTGTGTAATATTGGACAGTATTCTTCAAACTCAGCACAGCACTTTCTTCAGAAAGCTCAGATTGAAAACCAAACTGCATCATGCAAACACAAATGCTTTTTCAGGCACGAACTTTAGCCGCTGTGGTTGCAAGGGAGATCGGACGGTAGTTACTCTTATCCGAGATATCCCCTGTCCTGTTTTTGACTATGGGTGCTACAAAAGTTTGCATCAGCTCAGCAGGTAAATGAGAGTGACTGATGCACATTGTATAAAACCAGGACAGGCCTCACGGTGAGCGTCACGAATATGACTGTTCCATCCGCACACCACTTTCCCTCTCCCTGGCCTGCACTCTCCTACTACATTTGTATGCTCAGCAGCGTTACATAAAATACTTATAATTTTACCGTATAGGTCGTTCAAGACATATTTATGTTCTACTGAGCTGCATGAGCCATAGCTACACTCTGAGAATTCAGGTGGAAAATCAATGTCATGAAACCTTTAGCTCTCTTCAAAATGGTTGAGCTGAATGGTGCTAATCAATGTGTCATGTTTGTAAACGGGTACCGTCAGTAGGGACTGATCACCTCTTAGCTGCCACGGCGATTTTAATTTAATTTAATTTTTGAATTGTTTTTTTTTATTTTAATTACGGACTCTTTTAATGTTTTGCAACGTTCTCACATGTATAACTTCAACATGAATGATGTAAACAATATTTTGTAACCATATTTTGATTTAAAAGATTGTCCGTGGAGTTTTTTGTCCGTACTTCTCCATAGGTACCTACTACGCTTTGGAATGGGAAACTAGCTTCATATTTCTGACTGACCGACCCCTTGAAAATTCAAAGGTGCCTATAATTGGTTTATTTTAAATAAATGCTAAGAGTTTAAGTTTGAGTTTGACCAATCATTACACAAGTCCTTGTAACACTTGATCAGAGATTCGTCCCTTTCGCCCCAAATAACTCTCGAGCGCGGCGTATTCTGTGTTATTAATTTAGACCTCACTATATTCAGGTCACACTCAACGTACAAAGGCAAGTGATCTGACATATAAACATCTTCCTTTATTCCTACATTTATAATAGTTTGCCAAGTTGAAAAAGACACAACACAGTAAACCATACAGCTACACTTTTGTGAGCGAGGCCCACGGGTGTAGCCGTGGGCCTCGCTCACAAAAGTGTAGTTATGGTCATTGCAGAAATTGTTTAATTCCTTAAAAAAACAATTCATGTGGATGTGCATTAAACTCGCCTAATTTGAAAACACTTTCAATTTCTGCACTCGCAATAATTTCAATGGTGCCGTAATGAACATAACAATATTATTTCCTTAATCTAAACACACTTTTTAAACGAATAATAAATAATACCATAACAATGTTATTATTACAGATTATGCAATCGTTAACTCTTTCGGTAAGCGACGATTAGATACCGTTGTGTTTGCGTAAGGAATGCATATCTTGTTCCACGTAAAGTATATAACAATTACATTTGTGTGTTATTTTTATTTACAGGTTTTTGTAATGTGTAAAAAAGTCGTAATGTCGTTTACTGTATCATAATAGTTAATATTTTTAAAGCTATCGATTTTACAATAAAATATTACAATGATGTAGGTACTCAGATAGACAGTTTTAGCCCGAATTGTGCACTTTTATCATTTCTGAAGTGACGATATTATCGTGGACATCCACGTCCATAAAATATATGGAAATACGAGCACGTTATAACGCGGACGGAAATTTAAAAGCGTCTTCATTATATCTTTCCATACATTTAACTTCCCCGCAGTGGGGAGGCGTGGTGAAACGAAAAAAGGAAGCCGAAGATTTAAAAAAAATTAAGAAAAAAAAAAATGGTTGTTTAATAATTGTTATGACGTCACTGCAACTTTCATTGTGGCCGCGAAAAATTTACGTTTACTTCTTGTTTACCCAACAAATGTGTATTTGTATTTCGATCTACTTTTCGAATAAGAGCTTCATGAAAATTAGTGAAAATAATTATATTCCTACAAAATAATTACCTTCCACAAAACATGTAGCTGTTTTATGAGTTCGGGACTGCCCGAACTGAATCTGAGATAGGTAAACACGGGAAACAATGCATTTTATTTTATTTTTAAATAACCTTGAAAAGCACGTTTCGTCATAAAATAAATAATCACACAATAATCTACATGCCGCCATCCTAATCCTACTGATCCTACTAATTACTTTTGAAATCTACTCTAAATAAGTAATTTCAACTATATATACTATAATATTTACCCCAAATACCTTTACAACGTAAAAAAAAAAAAAAAAAAAAAAAAAAAAAAAAAAAAAAAAAAAAAAAAACGTACTTTTCTTTCACTAAACTCAAAACACATAAACACTATCTTAATCACTGTTCTATCTACAATAATAAAATAATATAAAATTCAGTTTATTATTATTATTATTATTTATTTATTTCAATCATCTTGGATCATAGGTACAATTAATTAGAATGAATAATTACAAAAATCATAAACACAATAAAAATTAAATTTAACAAAATTAAATCAAATTAAAATCAACATTACAAATAAAATTAAAATGATTATAAAATTAAAACAATATCTTAACATTAACATTACTCAGTACGTGAACCATACAGCAGTGGTTCACGTACTGACAGTCGAAACGTTCAGCAAAACCCTCCAGGATACTGTTGCGGCTGGCCCGCACTCTGCGCACCAGGGATGTGCACCGCTTGCGCATGACTGTGTAGAAACAATCCACACGCGCCTCGGCAAACATTCCCGATGCGCTACAGAAGCGAGGCAGCCCCAAGAGTACCCTGAACGCGTTATTGTATTGGACACGCAAAGCGCTGTACTGTTTCTGCGTGTAATCCAGCCACAGACTGCCGGTATAAAAGGACGTACAAAATGCCCTAAATAGGGCTATTTTGACGCCCCTCGAACACCGAGCAAATCTGCGGGCTATCATGTTCGCACGAACAGACAGCGCCCTGCGTTCCCTTTCAATGTCTGCATCGTCTGCCAGGTCAGAAGTTAATAAATGTCCAAGATATTTAAAAGTATTTACTCTATTAAGTAGGCATGCGTTGAACTTAATTGCCGGCAAGTAATCTGGACACTTCCTCTTGGCCCAAAAGACCATGCACTCGCTCTTTTTCGCATTATACAACAAACCATGTTCCTTAGCATACTTTTCACAGATGCGAATCAGTCTTGACACACCACAGACAGAGGCGCTCAGCAGCACCATGTCGTCCGCGTAGCTGATATTGTTTAGGCACACACCTCCAATATGGCAACCGACATGCGTGCTGCTGAGCTTCTCTATCAGTGCATTAATATATAGGTTGAAGAGCTTCGGTGAGGTTAGCCCCCCTTGCCTCACGCCGCACTCCAACCTGTATGGAGTCGAGTAAGCCCCCGACCATCGAACAACATTGACCTGATTGTTGTACCAGTATTGGAAGACACGGATCAGTTCGTCTGGCACTAACGCTTGCTGCAGCTTTTGCCACAGCAGATCATAGCAAACCAAGTCAAATGCCTTCGACAAGTCGAGGAAGCAAGCAAAGACAGGTGTACTTCTATCAGTGTAGTACTTGACAGTCTGCTTTAAACACAATATAGCTGTTTCTGTAGAGTGACCAGCTTTGAAACCAAACTGGTTATCATGTAGATTCAAGTATTTATCCAGCTGAGTGTTAAGCAAACTGTCAAGCACTTTCGAAATAACAGTGGCCAATGAAATGGGCCTATAGTTATCTTTATCGCTGACATCACCGGTTTTATTCTTAATAATTGGCACCACCACAGTTTTCATCATCCGCTCAGGCAGATAGGAATGCCCTAAGCACAAGGAGTAGAACATCGCTAAGACTCTGGACAGATGATGACCAGCATGCTTAAGGTGTTCAATACTTAGATCATCGTGGCCTGGAGACTTGCCCCTCGACATTGACATAACGACATGTCTTACCTCTTTTGCCGTAAACCGGACACTGTATTCCTGACCATTACAACCGGCACTGCCTGTAAACTGTGACGGTCCCAACGGTGATGACACAGTGAAGTGCTGCCTAAATAGTTCTGCAATCCCCGTGACATCAGTAGCACCGCTGACACTCACCGGCAAGCCCGGCCTACTATTAAGTTTATCGGAAGATTTCCAAAAACTGCGAAAGTCGCCCTTAGAATGATGTGACGCCAACATGTCCATTTTAATTTGGTCACTATTGTCCTGACACCATCGCAAGCGCGACTTAAAAATTTTACGACTAGTTTGCATTTCACTCCAAACACGACCCTCGCGCGGTCTTCCATAATACACCCACTGCTCAAACTTTAGCCTGGCCTGCCTGTGAGCATCACTCACGTGCTTATTCCACCCCACTACTGGTTTCCTATTCCGCACAAGATTTTTCTCGCAACTTTCAGAAGATGCTTGGCATAAAATATTAACAATGTCATTATACATTTTATCAATGATAGTTCTGTGGTCCAAATTATTACAAACGTAGTCACAACACGCACTCAATTCAATTGGAAAGTCAATATATTTTAAATTATCATTACAAAATTTAGTATAAATGTCAACTTGCTTAGGTTTTCTATCACCCCATTTTATTTTGATACATAACAGATTTTTATTATTATTTGAATTGTAAAATTTTGATTTAATTTCATTTAAGTTGCATTGTATTAAAAGAGGGAAGTGGTCGGACCAAAGTACATCATATTTAACATAAACATTAATTATAGTGGACATTGCTGCTTTCGTAGCAACACAGTGATCTAGCTAACGTCTCGAGCCGTTCGCTTCGCTTATAAAAGTATAACTGTCAGAGTTTACTCCTAACAGTTCAACATCGGCACATAGTAACTCAGATTCCCGACAAAAAGACTCCAATTCGATATAAAATTGTTCATTGGGATGCGAATTAAAGTCTCCGAGTAGAAATGCAGTTTCAATATTGTTATCATTGATAATAGCACTCACCAGGCTAAGGCAGTCCGTAAAATCCGTTAAGTTCGCACTATTATCCGTCGGCATGTAAACACTGAACACTAGAAATGACCTTGATTTCATGCATACTTTAACGGCACACACTCGCGGGTTATCGCACTGCACTACCGAAACGTTATCGAAAACACTTTTCTGCCACAGCAGTGCGACTCCGCCGTAGGGTCGTCCTCGTAGCATGCCGGCCGTGGTGTCCACCACCGACGTCCCGGTGCACCCGAAATCAGCGTCGATTTCGCTCAGGAACGAGATATCGTGGGGCAGCAACCATGTTTCTTGTAGGGCAATTATGTCTGACGTGCTACATAGTTGCCTGACACTCTCCATCGAGCGTTTTATACTCTTACAATTGTAGCTTACTAGGTTATACATTCATATTTATTTTACGCCGTTCACAGTACCGCGGTTTGCACCGTTCGTATAATTTCTAATTTTGAAATGTACGAATTTCCTGAAAATAATTCCTTCGGGCCATAATTTACTATCAAGAAACATCTCCACTTTAGTTTCCGAAACAAAGAATTTGTATGCGTTATGTTCTTTGGGATATTTAAACGATACACTTTCAATGCTTTAAATATGAGTCGACATTCAAATTGTTATGTATAATGGTTTATTGTGATGATTTAAATATGGATTGCATGTATGATTTTAGTGTATTTTAGTTATAGAAATTCAGACACAATGTAAATTGTTAGTGAATAAATGAATTGAATTGAATTGAAGCGTGATCACCTCGCCCGTTTTATGATACACATAATCAGCAATATCTTTCTCTGTTGCGTCTTTATGCACTTTAGTAATGAAGATTGGCACTGTTTTTATTGCAGCTTTGAATTTCCCTTCGTTATCCCTGGCGGTACCCGCGGTGCCCATGTATCGGTAGCTCATAATACGCTTTTTACGATATGAAACTTTTTCCCATCCGTCATTATTATTGTTGTGCACTGGCTCACGTACAATATGCGCGATCGACGGCGCTGCCATATGCACGACCGTTCGTCGCTGAGGTGACGTCACGGCCTTCCGACTCGTAGTAGTTACGTTAGCGGCGACGGCGCGGGCGCCTGCGGCGGCTGTTTCGACGCGAGGGGAGGGGCTGCGCTCGGCCGCTCGCCGCGGCAAGACAGCTGACTGAGTACCACAGTCGGAAGTTTCTGCGACTACCTCCTTTATTTTTCTAAATGATTGTTCGTCATTGTCCAGTATTTTTAACGAGGAATTATCGATACCATTATTGCAGTCATCTATCACTGATGAGTTATTGACGTGGGATAATCCAATGGGACCGCTGTCCATCTGCCATCCGCCCCGCTTCATGTTCACTTTACACACAGATGCCGGTACTAATGAATCATTTTGTAATGACAAAATCTCCGTTTTAAAATCTTTCAATTGTGTCTGCGTCACATATACTTCTTTAATTTCCTTGACTTCATTCTGAACTCGAAGCAAATCCTTTAGAAGTTTTGTGCAATCGAGATGGTCAAACAATATTGGAGGTAGTTTTTCCAAGTCCCTTGCTACGAAAACTGGGAATAGATCCGGCTCCACTGACTTAAAAACATTAATTATGTCCACTAGATCTCGTTGTTCCTTGCCTTTGTTTTTCCTCTTTATTTTTGCCTTCTCCACAGGAACCGACTCGTACAGCAGTGTTTTCGATTTTTCGATATCTTCACTTGTAAACGTAGACGTACATAATCGCACTAATGTGTCTTCATCGATCACTGATATTTTGTTTTGTATATACGACAACAGTTCATCTATAACTACGTTACAGGAAACACATTTAACCACTGTCGACATTTTTACAAAAACTCCAAGTTTCGTTCTTCAAAAATACATCCTCACCGGAAGGATGCGCGCACCTGACTGAGCTTATACTGAGCGAACAAAATGCAAATGAACTACTTAATTGTACACATTTTTCTAATGCGTTTACGTCAAAAAACAACCACACATTGTCAATCGAATGATGAGATGTCCGAACTCCGAGCCAAACGCATTACGAAATTCAAGGATAACAACCGAACAACTGAGCGAACTGACCGAACTTAGACCGAACTTAATAGCCTTCATTCTGGTTTCATGACGCGCATGCGTATTCCATCGTCACTTGGTACAGAGAGGCTTACCCAGCTGCTAAGAAACCGCGGTGTCACGTGAACGAAATGACGTCAAGACGGATTTTATTTTCTATAGGAATTGAATTCACAATAAGCGGGACGCGCTTACGAGTTATTTTAGAGCAAAATGTTTTGTTGTTGGGACATATATACAAAAAAAAATGTAGGCGTTTTGTATAATCTTATGGTGTATCAAATAGTGATTATTCAATGACGATAGAGTGTGTGTGTTATCGTGATATCGTGGACGTCCATGATAATATCTGCATGTTAGAAATCATAAAAGCGCACAATGGCTTTGTTGCACGACCCCAAATCAAACAAAATGTCTAAATCGAGTAAACTTCACTCCTTGGCTTTAGTGTTAGATCAAACAGGGTTATTTAGGCTGGACAGCCGTGTAAAACACTTGAAGAATATCGACTAGAACACCATTTCTCCGATTGTTCTTGATGGTCTACCTATCGGTGATTTGCCTGATGTAAGACTTGACTGTTATAGCCGACCTTTTATCAACGTTGGTTTGGACTACATCGGCTCTGTGGATGTACGGTGCACGTACATGGGTTTTAAAATATATTTATTACAACAAGTTAGCCAGTAGGTTCGCGTATTTGCACTTTGGACGCGACCTACATTTGGCAGTGCATTGACACTGACATATTGCATTGTTCTATGCATTTTATGTATATTACATTTTAGTGTTCAATTAGACGTGGTTTGAGTCGGACAACTTGCATTTTTATTTAGATTCATCCCGTTGAGCATTCACAGAAATTTTCTGCATTTAAGTTTAAATTTGACATTTTACATCTGCATTGACATTACTTATGTTAGGGAAGCACCCTACATAGTTTTTTGGTCCTTCGTAACTATTGCAAGTACTATACAGTCCGATACGTCGGTCGATAAGTCGCCGCGCGGGATCTGTGTCGTGTGTGTTGCATTCGGGGAGGTAGCAGCGGTCCAGGTTCCAGAGTGTCACAGCATTTGCATACAGGAAGAGTTCCTGAATTTCAAGTAAGATCGTTCATTATTTATCTTACGGCTTTACAATGGAGGGTTTCATCGTGCGTCAAGCGGAGATCCTCGAGGAAGTGAAGAGAATCCATTCTAATTTTAAGAAGGATTCAGTGAGCAGGAAGACCACCGATTACATTCGTCAAAGGCTTGAGAGGTTAGATGTACTATGGGCGGAATGTGAAGAGAAGAACTGGGAGCTGAGTGCAGTAGAGGAGAAAGACCATCAATATTTCACCGGTAACATTTATGAGGTTATTAAAAGCTGGTGCCATGGAACGCGTCAGGAGATTGCAGCGTTTGAGATGAAGACTCTTGGTGGACCCAGTAACGCCGGCCATAGTAAGTTAAACATTGAGTTCGACAAAACCCTGTTCGAGACATCTGTAGGAGCAGAGGACAAGCTACTCGAATTACAGCAGTTGCAACAAGCTAACTTCCGTGCATTCACTAGGTTGGTAAATCGACGTTAAGGAGAAATGGGAAATTGAGGATATGCTTAAGACTGTAGAGTTTCGGTGGACTGCGATTGACAAATTATATTTACAAATTGATGGCATATATATATATTTCTGTGCGTAATGATGATACTACTGACAGTGATTTCTCTTATGAAGGCATTGAATTTCTAGATTCTGATTTTAGTTCTGATTGTGATTAATAATGCACTTTTAATTTATCTCAATGATTTTTTTTTTCTACAAACACTCAAGTATCCACGAGTTTTCAGCGTACTATATCAGTGTTGACCTCTATAAGATTTTTGAATTTGCCGCCTTTTTCATGGGACACGACTCGCTTGACTGAACGGGAGGGCTACGAATACGTGTGCGTGTTTTCGATAATAACATTAAAATAAATTAAAATGTCTCATTCAGATAGTGAATTTTTTTTTTTTTTTTTATAACTTTTCCCCACACTAGGAATTTCTCCTGTATCGTGGGTGCGTTTACAAACATTTATACTCACATACACAAACAGCCAGACCCGGAACAACTACTTGTAGGTCATACAAATATTTGTTCCGTGCGGGAATCGAACCCGCGACACGCAGCGCAGCAGTCAAGCGCTTAACCACTGCGCCAACCGTGCCGTCGTATTGAGTGATCTAGAAATGTTATCCGATTCGAATAGCTCAGATTCCGATGAAGAACGTGGTATTAATCGTAGGAATTACCAAATGAGGCTTGCCCATATCCTGGAGGACACGGTTGAGCATACGGTGGAGGTCTGCCCGGCTTGGGCAGAGCATCGCCATGTCCTCATGGACGCGATCGGTGGCGGGGATCTCTCGCGTCCGGCCCTGGTCCAGGCCATGGTACGGAGCGAGAGGGCATGGTAGGCCGTCACCTCCTTCTGCGAAGCAGTAATGCTCGCGAAGGAGGAGGCGGAACGCGTGAGGGAGAGGCAAACTTCACGCCCTCACGCCCCTAGCCGCCGCAGGAGACGCCGTGGGCGTCGGGAATCACAGGCCGATTCCCGACGCCCACGGCGCGCCTCAAATAGATGTCAGCAACTGAAGGGGTCTGATAGGACCGATGCCTACCGGGGTTGCGAGAAAGTCCGAAAGGGATACCGTGGCCCCTGGCAACGTACAGGCAACTGAAGGAACACGGGTGGGTTTTAATCAGTAAGAGTCTGACACGCCCTCCTACTGCACCCAGAGCGGGAGAAGTTATTTGATAATTCCCACCCAAAAAAAAAAAGAAAAAAAGGCATTAAGCCATTACTTTATTCTGTTTGATTATAAAAATAAACAATGAGTGACCTCCGTAAGAAATAAAGTGATTCAATTCATATATAATCTGTTGTTTGTACTTTATTTATAAACCGATGGGGATTTTCAATGGGGATTAGTGGAATTTTAACCCCATTAGGAATGCAATATACAATTTTTTTTGTCATTCGTTGTAAATATTAAATTAACATCGTTAAAGAATTTTTTACTACTTATTTCACCACGTGTTTTCACGAAACTCTGCAGCTTGGGCTCTAACTGCGCCTAACTCTTTTTTTTTTGTAATCTTCTTTAAGTAGACCGTACTTAAAGAAGATTACAAAAAAAAAAGAGTTCAAAAAAGAGCAGAAATATTTTACACTTAGGCATTAAGTCATTACTTTATTTTGTTTGATTATAAAAATCAACAATGAGTCCTACCTCCGCAAGAAATAAAGGCCTCATTATTCATATATAATCTGTTTAAACTTTATTTATAAGCCGATGGGGTTAATGGAATTTTAACCCCATTAGGAATTCAATAAACACATTTTTTTTGTAATTCATTGTAAATATTAAATTAACATCGTCAAAGATTTTTTTTCTACTTATTTCACCACACGTTTTCACGAAACTTTGCGGCGCGGGCTCGAACTGCGCCTAACTATTTTTTTTTGTATTCTTCTTTAAGTACGGTCTGGCAGGCCGAGGTAACACTGTTAGTCCACAAATGATTGTTTTGTTTCAGGTACACACGAGTACGTGATACCTGTTAGGTTGGCCGTGTCGTAGATTATAAAACCTGGCTGATAAGTCTCTCAATTGATTATTGTATTACTAAAACTAAGGTAATGGTACACGCCATGACGCGCTCGCGAGAGGGGGCGGCACGTGAGCAGAGGCGTTGTAAGGGAAGTGACTGAAAGAAGAGTCAGTGTTGTGAGGGCAACGAACGGCTTCTACGCGAAACTATCGGTTTGCCCGTACTTAATAGTGCGTGAACGTTATTAGTATTGTACTATTTTAATTATTGTGAAAGTTAAAATACTAACTGATTTGTTGTATTTGTTTATATAGGAATCCATAATGCAGGCTTACAATTAAACACGATGTGTTTAATTGTAAACATAATGGATTCCGTAGTACCACCGATTCGAGGTGGCCGTCAGCCATCGCTGACGCCGTCATATATAATTATTTCGAAATGATATGCAAAATAGGTAATCAGAATTCTTATGCGGATAATGTCACAAGTGAACAAGCGTTTCATACGGATATGAACTTTATTTTGACGTGACAACGTCTTATAAATTGGTTTGCCGGGTGACACTTCAAGAAACTGCGTTACGCTCCGCTCACGTTATGCGCTCACAATGAGAGCGAGTGAGAGTCACGCGTCCCTTCCACTCGGGCATGGTTAGCCCGCCTAAGAGCGAGAGAGACAGACATAAAAAGTGAAAGGCACGCAAAGTCGTTGTCACGTAAAACTTTCGCCCGTATACCGACTTTACAGGCAACCAATTTTTTTTAGAAATAATCTTCATATTCTTATAGATGCTTACTTTCTAGTATTTCAACCTTACTCACCCCATACGACGGGATTCCTGGTTGGTCCAATCAGAGTATAAATCCTCGGTTTCTCTACTCCAGCAGCAGTTCTCTTGGCCGTCTCCCAGGCCGCAGCTATGATGGCGTTGTTTACGTAGTCCACGGGCACCAGGCCGATATGGATGTCATCGTTTAAAAGCATTGTGTGCATTAGACCTAAGCCGGGACCTAGGACGACCTGGAATAGTTTAGGAGCATGTTAGAAGGCGTCGGTTCCAACTAAAATGGTATAAGTATACAAAGTATCGGAACAAAATAACATCGGTTTTCGTATAACCAGAGTCACACCACGTTATCTATACGATCTATGATGTCGATAGTACCTTATTATACAACCTTGGCTTGGCCTTATTATACAACCTTGGCGTAGTCCCACATTTCGCAAGTTATGTTTTAGTCCCATGTAATAGGAGGCGAGCTTCAACCGGGCACAAATCTAGACTCCGGGCTGCTACCGACAAATACTTTATGAAAACTTCAGTGACAATGTCCGACCTAGAGATCAAACACAAGCAGACGAGCTTGCAACCACTAGACCAACATTACTTAGTTATAAATAACACGTTTACATGTTATTAATTAACCTCTTGATGTGGCTAAGGTGACTTATAATAATCAGGTGAAGATCACGGAAATCCGTGATCCGGGTCGATGTGGCGATGTATGGGGACGTCATGTCCAGCAGTGGATGTCTTTCAGCTGATTAATGATGATGATACTATCTTAACTTATAAATGACATATATGTAGTTACTTACACCACTAGCTCCGTACACGTTAGACATATCGAGCCAGCCGGGATTAGGTTCTTTGTGAGCGCATATTACTGAAACAGAATATTGATACATTATAGAAAAGGACAAGTACTTATTAGATACTTTCAGGTATACGGTATATTATACCTTAACCTTGTATTTTTTTACCTTCATGATCATTATCAGAGAGATCATTGTCAGGCGATTTTGTACCATGTGCGGTGCAAATGTTAACTGTCACCTTGACGGGCTGGACCTTAAGCTAGTATTATAAAAGAGTGTACTTACCGATAGCAGGTCTAACAATGCATAGAGGCAGGTCGTCACACATGGACCTGACCGTCTCTTCGGCGACTGCCTTCGCGAACGAATATGTGTTCGGCCAGTTCTTTATCAAACTGCAATTGAGAAAGTTCTCTTAAGTTGGACATGAAATTTGATGCGGAGGAATGAGGCACATGTCGTGAGGATTTTGAGTAGGTATGAATGTGGAAGGCAATAAGGTATAGGGGAGGACCAAAGAATCGATGGATGGATTGTGTGAAAAATTCAGAGTTCAGAGCATTTATTTATAAGCATAGGTTACAGATACATAGGTGTGTGAGATGTTACATTTTTGTAAGTTGTATGCTTTGCCATTAGGCGTAAAAATATTAATATCAATTTCAGTTATTTAATTATTCAATTCACAATATCAAATGAAAATTATAAAATGAGCTAGAGTGTTGGGTAAAACAATATAATTATTCCCCTGACAATTAATTAAGTTTCAAATAATAACTACAATGTCAAAATGAATACCAAATTAATTAAATATTTCTAAGATGTCAACAATAAAAATTTAAAATAAAACAGAAATGTCAAAAAAAAAATTGTAGTTTAATACAAATGTCAAAATAGGTAATAAATCAATTAAAGATTTTTAGAATGTAAACAATAAAATATAAGCAAGTACAAAAACAATAGAATATAAATGGAATATAATCCAGAATGTCAACAGTAAAACTTAAAGTGTAATGTCAAATATGTATAATGCTTATTATCTGAAGGAGGGATTATAGAACTGTCATCCAAATAGTCCTTTATTGAGTAGTAACATTTTAAATTTTCAATTATATTTATATAGAAAGGGGGTGAATACTGAGATGACGGCTGATAGAGAGTATGGAAGAAGATATGTTGCGCCGACCAATAATAAATTGGGAGGAGGGAAGGATCAAGAAAAAAATGTTTTAATTTTAATATGTCGTCTATTACAGTGCCAGACTGCATAGATTTAGGCTTACTTATGGAGTCACTTTGGCATCCTTTGGGTACGGAACGACAAAAATGTTAGAAATATTTCGATTGCTATTAGTTTTTGCTTGCTACTGGCACGTTGCAATTCTTCGGACGACGTTGCCCTGCTAGTGGCACGTTGCAATTCTTCGGACTACGTTGAAAACTTACCTCGGAGTAATATCATTCAGTCTCTGCTCATCGACAGTCTCTACCAGTCTGATGAGGGTCTCAGGGTCAACTGGACTCCGGTAGAAGTCCTCCAACACGTCGGTGTTGATGTTGTTCTCACGTGCATGCGAATAGGCCGTGGAAACGTGGACGTAGGACCTGGGGCGCAGAGGAAAGTATAGTTATTAATAAGGAGCCGCTTACGGTCTCAAACTTACTAAGGCCTTTTTTTTAGCAATAATGGCCCATTAACAGTTGTTAGAGGTAGTGGATACTAAATTGCTTAAATTTCCAGCATTACCTCTAATTGTCCGATGCATTCTGATGCTGATGAATGACTATTGTCTACTAGTTTATTAACTTGCTCCATATTGCTCAATATGGTTAGAATAAATCCTTGAAGTTATTGTGACGTCGCATTTAACCAATATTGCCAACATTGTAACTTAAAATTAGGAGTACGGTCAGCAACGAATGTCGATTAACATTTCTGAATTTTAACGCTTTTTGGTTACGTGACGTAAAAGAACTTCAATCCAATAAAACTATAAACTCTAAGCAGTAACATGAAATGTTGAAAAGCAATGAGGCAAATTATTTTGTGTCTATTTGGATGCTGTAGAATAGAATAGAATAGAATAGAATAGAATAGGTCTTTATTTGCTTGGAATGTAGGTACATAAAAATAAGTTGTTAAATTACATAATAAGATCCATGTACATTCTGCCTTAATATAGCATGCAAATGTATTACAATAAAAATATGTATTACAAAAAAATATCATTTAAGAAATCCTGCACAGAGTAATAACATTTATCTACAAGTAATTCTGTAAAACGTTTTTTAAATTTTTGCAACGGTAGGTTTTTAATTTCGTCAGGTATTTTATTAAAGATTACAGGAGCCATACATATCACATTTCTTTTCAGTAAGCTAGTTTTAAATACGCCTGGGCATAATAGATTCTGGTATTGTGATCTCATAGGTGTACTTCGTTTTCTAGTTTCTATTAAAGTTGCAAATAGACATCGGTTTGTTATTACAAATATCGCCAATTCAAGGATATAAAGGCATGGGAAGGTTAATAATTTATGAGACTTAAATATAGGTACGCAACTGTCTGTTACTTTAAGAGCAAATATAGCTCTAAGGCAGCGCTTTTGAGCTTTGAAAATACTTTCTCGTTCACTACAGTTACCCCAAAAAATTATTCCAAATCTTAAGATGGAAATTACTAGACCATGGTAAGTCACTAATATTGTTGGTAAATTTACTTTTTTAGACAGATTATGCAACATAAACGCGGTTGTGCTTAAACGCTTACATATATCTTCTGCTTGCGGCTTCCAAGTTAACTGGCTGTCAATTATAATTCCTAAAAACTTTGTACTGTTTACTTTTTCTATATTTTGACCATTGTAGTTTATATCCATATCTCCCGCAGATATTCGTTGGTAGAAGTGCATGAATTTAGTTTTCTGGAGATTAATAACTAAATTATTATTGTCAAGCCACTTTATTAAACTACTAATTGTATTGTTGATGTCATTGATATACGATTCTTTATTAATACATGAAACAATTGATGTGCTATCATCCGCAAATAATACCATTGGGTAAAGTATATGACGTGGCAGGTCATTTATATAAAGTAAAAACAGTAAAGGCCCGAGGACGCTGCCCTGAGGGACACCATATAGTATTTCTCTACAAGACGATATAGATTTTAGTTCCTTTCTAGATCCTAAACACAAGGTCGATATCTCCGTGCATTGTCTACGACCCTTCAGGTAAGTCCTTATTAAATTAAGGACATTGCCACGAATACCGTATGCGTGAAGTTTGGTTAGAAGGGTATCGTGATCCACACAGTCAAAAGCCTTTGACATATCGGCATATATCGCGCATACAGGTATTTTACAATCTACTTTTGGCATTACTTTTTGGAGAAAGTCGAAAATTGCCATGTTGATGTTCTTATTTTTTCTAAAACCCTTTTGTTCGTCACATAGTATGTGGTATTTTGTGAGAAAGTTGTAGAGAGATTCATAGATAATTTTTTCTATGACCTTTGAGAAGATGGGAATTAAAGCAATTGGTCTGTAGTTTGTCATTTCGTCTTTATCATTCTTTTTATATAGTGGTTTGACTATTACGGTTTTTAGACTCTCTGGAAATACTCCTGAGTTTATGCTTACGTTAATGATATGAGCAAGGGGTGCAGCTATACAATCAGAAGCATATTTTGTAGCTGTGGTTGAAATGCCATCGTAGCCAAAGCTCTTTTTATTTTTTAAGTTTTTTATTACACGCGTGACATCTTGAGGAATAACTGCGGTCATAAATATTGACTGTGGGTTGATATTTATGTTAATTGAGTCACCTGACGTATGTTTTGGTATGCCCGAAATCTGGTCAATATAGAAATCATTGAAAGATTCGGCTATTATTTTAGGGTTTGATATTATTTCATCTCCTTTTTTTATTTGAGAAATGGGTTCTCTTACAATTTTATTATTATTAATAATTTGCCAGGCAGTTTTGGATTTATTTTTAGAGTTATTTATTAAATAGTTATTCTGGGCTCTCTGGGTTAATTTAATGATTTTCTTAAATCTCTTTGAGTAATTATTAAATGTATTTTTATTTTCAGAAGTTGGTTTTAGTCTCTGTTGCCACAGTAATTGTCGTTGTCGTTTGCTACATGTTCGTATCCCCCGAGAAACCCATTTTAATTTTTTCTCAGATCTTATAGTCACTAATTTATGAGGAAAGCAGAGGTCATGTAAAATAAGGAACATTTCTAAAAAGTTATCATAGGCTTTGTTAGAGTCTTCTGTGCTATATACATCAGAAAACGACAAGCTTTGTAGATGTGTTTTAAATTTAATAAGATTTGCTTCATCCATATCTCGTCTTAAAGTTCTCCACGATTTTATTTGGTTGATTTTATTAATTTTTACCTTCATTATTTGGGCTGTGTGGTCAGATAGTCCGAAATCAATTACTTCATGTTGGCAGTTTTGTTTAAAATTATGTGCAAAATTGTCTAAACAAGTGTTGCTGATAAATCGAGTCGGTTGATTAATTTCTAGTTTGAAGTTGTAGCTCCTAAGAAAGCATTCAAATTCTAACGTCATTCTATTCCTGTTTAAAACATCTATATTAAAGTCTCCACATAAAATTACTTTTTTGAAAGGTTTGATACACACTTTTTTAAGAATGAGATCTAAGTTTTCATAAAATTTACTAAGGTTACATAGTTTAGGAGGTCTATAAACACATATAATTATAATTTTTTGTAAAGTTAATTCAACGGCGCAACATTCTATAATTCCTGATATCGAGCACTTCACTATGTCAGGTAGTTCTTTATACTCATGCCCAACTCTTATTAGGATACAGGCACCACCACGTTTTCTATTCTGCCTAGCATAGCATGCCGCTAACTTGTAATTTGGTATATATAATAATTTTTCTTGGCCTGACATTATAAAATGCTCGGTTATACATATTACGTCCACAACTTTCTGCTTACTTAACAATTCCTGAATGTAAATATTTAATAAGTCTGACTTGCATAGAAGTCCGGCAATGTTTTGGTGTAGGACATACATGTAATCAAAGAAAAAACTTATGACTTGGAGACATGGTATTAACATTTTCATGAACTATAGCTTCACATTCTGTCGATGAGCTCTCAGATATAGTTAGCAGTAAGTTGTGAAATATATTGCGCATTCCACGGTCGTTTATCTTTCTATTGACTTTTGAGAACATAGTAAAATCGTAGAATAGATCCAAATTAGAGTCAAATGCAGTTGCGTAGCCATATGTTTGCAAATCAAGATGTAATAAGTTGTTAAAAGTCTCTATACGCCAATTATACATAGTCGAGTAATCACTTAATTTACATAAAATAACATTCGTATGCTTAATTTCTTCTAACATCTTCCTCATCCCTATTATTATTTCTACATAGTTATTAGTTTTTTGGAAGTCTTCCTCTCCAACTAAAATGACACAATGATCATCCATTGTGTAGTCCATAACTTTTTGTTGCAGGTTACTAATAAGTTGTAATAATCCACAGCGTGGTGAGATGTAGTGACATATCTGACAATTTTGAAATGTGTCCTCTGCGATGGATAGGATATTATTTATTTTATTGGCACTAACAATGCATATTTTATTCCTAGTGGATTCTATTTTGGTAGCCTCTGTCTCCTTTCTTTGAGTTATTTCCGTTTTAGACATGTTTAAAGAACAGTCCTTAGGTGTATTTGGTTTGTCTGTTCTTAACTGTTTATTGTTTTGCTTTTTCTGCGATTCCATTTGAGAATTGCTCTGTAAAGTTATAGTTTGTGAACTTTTACTATGACAACCTGATAAATTTGTTTCCGTTTGTGTCTCCTTTGTGTTTGAACATCTTTTTAGGGATTTTTTTGGTGTAACTTTTAGTTTAGCTGGGCTGTTAATCTTTTTGAGAAGCTCGTTTCTTTTACGTAACTCATCATTTGTTTGCTTTAAGTTGTTATTCTCTAATGACAATAGTTCAATTTCTTTGTGCGCACTGTTTAATTGGGATGTTAGCTTTTCGATTTCATTTGTAAATGTTTTGAATTGTGAGTCATCTTCGTCCTCGGACAAATCAGGCATGCTATTAATGGTTTCGTTTATTGTTTGAGAATTAATACTAACATCTCCTGGTTCCGAGCGTGTGCGCGTGCGACGGAACGTAATATTATCTGAGTTATTCATGATTTAATTTTGTTTTCAAAAATAATTTCTTGAGGTGAGTTTCGAACGTGAGCCCCTTTACGTCGAAGTCTGACGTGTTGGCCTGCTGGCTATCTGTTAAGTAACTTTGATGCCGAAGTAACAGGTCGTATTAATATTATATAGTTATTCCCTGGGTAAATAGATGTCGCTACTTACAACATAAATGTGTGTATATAATTAGTATTTTGGAATTATAACACTTTCTCTCTTTTTGTTTATCGATTAGTCATGTCGGTTCACGACTTAGCTACGAGATGGCATGGTTGTCGCTGTATTTCAAATAACAATGAATCTGTAAAGTGTTACCACTACTCGATTTTTCAAGATTCTTAATTAATTTATTGGCTGTTTATATTGATGTTTTATCTCGGTACATAATGTAATCAGAATCACGGTAAATGTCACAAAAAGAGAATTTAGATAGCGGGGCACGAACCTGGTACTGCCCATTCAAAGTGGTCGCTCAGTCAACACTTAGCGCATCGAGCCATGTATTATGACTGGCGCAGAGTGATGCGGGCCGCCCCGCATGGCAACACATTGCGAAAATCCTCCTTCATCACTTTCACTTTCTATGAACCAACACACACTACAGGCGGGCCGCACTGCATTTTTTTAACAATGAGTTGCGCTGCGTCCCGTTGTAGCTGTTATGTACGCTTAGATTTAATCGATTTCGTTGCTGCCCGTATCAATTAAAATTAATCGATTAAGGCCCACCTGCGAGTATCCTTAATTATTCAGCACTTAGTTAATACAGTTAGTCTACAGTTTGTTTAGTTAGTTAATTAATAACAGCTAACTCAGGGTTAATCAAATAATTCATCTTGCGTGACCAAGGCCCACTTGCACGTTCATAGTTCCTCCATAATAAAAAAGTACCATGGAGCCGTATATAATGTTAATATGATGTATGTTGACTTGCAAGAGCATGGCGGTCATCTCTTATCTACCAGGGCTTATTTTTAATCTTATATATTATATATATATATATATATATATTTTATTAATTGTTTCTCATATACTCGTAGAAGCAAGAAGAATGATGTACCCAGGATTGTGTAATATTTTTATTTAAAAGAGTTTCCTTAGAGTTTCTTGCGTGTTCTTCTCCATAGAGATCTACATTCCGAAATTTATTTAATAAATGCTTTGAGTTCGAGTTCATTCATTTTTGGTTGAATAACGTATCAGGACAAAGACATTGCAATTCTATTAAATTTTTATGTTTCATCGATTATTTTTACTAACCTGTTGTTACTTTTTATTGGCGCAACGCGTAATAAAAGTTAAAATGTTAATTACTTAACTCCAAATTTACAAACTCTACATTGATTTAATTAACCTGACTAAACATGCAAGTGGGCCTCAAATGATTTATTACAATAGTAACATCAGCTTACTTGAGTTGCTTGCAAGCCTTGCCCAGTACGAGAGCCTCCCTCGCTCCTCGCACGTTGATCATAGTAGCCACTCGCAGAGCCTCGTCGAACCGCGTTGTCGCCGCCACGTGGAAGATTATGTTCACCTGGAACAGAATTCAAATTCAAATTCATTTATTTATCCGAACATGGTACAATACAAGGTATCAAATAACATAAAAGTCTCATCACATTCTGCCACATGGGGCGTGCAAATATCAGGTAAACATAATAAATTATTACAATGCAAAATATAAATATTAGGTTAGAATTGATACCATGACATAAAATTATCAATGTTACAATAAGAGGCATGTCAGTGTCAAAGAAAATATGTCAAAAAATAAATAATTTATAATTTAAAAAATAGTGTCAATTTCGAAATGTAATGTCAAGCTATCTGTTATAAAAGAGAGATTACAATTAAATTAGGATGTCAAAATGTCATTCAAAAATTCGTTTATATTATAATGACACTTATTACATAGTAACTCTTTAAGCTCCTTTTTAAACCCATTTAAATTTAACTGTTTAATTGGCTTTGGGATTTTGTTAAAAATTTGCGGGGCTAAACAAAATATGCTTTTCCACATTAACGCTGTTTTCGCTCTACGTCCGCGCAACATATCATTCCGCCTGTTACGTTTTACTGTATCTGATAGGTTGGGAAACAGGTTTGAATTCAGCTTAACAAATAAGGCAGCTTCATAAATGTACATAGACGGTAGTGTTAAAATTTTATATTTTTTTAAAAATGGTTTACAACTGTCCGTTACTTGTAGTCTGAACATGGCTCTGATGGATCGCTTTTGCGCTTTAAAAGCGTTTTTTCTATTTGTGGAGCTACCCCAAAATATTATACCATATCTTAGAACAGATGCTACAATACCATGGTACGCTGTAAGTATTGTATCTATGTTAACTGTTGGGGCAAGTTTGTACAAGGCATAGGACGAGCTACTAATTTTCTTACAGAGCGCTTCAATATGATCCTTCCAATTGAGCTGCCTGTCAATTACCAGACCTAGAAATTTTGCACTATCGACCTCGTGAATTTTGATATTCTGGTATTGAATCTCCATCTTTGAACTAGATTTTTTATGAGCAAAGTGCATAATTTGTGTTTTGTCCAGGTTAATTTTTAGATTATTATTATCCAGCCAAGAGATTATTGAAGTTACCGCATTATTAACATCAAATTCATATGAATTAGGTTTATCACATGCTATTGTAATTGTGCTATCGTCAGCAAAGAGTGTCATTGGAAAGTCAATAGCTTTGGGCAGGTCGTTAATATAAATTAGAAATAATGGCGGACCCAATACACTACCATGTGGTACACCAAAGTATACAGTGCGTTCTTTAGACAGGTATGTTACTTCTTCTTTAGTCTTTAAGTTTAAGTTTGTTATAGCGGTAGACTGTTTTCTTTTTAATAGGTACGTGCTTAATAAGCTAAGAACGTTACCTCTTATACCATAGGAGTCAAGTTTGTTTAATAAGATTGAATGGTCAACATAATCAAAAGCTTGCGTCATATCACAGTACACAGAACAGACAGGTGTTTTATTATCAATATTAGTCATAATTTTATTTAAAAAGTCATAAATTGCCATGTTTATAGTCATGTTCTTTCGGAAACCTTTTTGTTCGTTACAGAGAATCTTTTGTTTTTCTAAGTAACTGTAAAGTTCATTATAAATATATTTCTCGAATATTTTGGAAAAGATTGGCAAAAGCGCAATAGGTCTATAATTCTGCATTAGTTGCTTATTACCTTTTTTATATATAGGTTTCGCAATGGAGACCTTAAACCTTAGAAAAAACATCACTCCTTTTTTTCTAAGGGGTTGGCAGAGGACATAGTCAATGTCAAATAATTTCCTTCAAATAGACACATAAACGTCAAAATTAACGAGAAAACGTAAGAACGACATATTTATTTATAGTTAATTAAAACGGCATAGGTCCAATTACATTAATTAACATAGAATTATAAAGATTAAAATAAAATAAGCATTCAAATAACATACAATACAAAAATTAAATTCTAATTCTAAGATATACAATTCGTGGATAAAATTATTGGTACTTATTTGCGTAAATGGTTAAATAAATTAAAAACATCATAAGCTAACATGTAACAGTGGACACCCTCGCATATTGTCTCTCACAAAACACCAGACAGGCACGCATTATTTTCTTCCATTCATCAGCAAACACATCACATTCAGGGTCGGCAGTCAGGAGGGCGTTTAGCATCCTTTTTTTTTTTTTTTTTTTGTGTTGAAATTATTAAATAACTTCTCCCGCTCTGGGTGGAGCGGGAGGGCGTGTCAGACTCTTACTGACTAAAACCCACCCGTGTTCCTTCCGTTGCCTGTACGTTGCCAGGGGCCACGGTTTCCCTTTCGGACTTTCCCGCAACCCCGGCAGGCATCGGTCCTATCGGACCCCTTCACTTGCATCTCTTTGAGGCGCGCGTGGAACACAACGCGCCGTCGACCCAGGCCTGGTCCTTATCGGACGGCGAGCTACCCATTGCTCACCGTCCGCAAGCCCGCGCCTACGGTGGCCGGGAATCAGCCTGCGTTTTCCGACGCCCAGGGCGTCTCCTGCGGCGGCTAGGGGTGTGAGGGCACGAAATTTGCCTCTCCCTCACGCGTTCTGCCTCCTCCTTCGCGAGCATTACTGCTTCGCAGAAGGAGGTGACGGCCTCCCATGCCCTCTCGCTCCGTACCATGGCCTGGACTAGGGCCGGACGCGAGAGATCCCCGCCGCCAATCGCCTCCACGAGGACACGGCGATGCTCTGCCCAAGCCGGACAGACCTCCACCGTATGCTCAACCGTGTCCTCCGGGCGATCCACGCAGTGATGACACCCGGGCGTTTCCTCCCGCCTGGGCGTTTAGCATCCTTAGGGTTCGACATACCGGGGATTCAGCTCTAGCAACAGATCTAGATAGCGGTAGTGCGAACAGGTTATGACGGCGGCTTTGACGGTGCCCAAGGAAAAGTCCGTGGAGCTCAGGGCAGTCAATACGACCGCTTAGGGTTTTACAGGCAATCGTGAGCTGATCAAAGCCCCTTCTTACCTCCAATGAGTTGAAGCCCAACATCCCTAGAAGATAGTTCGTTGGGTACATGAATGGAAAGTAATGGTACAGTCTTTGATACAAAAATCTCAGGAAGGTTTTCTGAACTTTCTCAAGCATCAGTGTCAGAGACGCAGTATGTGGATGCCAGACACAGGCGCTAGACTCGAGTTTACTCCGAACCAAAGTGGTGTATAGAAGTTTAATAATACTGGGATTGCGAAAGTCACGAGCGTTCCTCAAGACAAATCCCAGACGCCTGAAGGATTCCTTTTCAATGGCAGACACGTGGTCTCTAAATGTCAGACTGCGGTCGAAAGTCACTCCTAAGTCCTTAACGCTGGTGACACGGGACGCTGGTAACGCTCATGCATGAAAGGCGAGGCCTTAACCAAGGCCTTACTAAATATATATATATTTTACTTAACTATACATTTCTTTTTCAAAAACGAGCTGTTCGAGCAATTTACCAGCTCGGTGCCAGAGTTTCTCTGAGAGATTTTTTCAAAGATATCGGTATCCTCACAGTGGCATCACAATTCATTTTCGCCAACATATTATATATTAGGCAAAATATACACTTATATACTAAAAACAGTGATATACACAATGTTAACACTAGAAATAAGGACAAACTACGTACTCCCTTTCACCGGCTTCATAAGGTTCATAACTCATTTGTTGGGCTTGGTATAACCTTTTATAACAAGCTACCTTCTTCTTTGCTAGATTTGCCTTTTAATGCGTTCAAAACTAAAGTAAAATCCAACCTCTCTTCAAAGGCATACTATTCTATCAACGACTACTTAAATGATAAGAATAGTTGGTCGCTGTGATTAACTCAAGACAATGTTTAAATGTTCTTTCTCCAGAATTAGCTTACTTACTGACAGGTTATATGAGTTTATTTAATTGTTTATAATTTTACTAATTTTACTTTATTTATTGTTGACATAATCTACTCATTACAATGTTTTTTTTTATGAGTTGTATTGCAACATGTGGTTAGCTAGCGACCTCGATAATTTTTTACTTTACCTCAATGGTCCTAGTTTATCAATTATAACTTCTAGTTACAGCTATATGTAAGCGGGCACGCCCTTTATGTCTGGAGGCTTTTATTTAGATATTGTTTTCGTTAAGTTATTTTTATTTCTGCTTGAGTATAGCTCTCGATGTTTTTGGTTGGTATATTGGCGTGTGCTAGCTGTCATATGGCTATTAATTTTATAATTTAAATTATGTTTTGTGTTGCGTAATGTAAATATCATTTTGCATACTATTATATAGAATCTTTTTTACTGAACAGACAGCTGTGCTGCTGGGGAGTTTGTTGCGCCACTTCTTCTTCCCAGCTAAAGCACTAGGAAGTGGTGAAGGGTGGGCGTTTTGGGGGACTGTCTTATGTAATTTTGACGTTTGAAAAGTGCTGATTCTCAGCCTAGTTTGAATAAATGACTTTTGAATTTTGAATTTTGAATTTCTTTCTTTTCCAAACAAACACAAAATACGAGCATACCTACCTACACATTTCTAAGGTGCCAACCCTAGTGGGGCAGAATTCATAAAGACTGCCCGATGGGGCAAAGTGGAATGATTCGTTAATTTTTGGAAAATCTTTTGTTATGTTTCCATTATTCGACTGGTATATGAATTTGCGCGGGGTAGGTATAAACACAACTAAAAAGTGAAAAATAAAAACTTTTTTCCAAAAAAAAAACAACCGACTTCCAAAAAAAACACTAAAATATTTTTTTTACAAAACAAAAACCACCGAATTCCACAAAAATACACTTAAAAGAGAAAAATAACTTGAATTTCGGAAGTCGGTGGCAAAAACGAAAATACAGATCCATATAGTTATATTTTAAGATGATTCGCAGTTCGTATAGTTGAAGCCGTGATATAGTTATATCCCAAGGGAAATAGTTATGAATTGCTTTCATATAAATACGGTAGGTATATTTTATTATATATGAGTTAAAAAAAAGTTAGTTAAAAAGTTATTTTAGTGTTTTTTTTGGAAGTCGGTTGTTTTTTTTTGTAAAAAAGTTTTTTTAAATGTTTGATGTAAATTGATGCCCTGAATCACAGGTTTTCACAAACCTAGATCAGGCAGATCTTAATTACAGTTAGAATTAAATATTACTCGATTGTAATTAATCGAAATCATAATTTTACTTTATACTTGAATTTTTATTTTATTTATATTTATTGTCAATTTACTCGTATCTATAAAAAACATAATCTACGTAAGAAAAAATACATTTTTTTAGTAAAAGAGTTAATAGACATAATTATAGTACAAGAAATAGGGACCTATTAGTTCAACCAGGTTTCAGACTGACTAAAGTAAACTCATCTTTCATGGGGTACTGTATAAATGTTACAAAAATTCCTCCCCAGATACTTCAACTATATGAGACGAAATTCAAATCTTGTATAAAACGCACACTATGTAGGCAGGCATATTATAAGTTAGAGGATTACATCACTGATAAAAATGCTTGGCTCATTGTTGGTCCTGCTCCACAACCACAACTAATAGATTAACTTTTTGAAAATACTGTTGAAGCTGCGGAAGATTGTAAGACCATCTTTGTATTGTATAAACTGAATTTACTTTGTATTATATAATTGCATAGCACAGGTGTGAGTATTATGTACTAAACCATTGAGTTACCATTTACCGGGTAATATGTCTATCACTAACTTGAATTTGCCCTGGCGGCTGTGCGTAAGTCATACTCACTCAGATGTCTCGCTGATGGTGTGTTGGATCATTTAGCTCCCTTCAAATGGTTGAGCTGAATGGTGCTGATCCATGCGTCATGTTCGTGAACGGGCGCCGTCAGTTGGGACTGGTCATCTCTTAGCTGCCATGGCTTATTTTAATTTATTTAAATTTTTGAATGGTTCTTAGTTTTTATCTTTTTATTACGGACGCTTTTAACGTGCACGTCGATATATTTACACATAAGTTAGATTCAAGCCATTCTATTACAGACTGTACAGCCTCGTGTATTTTATTTTCATGGGTAGAATTTTTAGTGTTATAGGGCACTATCACATAAATATCATCAGCGAATAAATAGGACACTATCATAGTAAAAATCTGGTAAATCATTAATCTAAAGTAAGAATATCAAGGGGCCCAAAACGCTCCCTTGTGGTACACCATATTTATTCAGTTTTGATGAGGATCTGTAGACAGTGGATTCAAGATTAACATTTAATTAAACATACCACATAAACCATCGCGGGTTTAACAGAGGTACGGCCAGACACGGCAACTCGGTGTCACTTCATATTATTAATTAATGAACCATTGGGTACACAGATATATTTACCCTATTTATTTTTTTCTAGAGCGATCTGCGATCTAGAAAGTATCTTTTTAACACTTTTGAGCAGTTCTTTGCATTTATAAGATTACAGATTTCCACAGGTAAATCATTCATCATTCATATACGATGGTACTCGTAGCATGCATTCCCACGTCTGTGCTCCATAAGCATTATTAGATTTAGGTTCGATAAATGTCGGTAAGTAGGTCAAACAACGCAACGAGTTTAGTCTTACGTATTTACGAATATTACTTATATTATGGTAATTCTCACTTATAACGCGTAAACGAACCTTGTCAAAGAAATGTACAATTTGGCAGTGCCGTATCATTATCCCGTATAAACCCGTATCATTATCATGGAATTCATGTTTTATTCTTGTGGGTACAATCGTTTTCAAAATCCATAACTGTAACTTGTAAATGTCCTCGACGTAAGTCTTGTATGTGCGCCCGTAGCTACTTAGGCCATAATCAATTACGGAGTCGGCCAGTGCCAAATACAATGTTCTAAGTGTTCTATAGGGTAGTTTATACTTAAGTATCGATAACTTCGCCAAAATTGACCTAAGCTTATTACAACTATGGAATGCTTTATGTTCTCTGGAAAAATTCCTTGTGACAATGAATTTTCTATAATATGGTTAAGAACAGGAGCTACAACATGAGCACTTGCCTTAATAATCCGTGTGGAGAAAGAATCATAAACTACTGCTTTGGTGTCGTTTAATGTGTTTTTTTAGCTGTTTGCCGTCGAGGTCAGGGCAATCCAAAAGTGTAATTTTCGACACGAGAGCCTATCGAATGGTCGTGAATAGGTATGCAGGCGTCCCATGGTGGATACTAACCTCTTCAGTGATCATGTTCCAGTCCTTCTCGCTCAGGCCCAGTCTGAGGTCAGCCGCGTCTCCTGCTACTGGCACGATCTTCTCTCCGAAGTTTGGTTGTTTCTCTTTAAGCATGTCGTACACCTGGAAATTATAATGGAGTTATCAACATCATCAATATCATATATATCATCATAACCTAACCTTTTCCCAACTATGTTGGGGTTGGCTTCCAGTCTAACCAGATAACCTAGCCGTAGGTAATATTTTAAGTAGGTAAATATTTAATTGATCTGTATCTTGGGGCTTGAACATTAATGCTGTATAAATAATGTTTGTATTAAGGATCGGTTCTGTGGTTTAGGTGTGAAAAGCTAACAGATAGACAGACAGTTAGGTACTTATATTCGAATTGATAATATTAATTATGGGTTAATTTTATTATTAAGTACGAATTAATGATACATACAGGATCCTGTAGCATTTCAGTCAGTCTCTGTTCGATGGGTTTCCCCTTCTTAGGCCTCAGCAAGATGTAGACTTTCGAGACCTGCGTCGCTCTACAAGTTAATAATATTAAATTAGAATGAGGGTATTATAACATAGCATAACATTACGCCAGAGGGTATTTATTTGACATTATCCTCATCAATAGCCTATCCATTACTGGACCATAGATATGACTTTCAATAGCCGTGCTATCTGTAGGCTGAAATTTAATTCATTGAAAATATTTTAAACACGAAAAAAAATGCCAATTAAACTTAAGTAGGTAGTTTTTTTTAATCCATATGTAAAAAAAAACGGTGGTTTTGGCCTAAATGAAGAAGCATCATGGTTAGAATATGTGGTTAAAATATTGCCGATGAATTAAATTTCAGCCTATATGTGGCCTGTATGTGGTAATATTATACTTAAACTGAGTGAAATAACGTGCCGTTGGGGCACGTTATTTCACAAATGTTTCACCAAAACATCATTGACAAATTAGTTTGCAACCAATGTTTCATATATTATTTATTTCGCATACAACTTATTCCGCAAATGTTTTATTTTATAAACACTCTTATTTAGCAAATGCTTCTCATGACAAATGTTTCGCATGATATTAATCATTTATACATTTTTCATTTAATATTTTTGTAAAATCCAGTTTATACTAAATAATTATCATTTTATAAAAAAATATCTAAACTACTCACAAAGTAATCATGGTTGCAATTTCCATTTCGGTCAAATAATTTACAGGCAATTAGTGAAGTTCTTTAAACCTACTAAAGTATTTTTTTAACAAATCATGTTTTTGCCAATCGTTACTTGTCAAGTGAAATTAATTTTCGTTGAAATGACACGACACCTTTCACACAATCTTCCGCTATTCTCACCCAGCTGCTACCAGCCACCCTGAGGTCGTCCTACCTTTCGCTTGTCGAGCTAGAAAGGATAGACTATTGCCACTTCAGCTTGCTTCGGTATTCAATAGGCTTTCTCGACTATTTTGATTCCCTGCGGAATCACATCATGCTGGATTCAATCTATCAGAAAGACTCCAAGCAAATCACTTCCATAACTCGCTTAGAGACTTAAAAAATTACATGGTCGGAACTTAACTATGATTATTATTTTTTGACTAGCCTTTAGCATAACCAGCCTATAATGTGAGAGGGAGTGGGCCGTTTTCCACCACACGGCTGGAAACGTGTGTGCATGGTGGATGTTATGTCTTCGAATTTTTGGTCCTAGGACATGCCAGAGTCCTCACGATGTTTTCTAGTTTTGAGAGCAGTGCTGATGTAATAATTACATTTGACTGACATACATTGACTAGCCTATAGTGAACCTCAAGTGGATAAAACAAGCTGAGTTATATCCTCACCTGAAGAGTTTCTCGATGAGCTGTTTGCCGAGGAAGCCGGAGCCTCCCGTCACGAACACGGTGGCGCCGCTGTAGAATTTCTGCACGGCAGAGTCGCCGCGATCCGTCGCTTCGTGCATTGCCTTGTGACGAAGCAAGAGCCTGGCTTCGAACTCCTGGGCAGGATCCATAGGTTCTATTTCCACCATGGTTCAGGTAAGCCTTAGGAAAGTAAACGAGACCGGTCAGACATACCGTTTCCTGTCTCACGCGCTGTTTCGCTCAACGCTCTCTTGGACGCTAAACCTGACTATGATATGAGTATGCGGACGAATGGAAGTATATCTAGAGTATTGTCAATATAACTGTTGTTTGTGACCGCGTCATATTTAGTGATTGGGCAACACCAGGTATTTACAAAAGTAGGCAAAGGTTATTTGAATTGTACCATGAAAAAACATATAACCATGATGAAACTTTTAAAGAATTTCTTAAGAAATATTCTAAAACTTTTAAAAGAGCCTGTTCCTCAGCAAAAGCCATACACATTAAAAATAAAATACACACATCAACACGGTCTAGGGATATTTCATACTCAATTAAATAACTCGAAAAGTACTGGCCGCATTGTAATCTTTCATACACCGATTTGTTTGTAATTTATCTCAGACTAATTCCAAATTCAAATTTTTGAAAATTCTTTTGTTTCGGTGGCATAAAAATGTCTTGATGTGTAGGAGAGGGAATTTTCATTTGTGCGAAATTTAGAAAACAATACGAATTACGTTTAGTTACAGTTTTTTTTCATTTTTAAACGAAAGATAAAGTTAAAATTGAGGTATTGTAGCCATGCAACGCCAACATTTGACGAGGGCGGAGATGTTACGAGCTGTGGGAATGCTGGAAGCTGGGTCTGTTCAGCGTAATGTTGCTGAGGCCATAGGGACCCACCAAAATGTAATTTCAAGATTGTGGACATGCTATCGTGCCACAGGTGAAGTAGCGGAGAGGCACCGGGGGCCAAGTCGCATCACTACCCCCAGACAAGATCGATTTTTGCAAATTACTGCGCGAGCTCAACCAAATGCAACGGCGACTCAATTGGTCCAAAGGCTGCGAGTGGAACACCAAGTGCTTGTGAGTGACCAAACTGTAAGAAGGCGATTGCATGAAAGCAATCTACGCTCTCGTAGACCACTCCGGGTCCCACCTTTACGGAGAGGCAATCGTGGACGACGATTAGAATGGGTTCGGAACCACGTGGACTGGGGCCGTGAGCAATGGTCCAATGTGCTGTTCACAGATGGATCCAGGTTCGGCTTCCATCCAGATTCACGAAGGACGCGTGTTTGGCGAGTTCCTGGACGATGGAGCCGTCTTCGGAACCCTCAGGAAGTTCACCCATACCAAGGAGGAACAATTATGGTTTGGGCAGGAATTCGTCTTGGAGGACGGACGGATCTCGTTTGGGTGCGGGGCAATATGACGGCAGAACGATACGTCCAACAGGTGCTGGGGCCCGTAATCTTGCCCCACAGAACACAAATGGGGCAAGATTTCCTGCTCATGCACGACAATGCCCGGGCACACACGGCGAGAACGGTAGCAGCTTGGTTACATACACACAATGTTAGGGCCTTAGACTGGCCTGCTCAATCGCCAGATCTAAATCCCATTGAGCATGCGTGGGATATGCTGCAAAGAAGAGCTCTGAAGGAATTTCCTGAAAATCTAGCTACAGAAGATCAACTTTTTGCGCACCTCAGAAGGACATGGGACAATATTCCGCAGCAAGACATTGACAACCTTGTTCTGAGCATGCTGAATCGTTGCCGATGTGTTATGAACATCATGGGCGCTTTCTCAGACTACTAACTTCAAGTTTATAAACACAAATTAAATGATTTTTCTATTTTTTTCAGTTTTTACTCATAAATTAAAAGTTAATTCATATACGGTTTCCGTCTATACTTCATTTTTTTTCCATAAAATCCTGAAATTTTAATCGAAGTACCTTAACCATTATTAAAAAATGGTAGAATATTAAATAACGTATCTTTTAAATATATACATTAGGGTGGAACGAAAAATTTTTTTATTTGGAATAGTTGTATTAAGTTGCCAATTGCCATCAATTACCTCCATTAAAAATATAAATATTATCAGACAACGGTAAAAGCCCCCGCCATGACTTCGAACATTTACAAAATCGACAATTTAGGCGCTATTTGCGCGACCTACAAAATAGTACAGAATTTATTAAAATAGGTTTTTATCATTCAAAAACATATTCAAATATAGTTAACTAGCTGTTTAAATCAAATATTTTATTATTCTAATATACTATGGCGCTGTGACAGAGGAGCAAAGTACGGGACGAAGCGGGGGGCGGCACGCGCCGATCTTCTAATTGCAGTGTTTTGTTTCAACTAGTATCGATAATTGTCTCAAGGTGAAAGGTCGCGCGCCAATTATTTTCACAAGTACTTGTCGATTTACGTTTTTTAAGTGTATTAACATGACTTCTACGAGACAAAATTTAAAATGTCCGATATTTGGTGAAAGTGCAGAGTTGAAAGAGAATATCCTACCTACGTATGAAAATGTGATGAAATTCTATGAATAGGTTCGACAAGACTTAAAAGTAAAGAATAACACAACAAAAGAACCTACGTTTTTGGAAATTGCCCAAATAGTTGGAACGAAAATTGAAGAGTTGTGGATAAAATCTTCAATTCCAATTGTCACTCACAAACGAGTCTTACAATTACTAAAATGTTATCACTCAAAATGTTATAACTTGAAAAAGTCTTTGAAGAAACTGAAGGTAGAAAAATTAGAAGAGTTCAGAGTGCAAAGTAGAAAGCTTTTTGACATAGCTGCATGTAAATGTAAAGAATTTGTAAGCTGTACTTGTATGAGAGAAAAAAAAGTGCCAAAAGAGGAACAAAAATTTTTAGAAGATCAACGCACTAACAGACTAATGGCTTTAGGAAGAACGGATCTTATCCAGAGTAAAAAATTGCAGAATATAAGGTTACGTGCTCTAAAACAAGAAATTAGGCATAATTCAAATACACGAATTGAAGAAATTCCCTCTACTTCGTATCAGCTAAATACTCGTAGATCTGAAGTTAGTTCTAACCGTCCTACTTGTTCGTCGGCCGCAGAAAGTCTTGACACTGCTGACACAGTGGATCAAAAGCCTATAAAGCTCACGGATGCCAGTCTTCATAGCTTGACGACTGTATGCGATAGATATGGAGTATCTGACCGAGCTGCGGCGGCTATCGTATCATCTGTTTTGTGTTCTGTTTCTAATGCCGACTCTGAGGCGCAGTCGGCTAACGTCGTGGACAGGATGAAACTAAGAAGAATGAGACAGAAAGTACGCAAACAAATTTTAACAGAAGAAAGAGTAACAGAAATTCCAGCATTATATTTCGATGGAAGGAAAGACAAGACAGCTAAAACTGTTTTAAAAGGATCGAAGAGGTTTAGAATGATTGTACAAGAGGAACATATTTCGATTATAAAAGAACCAGGTTCTGTTTATGTTGGGTATGTGGTTCCAACATCGGGCAGTGCAAGAAATATTGAAAGAGCTATCCACAGCTTTTTGACGACTGAAAAGATATCACCAGCGAGTTTAATGGCTGTTGGCTGTGATGGAACAAACACAAATACAGGAAAAGTGGGAGGCGTGATTCGTCTTTTGGAAAATAGGCTATCTCGACCATTGCAATGGATAATTTGCCTCTTACACGCCAATGAGTTGCCATTGAGGCATTTATTTACTTATCTGGATGGCCCAACTGCAGGACCTAAATCCTTTGCAGGTCTAGTTGGTAAAGCATTAGAGACATGCGAGACACTGCCGTTGGCTCACTTTGAGAAGATAGAAGGTGAACTACCTCCACAAATATCAACAGATCTGAGTACAGACCAGAAATATTTACAAGAAATTACTACAGCTGCTGTCATAAATGGATCGTGTCCTCCTGAGTTGTTACACAGAAGCCCAGGTAAGCTATCCCATGCCCGCTGGTTGACAAGAGCTAATCGCATACTGCGTTTGTATATTTCTACGGAAAATCCACAACCAAATCTTGTGACTTTAGCAACGTTTGTCGTAAAATCATACGCTCCTGTCTGGTTTGCCATCAAAACACATTCATCCTGCAAAGATGGCTCAAAACATTTATGGAAGCTCGCTAACAGCACTAGATATTTATCCGACGAGTTGTTAGCGATAGTGGACCCTGTTTTAATTCGAAACAGTTACTTTGCTCATCCAGAAAACTTGTTGTTGAGTATGATAACAGATTCACGTAAGCACATTAGAGAACTCGCTGCAAGACGCATTTTAAAGGCTCGTCAAGTGAATAAAAATTCAGTTTCGCGCGTGTTTGAGGTACCAAAAGTAAACTTAAATGCACTTTCTTACATAGACTTGATTGACTGGCAACAAAATATATACGAACCCCCAATACTGATAAATATTTCCGATGAGCAGTTACAAGATCTGATTGAAAATGGAGAAGATGCAGTTTTGGAGTTTATGAGACTGCGTTGCCACACCCAGGCTGTGGAAAGATCAGTAAAAGTTGTGACAGCTCTAAGTGTATGCGACAAGGCAAGAAGAGAGGGATTCATAAAATCTAAATTAGCGTCTCGAAAGCTCATGCCAAAGTTTGAGACGAAAAAGGATTTTTGCTATAAAAACTGACGTTATTCATACCGACATTACTTTCTAAACCTGTGTTACCTTTTAAAATAAATGATTCTATTAATTAAAATATACTTTTATTTTAACATTTACATGCATAACATATTATATTTACTTAATATTTTGATTATAGGGTGTAACTATACAAAACGTCTATAAAAACTAAAAAAATCAAATTTCAAGTCTATGGCGGGAGCTCAAGCTGTTGAGCTAGAACTTCCAAATTAAGGTATGTTATTAACAATTATATAAAGCAATTTTTACCTGGTATTCCGACTCGAAATTTGAAAAAAAAATGTTTTTTCATACAAAAGTGTTCCACCCTAATAAAAATATAAATAATTAACACATTGATAGTAATTCGCTTTTTTAAAAATATCCCTAGACCGTGTTGATGTGTGTAATATCTTCTGGGAATAAAATTAAAACAACTTGGAATATTATTAATTCTGAAACGGGAAGAACGACAGTACGGAATCGTGACTTCCATCTAAAAATCAATGATGTAGATATTAAGGCAGACGTAGAGGTGGCAACAGAGTTTGAAAATTTCTTCACTAATATTCCCATTTTAACAACCAAAACTCTGTCATCGTCGTCCTCAACTTCTGCTTACTCAATATTAAAAGAATGTATACCAGAATGTGAAAAACTTTTTGAATTTACAATTGCTACTGCTAAAGACATAATAGAATCTTTTAAAGACCTTGATGTAAAAAAAACTGCTGACCTTTGGGGATTGTCAGTACATACCATGTCTTCAATAATTGATGTTATTTCACCCTTTTTAGCAATTGTTTTTAACTCTTGTATTGCATCTGGTGTATTTCCTGATCTGATGAAACTAAGCAAAGTGATTCCACTGTTCAAGTCTGGCAGCACAACTGATCCTACGAATTTTCGGCCTATTTCGATATTACCTACATTGAGCAAAATCTTTGAAAAATTAATTTTGAAACAAATGTTAGGACATTTTAATTCTCATCATTTACTACATCTGAAACAGTTTGGTTTTACAAAGGGTCGTTCAACCACAGACGCGGGCGTGGAATTACTGAAGAGCATATTCGAGGCCTGGGAGGAGTCGCAAGATGCTCTTGGCATTTTCTGCGACTTGTCCAAGGCCTTCGATTGCGTACATCATGATACTCTCATCAGGAAACTTTACCACTATGGTTTGAGGGACAGGGCTCTCGACCTTCTGACTTCTTATCTGAACAACAGAATTCAGAGGGTCGATGTTAATGGCAAGAGATCTGCAGGATCTGCGGTCACCATGGGCGTTCCACAGGGTTCAATTCTAGGTCCTTTCTTGTTTTTAATTTATATAAATGACTTACCTTATCACATAAGGGATAATCATAAGATCGTATTATTCGCAGATGATACTTCCCTTATTTTTAAAATCAAACGTCAGTTAGTCAACTTTGAACAAGTGAACGATGCGCTCTCTAAAGTTGTGCATTGGTTTAATGTAAATAATCTTCTCCTGAATGAAAAAAAGACTAAACTCATTAAATTTGCAACGCCAAATGTCAGGCAGCTAAATACCAATGTTCAAGTTAATGGAATAGAGCTGGACCCTGTTGAGTCGACAGTTTTTCTTGGAATCACTATTGACAGTAAATTACAGTGGGGCCCACACATAGAAAAATTGTCAGGAAGGCTAAGTTCGGCCGCGTACGCTGTTAAAAAAATTAGGCAGATAACTGACGTAGATACAGCCCGAATTGTTTATTTTAGTTATTTTCATAGTCTTATGTCATATGGAATTCTTCTCTGGGGAACTTGTTCGGAAATTAATACTATCTTTGTTCTACAGAAAAGGGCTGTTCGAGCCATTTACAACCTAGGTCCGCGAGATTCCCTTCGAGAAAAATTCAAAGAAATAAATATTCTGACTGTAGCGTCACAATATATTTTTGAAAACCTATTGTATGTACACAAAAATATATCTAATTTTAAAAAGATTTCCGATATTCATAGTTTAAATACGAGGAATAAACACAACCTCGCTGTACACCGCACTCGTCTCCACAGAGTAGGCAACTCGTTCATGGGTCAATGTATACGCTTTTACAACAAACTTCCCATCGACATTCGAAACTTACCCATTAAACGATTTAAAAACTGTATTAAAACCAAACTTTGCAAAAAAGGGTACTATAAAATTTTAGATTATTTAGATGATAAAAAAGCTTGGGATTGAGCTGCTCGCTCTGCTAAGCCTTGTGCAAAAATCATAAAATCAATACCAGTATTATATAAAAATTACATACAAAATGACATTATTACTTTGTAAAGTATTTTTTTAATTTAATTTTTTAAATTTTTGTGAATGTGAGGACTATGTGGATTTTTTAATTATTATTATTTTTTCTTTCTTATTTAGTTTTAATGATGGTCTGGCAGTTTGAGTAGTTTATGAGGCCTACCCAAATGTCCTTTCTTTGGTATTGTTCGTCGAGTTGAGCTCCTTAAGTTCTGGGTTGAGCTCCACGATTACTGACAAATGCTTGCACTGACAGGACAGGTCCACTCAAATCTGTGTGGTTCTTTTCTCAAAAGACCATTTCAGACACTAATCTACATGGTCCTCATATGGCTTGACCAAGATTATGTCTGGACTTTAAAAGAGACTATGACCTCTGAGTTTGTTTCGGCCTTTCTTCTCAGAGTAGTCAGATAGGAAACGCCGAACTCATCTAGCTAATTTTTAATATTTTTTTTAAGATGACGTGTAAAAGTGATTCCAATATCCTATTTACAGAATAAACAATTTCATTTCATTTCACTGTCATCATCATCTGCCTAGAATTTTCCCAACTATTTTGGGTTTGGCTTCCAGTCTTACTTGGAGCCACTGCCTATCTGACCTTCACAACCCAGTTACTGGATAACACGATACCCCTTGGCAAGACTGAATATCAGACTTTCGGGCTTCTGACTACTCGAGTAAGACTGTCGTTTTGGGAAATAATATTCTTACTTGTGTCTTTTAGTTGTGTAGCTATTAAATAACAATACCAGCCTGGGTCTACCCTTAATAGCAGAACTTTTTATATCATAATACTATTTTGCATAACAGCGGATAGCATAAACTTCATTTCGCAGAAAATCGTTTGGCATACACTCATTTATCATAATTTCAAAACTCATAATTTTGTACGTCAGAATCATCTTTAGGCATTAATTTAATATTCATAATAGTTAAAAAGAAGAACCATTATATCGCAGAAAATCGAGCTTATCGTCGCAGATGGTTTAAACGCTCACTACCGTGGCTGAGGCTGGCCGGCGATTCGCCGGCTAGCAAGTCAAAGCTGCTGCTCCTCAGTCAGCTCGCGGGGCACGTCACCCCTTCGCGCCAAAGCGCGCTTAAATTACTCTCTAGGGGCCTACCCCTACCCACGGAGTCGGTTTTGCAGCGATTCGTTTCTGTCACAAACTTTTGTAGCACAACATATTGACTTTTTAATACAATATTTTAATTTAATTTAAGATTAAAAATGCAATTTTGAAGAAATGGCATCATGCCTAATAAAATTATTCCAAATAAAATTCTGCCATCTTAATAGTACGCCATTGTAAATTCGGACATAATTATAAACATTCCGCCAAACAATAATCTTATTAAAAACTTTTTACGCCTTTAAAATATTCGTTTAAAGAAGATTATGCCAAGTGTGTTATAAATGTCAAATAAATTTCGGAGCATCAAGATTCTGCCAGATAGACCCTACCCGCCTATTGCTGTCCCACTGCAGGGCAAAGGCCTCTTCTCATACAGAGAAGGCACGAGCATTGATCACCACGCTTGATCAAGAGGGGTTGGCGATTTCAGACTTATTTATTTATTAACTATAAGTCCAGGTTTCCTCACGATATTTTCCTTCACCGATATCACTAATGTCCAAGATAAACTCAGAAAGCACATTATATGAATTAAAACAGTCATATTGGTACCGCTTGATGACATTTAAATATTATTCATGAGAATGAACAAGACTTACCAAGTTAAATGGTACTGTAGTTAGCACTAGGTCAACAACTATTCTTTTCAACCACTGGCTTTAAAATAACTTACAGCAATTTACACATAAATAGACGAAAATATGTTTAGTTAGTTCACAATTATACATAATTCATGGGATGAAAATAAATATGGTGATTCTACATTTTTTTTGTAAGTTTACCTTGAATTTACCATTTCCGTGTTAATTTACAGGTTTAAGGAGTTTGATCTTTAGGGCTCCGTACCCGAAGGGTATCAATCGGAACCCTATTACTAAGCCTGCGCTGTCCGTCCATACGTCTGTCTGTCAGCAGGCTATATCTCATGAACCGTAATAAGTACCTAGACAGTTGAAATTTAAACAGATTATGTATTTCCATTGCCGCTGTAAGAACAAATAATAAAAAATAAATCAATCTGCCTGCCTTTTTCCAACTATATTGGGGTCGGCTTCCAGTCTAACCAGATGCAGCTGAATATCAGTATTTTACATGGAGCGACTGCCTATCTGACCTCCACAACCCAATAACTGGGTAATACAATACTCCTTGGTAAGACTGGTTGTCAGACTTTCGGGCTTCTGACGACCTGTCAAAGATCCACGAATGACAGCCGGGACAGCCGGATAAGAACGTGGCGACTGTTGAATTGTCCATACAAACGTAATACCTAAATGATTTGCAATTTAAGCATATTGCAAGCATATTATGTTGATATTCGGATTGAGACAGTATTTATCTAAGCTTGTACATCATTTTTTTTTTCCAAAAAGCTTACTAAAATGAAGTTATAGCGAATTGAATTTCACACATTTTTACAGCGTAAATGCATGTTTTCATATTGTTTTTTCTGTATTAAAAACAACAATATTTGTAATATTGTTTCAGCAGAAGCATAGCTTATATTATCAAGATACAAACTATCGAAAAAAATAAATGGAAAGGCATTAAGTTTTCATTCATCATTTTTGGTATTACGGAACACACCCAAATTTATCACTTTTCGATAGCTAGTAGTACTATCGCGTTAAGCAATATTTGTCAATGTGTGCGTAGTCGTACTGCTCACTGTAGGTCTATCTCTCCGACTGGCACTCACACTAGCACAACGTGCTTGGTTGGAGTTCGTTCCAGATACTTTATCACAGTATTAGACGATTAGGTACTTTACTGTGCTGTACGTGCGTACTTATTTGTTTGCTAAATTGTATTGTAATTTTTACCAGATTAAATTGGTAGAAATCATCATATAACGAAAAAAGCGTAATGGTTCATGCGGCTTTTCCCTGATAAAGTGTGAATTTGGTCAAAATTAACATCCAAGATGGCGGTGCGAAAATTTTCAAGTTTTTCATCATGGGTACCGTTTTCATGGTTTTTGAGGGTGCTAATAGTGCCGATAGTGACGTTAACATTTAAATCCAAAATGACGGTTGCGAACATATTAGAATTTTTCGTCATAGGTGTTGTTTTATAGTGAGGTCAAAATGTAAATCCAAGAGGTCGGATGCGAAAATTTTGTTTTTGTTTTAAATTATACGTGAAAAAGAACTTCGTTCCTGACGGCGGCGGTCCCCAGATCGCACACGTTTTTTAATTAATAACCAAATTATCAAATCAAATCAAATCGTTTATTTGTGATACATGGGTTACATGCAGGTGTTCATTACAATATTATACATATACTAATAATGTTCATTCCATGATCAGCCACTTCGGCATACAAATTATTAAATAACAATAATAATAATTATTGAAAAGATGAGTCTAAAATTCTAATTCCATTTCAGATTAAATACAAATTATAATAGGTCTTCTTCTTCTAGGCCTATGAAATTAGCGTTTTGTATGAAAAAATTTAAACGAATTTTTTTCATGTATTTTTTATTTGTATTAATCGAAGTAATCACCCATGCAATCAATGCATTTTTGCCAACGCAGTGGCAGTTTATTGATGCCCTTCTTAAAGAAATCAGCTGGACGGGAGGCAACTAATTCTTCAAAGGCATTTTGCACTGCCTCTCGGGTATTGAATTTTTTTCCCGCCAAGAAGTTATCCAAATTCTGGAAAAAGTAGTAGTCTGTAGGCGCAAGATCTGGTGAGTAGGGCGGATGACGGAGAGCTTCCAACCCCAGTTCTTGCAACTTGGAGACCGTCTGCTGTGCAGTATGAGTTCACGCGTTGTCGTGCAGGAGTAGCGGAGACGAGCGATTGACCAATGCTGGTTGGAGATGTGCCAGTTTCTCCATCATTGTGTTCAGTTCTTCACAGTACACATCTGCAGTAATGCTCACCCCGTTTGGTAAGAAGCTGTGATGAATCACACCGGCGCTAGACCACCAAACAGTGAACATCACTTTTCTAGGGGTAAGTTTTCGTTTAGGGCATTGTTTAGGTGCTGAACCAGGATCCAACCAACTTGCTGAGCGCTTGCGGTTATCAAATAGAATCCATTTTTCATCACAGGTAACAATGCGGTTCAAAATTCCTTCATTTGTGTGTCTGTTGAGCAGTACAAGGCACGTCTCGACGCGTACTTCGCGCTGGCGATTATTGAGTTCGTGGGGCACCCATTTGTCAAGCTTTTTTACCTTGCCAATTTGACGCAAATGGACCAATATTGTTTTGACGCTAACGTCGAAAGCTGCTGCTAATTCAGCCGTAGATTGTGTATCACCAGCTTCCACATTGTCGACCAAAGTCTTCGGGCGACCGCGAGGTTCATTTTTCAGGTCGAAATTTCCAGAACGGAAGCGAGCAAACCAATAACAGGTGGTGCGTTGGTTTGTAGTGTTAGCTCTGTAAACGTTGTTGATGTTGCGTGCCGCTTGTGCCGCGTTGCTGACGAAAAAGATTGAAATGCGATGAAAATGTAAAACTAATCAATAAACAAATGACTACTTTTGGAAAAAAAAAACATGTTTTTAAGGTAAAATAATATTAATTTGAAATTAGAATTCTTAGCCAAACAAAAATTATTTTGATTTGAAATGGCCAGTACTGCAGAACGGCAATTTCATAGGTAAAGACCTAATATTATTACTAGTAGTTATGCATGACAGACACAAGATAATCAACAACAATCAATTATCGTCAAGCGGACATGAAACATTTAAAAAGTTCTAGTCTATAAAAATTCATCTACAGAGTAAAAACACTTTTCTATAAGAAATTGGAACAATTTATTTTTTAAGATATTAATATTGCTACATTATTTTATGTCATTAGGAATTTTATATTGGATCTTCGTGGCCATAGCAAAGACACTTTTCCCAAAGAGGGTAGTTCTATATTGACTGGTAAGGTTATTATACAAATTAATTCTATTTCACGATCTGAGCTGTAATGTAAATAGTGATGGATAATGTCTAATAAACATGACCATTTCAAGAATATACTTACAGTTTGCACCACATATACAAGTTATCGGTCAATAATAGTATATACAATCATAAAATTAGGTTAAATTACATAATCTACACAAAATTAGTTGAAATTAAATTAAATTAGACAAAATTATATAGAATTGTAATCAATGGACTAGATATCGGGTAGCTCCAGTGTTCAGGAATCTCAACCTATGCTATGAACTCGGATTTAGGTTTGTCTTGTGATTTGGTATCGAATAACCTACGTTCTTACAAAAAAAATCGTTAATAAATATATACCTACAAGTTCGTAAACAAAACAAAGCTCTTGTTTTGTTTACGGACTTGGATATATTTATTGCCTGGAACCTGGATTTGTGCCCTGTTGATGGCAATAGACTCGCCTCCTATTACATGGGACATGTTCACCAGTTATGTTTAATAACTTGTGAAATACAGTTGTACTACAGGGATACCTCTGCCTAACCCTTCGAGGAATACAGGCGTGGTTCTGATTACCATAACTGTATTTTTATTTATTTCATTGGAATGCGGTCGATAATATATGCTCACCGAACACGACTTTATCACGTTTCGACTCATAGTTTTTTAAATGATGAATATATCAAAATCTCTGAAGTAAGAACATAATTAAATAAATGGGTATTCAAAATCTTTGTTTATTATTTTTATTATCTCCTTTATTTCATTCAAATACTTATTTATTACATTTTTAAATATTAGTATTTAAAAAATAAAAACATTTAAAAATATAAAAAATAGTAGCCCACCGGTATCGGGAACAGGGTCCAAGCTACCCGGCGGTCAGGGCTCCAGAGAGAGGAACCTCCTAACAATGCGATCCGTGTCCAGGAGTACCGCTTTCTGAATCAAGCCCTTAATCCAGCTGCCCAACGAGAGCCTCCTTAGGTATTGGTCGAGACTCTTGGCAACTAAGCCATTGGCTGATATGGCTATCGGCACAATGATCGCTGAGTCCACATCCCTCATGTCGATAATCTCGCTAGCCAAGTCAAGATACTTAATTTGTTTATCTTTCTCGGCTTTCACGAGGTTCCCGTCATGCGGGACCGTTATGTCAATAATCATTGCGCGCCGCTCTCCTCGATCCACCACCACTATATCAGGCTTATTGGCAACAATAGTCCTGTCAGTGATGATGGATCGATCACATTGTACTGGGCAATGTGATATTTCCATTTTCGAGAACTAGGTCGGGCTCATACCTGTAGTACGGTACTTCCGATTCCACAAGGCTGTATTTCAGAGCAAGTTGCTGATGGATAATCCTGGCTACAAGGTTGTGTCTATGCAAGTACTCTTCGTTAGCTAGATGAGAAAACCCTGAGATAATGTCTCGGATTTTTTATTTTTTTATTATTTTTTATTATTCTTAGCTCGGAACGCTGTTATTTATCTGAACTTACGGACATCGTGTAAACATAAATTATTGGAATATTTGTCTTTTACTAATACCACAACTAAGGCTTTGCATAACACTTTACTCTTTTTTAGTAATAACAATATTTAAAGTTTAGTAAAAGGAATACTGAAATAAGACAGAAGAATCCTTTGTTTTTTACCCGACTACGGCGAAGCAAAAAGTAGGGTTATTAAAGTTGAGAGTTGAGACCACCCTAAAGGAAATAAATAAACATAAACAGGCATAAATAAAGACAATAATAATAACTGTCCCAATAATTTATATTTACAATTCCAGCAGCAGCACAGTATACATATCGCACACCGGGTGCTACAACGTCACAAGTAACAAATGACGTTTTTTACACATTGAAAAACAGAAAGAAAATTTAGTCATTATCCCTATTACTACGTTCTCACACTAGTGCTTATAAAAACCCTCAGTTGGTCATTTTGAGAGTTACATTTATGATATTTCTGCACCGGATGTAGATGCATGTTTGACATAATTTGTGATCAAGAACTCATTTTACCAATTTTAGCATATATGACGTTATTGCACCCGGTGAGCGATATGTAAGTAACAGTATTATGTCTTCATAGAAAACGGTCGAAACGATTCAAAATTTCAGTGTACTTATACCAGAAGTACGCAACAGTCTCGAGTGCACGGCAGTTACGCATGGACACAGAAGGTTTATCTACCGAGTGGCCGTAGGTAATAAATAAAAATAATAATATAATAAGGTAGGTCCCTACCTTATTTGTTTGACGTACCTATCTACTAGATTTTCGCTACAAGGCCTAGATCACGAGATAACTTATGTTTAAATATCGGCATGGTAAAGATATTTCCAAAACGTATTACTAGTCTGTGTAAGAACTATTGTATTAGTTCAGGGGAGTGAGAATATTGTATGCAAGCTCAACAAAGTTGTTTATAGCCTTAAACAAGCATCAAAATCTTGGTACGATAGAATTAACAAGATACACCACCAGATGAGAACATATCTTAGACAGTCGATTAAAAGAAATCCGGCTGAAAGCATTATGTGATAAGATGAACTTCTGTCGTTTAACTTCTGAACCATGTGTTTATATAGGTCTGGAAATCAATCGATGATACTCATAGCGCTTTATGTCGATGATTTGATCGTATTTTGTTCTCCGACATTCCAGGAAAAAAACAAAATTAAAGCGAAATTGCAGCAAGAATATGATATCTCGGATCTAGATCCGAGATATCAAATTCTAATCCGAATCCGAATCTGTTGGGCAGGCCCTAGGGCCTGCCCAACAGATTCTTGGTATGATGCTGTCTAGAAAATGTGTAAAGACAATAACTGATGCATATTACGTATCTAATTTAAGTACCGTTAACCGGGGTTACTTTGATTCACGGGATGATTTTGATCGAAACTTCCATTTCATATAAATTTGCGAATTACATAAAATTAAACGCAATTTGGTAGTTTTTTTTTCTAAGTTTGGAACACTGAAGAACTGTCAAATCCTTTTCTGAGAACGCTCTGGGAATTCACCAACAAATTTAATTAAAAAGGTTAATATATTGTTATTATCTTTTTATAGCTAAATAATTGTGCTGCAAAACTTCATGTGTACTTAATTGCGTGATGGTGTAATGAAATTTCTAGATAAACTCCAATATGTGGCCTATTATCGATTAACCAATACGTTGATCATTGTTTTTCTAACCTCAAAATGAATGCAATAACTTGAGTTTGTTTAATGCGGGGTGTCATTGATAGGGTATATGGTGTGAGATTGATCAAATGATCAAATTAATCCCGGAGAGTATGCTCTTTTTTTCAGATGCTTTTTGCTTTTTTTACAAGCTTTTATTTAACTTGCAATGTTCTTTTGCTAAATGAATAAATATTTTGTTAACCAGGAAGATGCCGCGAATTTATAAAAAACTTGGGTCCCGTGAGTACAAAAAATATTCAGAGGCGCGAACAGAAGAAGCGCTAAATCAAACAGTGGAAGGAAGTTTGAGTGGGACTATTGGTAGTCGAAGGTTTCAAATATTTGGGAAATAAAAAATAATTCAAATTGGTTCGCGATGATATATCTGAAATTGAGGCAAGTGTCATATTAGCCTACCTGCCAAAACCAAAGCCTTTTGCGAGTCAGGATAATAATGTTGAATGTATCCAATTTTATTTTAATATAGATATTGCAGAACTTGTAAGAATATTAATTGATTTTTGTGAATTTCTAAGACTTATTACATGCATAGATATAAAAACATTAAGGAACAAAATTATATATCTTGTTGATTTTCTGAACACTAATTATTTCTAAGCTCTTTTTCAGTTTTAATGAAGAGATTTTAAAATAAATAAATAAGAAAGACTGATTATCTAGTTGTTAAACTCTTTGTAAACTAAAATTATGTAAGCACTATTTTTAATAAAGAAATGTAAATGACTCTTACTAGATCAAAGTTACCCCAAATAACAAAAATGACAATATTTATTTTTCCCGTTGGCAGATTTTGATTTTTTAAACTGTATTGGCATTATAATTGGTGTTACTTTGTAATTACGCAATAAAATAGGGGGTATCAAAGTAACCCCATTCTACGTATAACTTTGATCAGACGGTTTTTATTTTTTTCCTCAAAACCAAGCCATCGGTTTTTGCTTATTATTACAGAAATCGAGAGGTATAAAAAAACCGATTATTAGAATTTTTTTGTATTTTTTTTACACCGTCAAATTTAAAAGATATGGACCTTCAAAGTTCAATATTGATCAAAGTAACCCCGGTTTACGGTACACATTTATTGTCGGTCAGTACTATGACCAAAACGGGTTATATATAGTTACTTTTGATAGTAGGTCATGTACTGTTTATGACGGTTATGATGTTTTAGCTACTGGTACTAAGTCAATGGAGTGTATCAACTCGACACTGTGTCAGACAATTGCTGTGCTGAGGATAAGAAAAATACGTCAAGGCCAGCAGCAGCGGTAGCGGGCTCGATATCCCAAGACACGTGGCACAGACGTCTAGGACACCTCAACTCAAGGAGTATGAAGCTTCTACAGTCAGGTATGGCAACTGGTATTAATTATAGTGCGTCTGAATATAAACAATGTATAACATGCATTGAAGGAAAGCAATCTAGATTGTCTGTCCCCAAGAAATCTTATACTAGAGTTACGGACGTGTTGGGTTTAGTGCATACAGACCTATGTGGCCCTATTCATACTCCATCTCTAAGTGGTGCTAAGTATGTGCTGAGTTTCATTGATGACTATACAAGAAAACATTATCTAGTAGGTACTGAGGCAGAGTACATGGCATTGTCTGACACGTGTAAAGAAGCTTTATTCATAAGAAAACTTTTATTTGAGATCCTTGGTACCATAACTAAAGTTATCAATTTTCAATGATAAACAATCTGCTATAAAACTTTGTAAAAACTTTATGTTCCAGTCTAGGACTAAACACATAGATATTGGTGCCGATTCTCTTGTACACCGAACTAAACTAACTAAACTATCACTAAAATTCCTTACTTTTTACTATGAGAATCGTAACGCTATTCTGCAATAAAAAGTCTCTAAACTTAAAAAATATTTTGACACAACTAAATCGAATTTGACAATCGCGACTCCACGTGGTACATACTTGTTTGCCCTACCCCGTGAATTTTTTAGAGCCGGAGGTGCGCAGGGGGGGCAGCCTTGACGTGTTTTATATGGAATTTTTCACGTTTTGCATGGAAAAAAAAAATAAAAATTACCTACGTGTTGATAATTAGGGGTAAAACGGCTCCGCACCGCGTCCTCCGTTCGTCATCTTTTAGAGATAGCAATATTTCGAACTAATTTCGCACGCGTCTCGTCTTGCAATTGCGAGCGTTGTTCGTCTCCCTCTTAATGTGCTTTTCAAGGCACGGAGGAGTCTCGGTTCGTAAAGATCCATATGTAGAGACCTATCCACAGACCAACCCCGGCAAGCGTAGCTTAACCTGATGGATCGACCCGTGCAGAAGTTATTACTTAGCCACGAGCTCCTCTAATAAAAACAATTAAAAAGTCGGCGTAATTTTAGATTGATTGACTGATTTACCTACTGTAATTCAACAGATTGATTATAATATTAATAATAAATGATTTAAATGCGATTTCCTTGTTTTAATTATCTGTGAAATAGCCCTAGTATTTCCTTTTTGATATTTTTTGTTACGTTGTTCATTTTTGTAACGGTATTCGTTTTTCTTCAATTTTATAACTGTACAAAAATTTTGAATATCACCCAAATATGTAACATATTTAATCTTAGTTTAAGTTACTGACTGAACGCACAAGTAAGTAGACACTACCAAATCCACTTTTTATTTTTCATGATATTTATTACCACTGACAATACTTGTCTATGAGTTACATTGACATAAAAAAAGCAAGGCGCTTGTGTCAAAAATTGTAAGTGCCAATCTACGGAAATAGTTTTTTTTTATTTATTCATAAAATTTACAGTTGTAGCCATGCACCGATTTTTCCGCCGAGGTTTATCCAAAGCTCCTTTTTTTCGTCACAAGTCCAGTGGGGCAGATCCACTTATAAAACGAGGTGTTTCAAGAAATTAGCCTATTGTCTCTTCGATATGGATGGCACGGCTATTGGTAAACACAAACTTTATGTAATGGAATGGTGTGCACAAGCAAATACGGGTAAATATGCGGTTGATGAGGGAAATTACCATGAACGAAGTAAGAAAAGGAGTTCATGATATACTAAAAGAAGTAGGTCTGTGTGGAAGTGTTTTAAAGAAGATAGTTGTATGATGTTGGTGTATGTGGCTGCCTTTATTCTCAAAGTTGTTGTATGAAGGAGCGAAGGAGCGGAATAGTTCGCTAGTGCCCATCCACCTTCAAGGCTAAAGGTGCATATAGCGATCTACGGGTCCAGTACAATAACGCACTCAGGGTACTGTTGGGGCTGCCATGGCGATGTAGTGCGTCAAAAATGTTTTCAGATAGGCATGTAGATGGTTTTACGGCCATCATGCGAAAGAGAAGCGCTTCCCTGCTCGCTCGTCTTCGTGGCAGTACCAACAGTATCTTGAGTTTATTCGCAGATAGATGGGAGTCTCCAATGCTGCAACATTGGATGAAACTCCACACAGAGTAAAACATGTACCTATGTCTACTAACACTAGTATTTAAGACCATTGTTACTAACACTATGGGCGTAGCCCGAAATAAATGCTATAAAAGGTGATGTACTGGACTGCAATAACTATCGAGGGATAAAGTCCATGTCACATGTCATAGTAGGAAGGTATGGGAGAAAGTAATACACAAAAGATCGCAGTCTTTTGTGTATTACTTTCTGAGGAGAGGGAGATTACCCCGAACCAGTTTGGGTTTATGCCAGGTCGAGGAACAATAGACGCGACTTTTGCTATCTGCCAATTGTGTGAGAAGCAATAATACTAAACTGGTTCAGCGTTCATTCGGCTCGTGCCGATTGGAAAACTCTTAGTCATCATATATACTTTCGCTGATTCATGTTCGGGTTGGCTTGGCACAACTCGAGGTAAACCGAGTGGCTTTTTCCGGAACATTATATCTACGTAATATTCGATTTTGCCACGCGGCTGTGCCGAATTATGCCTTCCCGAAAAAGTGAGTTGAGCTACCTACACGATTACTGACAAATGTATGCACTGACACACTTTCCTCAAAAGACCATTTCAGACACTAATCTACATAGTTCTCACATGATCTTACCAAGAAAATGTCTATGGACTTTAAAAGAGACTGTGACCTGAGTTATTACGTCTAAAATTGTTTGTCTAAACCTACTTACAGGAAGAAACTCATAATATCAGTGTGTAGCACTCCTCAAGTGACGGTTTCCTAGAAGAGCGGTGGCCGCCACAAAGCGTCTGCAATTTACCGACGAATGACGTCACTGAAACGTAATTTATGACATAGACGCATTATTAATTTATTATACATAAATCAAAAGGTATTTTAATAAAACTCGTATACTAATAGATACCTCAATAGTCAAATTATCTTTAAAATGGTGAAGGTAAGGAAAAATACGCTTGATAGTTTTTGCGTGATTCTCAGTTTTTTATCTGCGTTAGACATAACTTTACAAATTAATTACACTATGTAATATAAACATAATTTAAAATAATCACAGATTGAGTTATTAAGAAAAAGCTCTAATTTAATAATACACAGGTCAAGTGTCTAGTAAGGTAGGTACAAGTGTGGATCAAGTAAGTTTTAGAGTTATTGATTCTTTATAGTGAATTTCACTATTTGAATAAAGAATTTTCTTTAAATTTTGATTATAAATAGAAAATTTAATCTCAATCAGGATTCCTATAAAAGTGTGTAATAGCGTTTTTACAAAACCATTACAATTTCTGCATCGGAACTGAAAAAAATTGCATCGATATGGAGCAACGACATCATTTGACACGAGAAGAGATGATGAGAGCCGTCGGAATGTTGCAAGCTGGTTCCAGGCAACGTACTGTGGCTGTCGCTCTTGGCAATACACAGAGCGTCATAAGCCGCCTCTGGACACGCTATCGTATCACAGGCAGCGTGGCCGAGCGACATGGAAGACGATCTCGCATCACCACTCGCAGACAGGACCGGTACATCCAAAATGCTGCTGGACGGAATCGTATCATGACTGCCATGATGTTGGCTACGAGGTTATACAGCTCTTCAAGTTTTGTTAATAAGCGACCAAACCATACGAAATCGTTTACGTGAAGTGGGTTTGCGTTCCCGAAGGCCGCTGAGAGTTCCACCTTTCCCGCAATCGTAGGGCCCGTTTACAATGGGCTCACCAACATAGAAATTGGGAGTAAGAAGACTGGCATCGTGTTTGCTTTTCCGATGAATCTCGTTTCGGTATGACTCAAACTCAACTCAAACTCAAAGCATTTGTTTCAATTAAACCAACACACAGCAACAGGCACTTTTGAATTGTCAAAGAGTCAGTCAGTTAGTCAGAAAGTTGAAGCTAGTTGCCCATTCCAAAACGAAGATCTCTATGGAGAATAGCGGGCAAGAAACTCCAAGGACACTCTTTTAAATGTAGAAATTACAAAATCCTGGGTAAATTATTCTTGTTGCTTTTATATGTGAGAACAATGTAAAAGAAAAAAAAAAGAAAAACGATTAAAAATATAAGATTATAAATACGCCCTGGCAGATAAGAGATGACCAGTCTCAACCGACGGCGCCCGTTCACGAACATGAAGCGTGGACCAGCACCATCCAGCTCAACCATTTTGTAGAGAACCGAATGATTCAACACACTCGCCACCATCAGCGACACAAGTGAGCATGACATACTCTCAACTGCCATGCTCTTTCAAGTCTGCATACAACATAATAACATAGTGAACGGCTCCATGGTACTCACATACACAAAATTTAAAAAAATAACGCTGTGTTATACAAAACTATAGTTTGCAATGTATTTGTGAGATTAAAAGAATTTTACTACCAAAAAGAAAGAAAACCATTATTATCTATTGGAGTATTCAAAAATGAATACTTGGTCAGATAAAATGAGGCCGGATACAAGACGTATTAGAGTTTGGAGGACCTCTGTACCCTAATTACGTAATACGCGATCAATCGGAATTTGAATCGTTTTGAAACAAATTGCTAATGCATTGATTCAAAAGTTGGAAAAAAAAATCTGGTCAACAACGTAAATAACACTATGAATGTTGTTGAACTGTCAAAATGAAACGAATGTGTCGTAATCGTTTACGAAAATGTGTTGCGTAATAGTAGCTGGGCGTCAAGAACGTTTGAAATTTTGTCACGAAGCCATTCATATGGAAGGGGAACAATAATGGTTTGGGCCGGTATTTGGATCGGTGGAAGAAACGATCGATTTAGATCAGATTTATGCGGAGAGGATTGTTTCAGACGTGATCATTGCTTTGCGAAGCAGGTTTGGTGATTCGTTTTGACTAATACATGACAATGCACGTCCAAACACGGCTAGTCGTAACACGCACTCTAGCCGATGCTCGCATCAACGTTCTGCCGTGGCCTGCTCAATCGCCAGACATCAACCCATTGAGCACGCATGGGATATGTTCCAAAGAAGAGCTCTGCCGAGTATGGATGCCGTGCATACCCCACAACAATTTTTTGACTAGTTAGAAAGAACGTGGGCGGCCATTCCTCAAAGTGATTTTGATGAACTGATTTTAAACATGCCAAATTGCTATGATTGTGTGATTGCTGTCAATGGTGGAAACACAGTTTTTTTTTTATCTTTACAATAAAATTGTAACAAATCCTCATTTTTCCCTTTTTGCCATTTAATGGACGACATTGACTTAATTTCCCACAATATTCCCACAATATGCAAAAAAATACGAAAAATTGCAATATTTCTTAATTTTTACACACTTGATGTGTGTAGTATTTCCAAAGCATGAAGACTACTCGCTTAGACGTGATCTTCCGTATAAAATCATGAAAGGTCGGTTATCGTCGGCGGTCGGTAAGACGGCACGGTTGGCGCAGTGGTTAAGCGATTGACTGCTGCGCTGCGTGTCGCGGGTTCGATTCCCGCACGGAACAAATATTTGTATGACATGACCTACAATTAGTTGTTCCGGGTCTGGCCGTTTGTGTATGTGAGTTTATATGTTTGTAAACGCACCCACGACACAGGAGAAATTCCTAGTGTGGGGCAACGTTTTTTATAAAAAAAAAAAAAAAAAAAAAAAAAAAAAAAGGTCGGTTATCGTCGCTTTAAATCGCGCTGACATCATTTTCATGACAGCCGTCACTGCGGCCGTTATGTAGCGGCCGCCGCTCGTCTGGCAAACCGTAGCAAGTCTACAACATGACGGAACAAGCAAGAGTGTGTTATTTCTACTAAAAAGCTAGTTCGTTTGGTTTCAGACTCATATACTCTCAGAGAATTACAATATCAGAAATTATTTAAAAATATTTGCAAAAACCTTGGCCAAAAATACACCAAGGAGTTGGATCCTAGTGTACGAGTAAGTATTAAAAAAATCTATCTGCCTGCCTTTTCCCAAATATATTGGGGTTGGCTTCCAGTCTAACTGGATGCAGCTGAATACCTACCAGCATTTTACATGGAGCGTCTACCTATCTGGGCCCAGTTTAATGAACGTTTAATCCTACAATTTTGAAAAAAACGTCACATATTTGTTAAGTTTTACTACATGTGCTGTTTATTAAACCTTACAAATGTGTAAGAAATTTACAAGTAAATAACTTACAATAATCACAATTGTTTATGCTGTTTAATAAACATTTACTTATGTAGAAAACGCCTGTAAATTACGATGAAAATATTTTATTTACAAATATGTAGTTGTAAGTTACAATTTACTTAAAATGTATGTATCTCAATTAAATGTGTATCTCTTTGAATAGTAAATAAAGTTATATTTTGTATCATTATCTTAAAAAGTGTGTGCAGCGTCACGTCTCGGTGTGAACTGGCCCTTAGCGTAGCGATGGCAGAGAGTTCAAACATGTTTGGCCTAAAAATCAGCTACGCGAACTCAGGTCATTGACGCAGTCATAAGATCATACTCCATTTTGTCTTCCAGAACACTGATTGCGCAGGCAACGATATTTATAAAAACCTGGTGAAGGAGCTAAGGAGAGATTTGCGAGTCCAGTCAAAAAAACAAAATACACTGCCGAAGGCCCCGTTGGACGCAGGTGCGTATCACGCCTGCATTCCCTGAAGAGGGAGGCAGAGATGTACAATATTGTAGGATATTAATTCTTGTTATTCATAATCAATATAATATTTTGATTGTACTACAGATCGATATTTCTTAATTTAACAAGCCTTGGGCAGCTCACCCGGTGGGTTCCCTCATCGACATAAATGACAAAATGTTATACAAGCTTTCCCCCTATTTAAAACCTCTTTAGGGGATGATTTTTAAAATAATTTTCCATAAAGCTTAATTCCGCTACATAAGGAACTCTTGTACAAAATTTAATGTTTCTAGATCCAGTGGTTCAGATGGACCCGCAGTGGTAGCCCGCGAAATTCATTTAGTTCAAATTACCCTTATGAATGTTCATAAGAATATTCGAGGCCAATTCTAACTTAGAGCGTTGCGATTATTCTGTCAGTAAACATTTTTTACGGTCGCGAATCATATTTTAACCTAACACTTACCTGAAAATTGCCAAAAACGTAAAAAAGTTTGTCAAAATCACAGTGATCTTTATTTCTCATTGCAATAAGGTTGCTGTCAGGGGTAAAATAATTGTGAAAGAGAAAGGATTATAGGTACTCGTCAATTTTCAGACGATGAAAGGTGTTCTTTTAATTACCACGTGGACGAAGCAAAAGGATTGAATAGGTAAGAATCGTAGTAAGTGATGTTTAATGAATTTATGAAAAAGTAATTTTAGTTACTTTTTGTCCATAAGAATCTAAGTACCTTTTGGAATGGGCAACTAGAATCCATTCCATTTTCTTGTTTTGACATTCTAAAGTTCCGTGCAGGGGCCAAAAAAAAAAAAAAAAAAATATTTGATTTGATTTGAGTTTGTTACTGACTTGGGGTACGCCCAAGTAAAACGATACAAGGTCAATCAAAAGAAAAATATTTCACATAAACCTGGATGGGAACTTATGAAACCTCCTCCTGGTCCTTTTGGCGCGTGGCCAAAATCGGAACTACCGCCGCCATCTTTTTTTATCAATACAATTTCCGTGACTATCTCACAAATGTTTACCCTTTTTTTTCATAAATAGCCATGCAACGATTTCTCCGCCAAGGTTTAATCGAAGGTCCTTCTTTTCGCCACAAGTGCAGTGGGGCCGATCCACTCATAAAACGAGGAAGTTCAAGAAAGTAACTCATTGTATCTTCGATATGGATGGCACAATCATTGGTAAGAACTGCTTTCATTAATCATCATCGTCAGCCTCGCCTTTTCCCAATTAAGTTGGTGTCGGCTTCTAGTCTAACCGGATGCAGCTGAATACCAGTACTTTACGTGTAGTGACTGCCTATCTGACCTCTACAACCCAGTTACTGGATAGCACGATATCCCTACTTACGGGGTCAAATTAAATTGGCTCTCCTAATACGACAAACCAAAAAAAATCTTAACTCTTAAAACCATCACGTCTGCGGATGCTTTCGCTAGCCAATTAATTTTTGTTCCTGTAGGTGGGGATATCGTGTTACCCAGTAGCTGGGCTGTGGAGGTCAGATTGGCAGTAGTCGTTCGGGAAATTTACGCTGAATTTTAGGCTAACTTTACATTAATGTAAAACAGCGATTTTTTTTCATTTAACGTGTAGGGTATGGACAAGGGAGTATGTTAAAATGCATACCGCGAAAAGTTCACCCCCCCTTTTTTTTTTTTTTTTTTTTTTTTTTTTAGGGTGGGAAATTATCAAATAACTTCTCCCGCTCTGGGTGTAGCGGGAGGGCGTGTCAGACTCTTACTGACTAAAACACACCCGTGTTCCTTCCGTTGCCTGTACGTTGCCAGGGGCCACGGTATCCCTTACGGACTTTCCCGCAACCCCGGAAAGTTTACCCCCGCGTGTACGTTTCTTTTAAGTAAACATGTTATTTCAATTTTACTTGGTAGAAAAATATTAACAGATATGTTTGTATGGAGTATTTGTCGCGGAGATGAGTTATTACGATTTTCATAATATAAATACACGTAGTAGACATGAAATTGTGATACCCAAATTTAGATTAACTAAAACAAGCAAGTCATATCTTATAAACAGTATCCGCTTTTATAACAAGTTGCCTAAGTCGTTCGTAGTTCAAAACCCACATCAAACGCGTCCTTATTAAGAAAGCGTATTATAAAATTAAAGACTACGTTGAAGACAAGGAAGTTTGGCCATAATTCCTTCTGCACATGTGGCTTCCCTGGTACCTCATTAACGGCAAATTATGTTAGAGTCTATTAACTGCTCCCAAATGACCACGTTTACATTTTTTTTACATTCTTCCTTGACATAATCACCCTATTATTTGACATTATATACCTAAAATATAATTTCAACTCTTTATTAGTGGCTTTTGTGGACATGATAATTATTCCGATTTGATACAGCTGTAATAGCAATCACGTTGTGACTGTGTGTCATTTACCTACTCTAAATTTTATAAAAATTCAATTATTTAATCGGCAAATTTTATGGTTTGACAGCTCGACAGGTTAACGTAATAAATTACGAAAGATTCTATTTCTTTAAAATTGTAAAGCAATATTGGACCTCTTAGAATCCCATTTCACTTCAGAGATTGTCAACATGCGGATCTCAAAGTTTTTACATGAATATAATGAAAGTAAGATAACTAACAAATAGAAATCTAGAGTCATGCTTGAAACAAGAAGTTATGAGTTAGATTCAACCAATCTTTCAAAAGGCACGCAAAGCCAATGCTTTGATGCCTATTATCTATTATCCAATAACTGCAGTTGTATTACTGGATTAGTTATTTTATTATTCTAGCAGCTAGCTAAAATACTTTTATTAGGTTTTGTGCTAAAAACATAATAGGTATGATTTTAAAATATAATATAATATATAAATTGTAACTTTGAATCTTCCGTCGGAAAAGGTTGATATTCCCTGGACGCTGCATTAACGGATATTATTGCATCCACATCTGGCTGTAATAAATGCTTAGGCAATTTAAACAGACCTTTTTAAACAATTGAGAAGTTGTACACAAAAACAGCCATTAACCTATTCGGCGAAACTGGGAAGTTGGGCCATGGTGTTTTTAGGAGCGGAGGACACTGATAATATTGTAAGACAAGAGTGGGACTTCGTTTTAGACCACGGTAGGGTGCGGACGTAATATCCTAGGCGAGTTATATTAGGAGACTTGGTGAATACCAAAAAGGCCATGTCCAGTGGCTGTCGTAAGATAGCTAGTATTATTTATTAAGTTAAATATAGTTGGGTTGAAGCCCCGATTAGACTAATGTAGTATAACGTAGTATGTGTGTGTGTTTGTTGGTGCGACTGGATGAGTCTTTCATTAAAATAATTATCCTAGGCTGGTGATATAATTAAAGTTCTTGTAACTAAATAGACAAAGACGTGTTGCTGGACAGTTTGTTGCGCCACTTCTTCTCTCCAGCTCAAACACTAGTGGTGAAGGGTGGGCGCTTTAGGGCTGTCTATAGGCCTTCAAGAGAGTTGATCCACAACTCTATTAATGAATAATTCTCGAATTATCATTCTCTACTCTATCATCTAGAACCTAAATCTTGAACTTTGTGAATCTAGAGGCGCGGTAATGCTGTTTAAATTATCATGAAAAGAGTATTTGCAAGAAGAATAATAGATCAAATAAAAAAAAAACTGCTGACCTTTGGGGATTGTCAGTACATATCTCCATGTCTTCAATAATTGATGTTATTTCACCCTTTTTAACAATCGTTTTTAACTCTTATATTGCATCTGGTGTATTTCCTGATCTGATGAAACATAGCAACTTGATTCCACTGTTCAAATTTGGCAGCACAACTAATTGTGGGCCTATTTCGATTTTACCTACATTGAACAAAATCTTTGAAAAATTATTTCAATGAAAAACATTTCAATGCACATAATTTACTAAATTTGAAACAGTGGTTTTACAAAGGGTCGTCCAACTACAGACGCGGGGGTGAAATTACTGAAGAGCATATTCGAGGCCTGGGAGGAGTCGCAAAATGCTCTTGGCGTTTTCTGTGACTTGTCCAAGGCCTTCAATTGCGTACATCATGATACACTCATCAGGGAACTGTACCACTATGGTATGAGGGACAAGGCTCTTGACCTTCTGACTTCTTATCTGAAAAACAGAATTCAGAGGGTCGATGTTAATGACAAGAGATCTGCAGGATTTGTGGTCACCATGGGCGTTCCGAAGGGTTCAATTTTAGATCCTTTCTTATTTTTAATTTATATAAATGACTTACCTTACCACATAAGGGATAATCACAAAATCGTTTTATTCGCAGCTGACACTTCCCTCATTTATTAAATCAAACGTCAGTTAGTCAACTTTGAACAAGTTAACGATGCACTCTCTAAAGTTGTGTATTGTTATAATGTAAATAATCTTCTCCTGAACGAAAAAAAGACTATAGTTCTTAGATTTTGACGCCAAATGTAGCAACAAATGTGTGTTGGCAGCTAGTTAGCTGCCAACTCTATTTCATTAACTTGAACATTGGTAGTTACCAATGTTCAAGTTAATGGAATAGAGTTGGACCCTGTTGAGTCAACAGTTTTTCTTGGAATAACTATTGACGGTAAATTACAATGGGGCCCACACATAGAAAAATTCTCAGGAAGGCTGAGTTCGGACGCCTATGCTGTTAAAAAAATTAGACGGATAACTGACGTAGATATAGCCAGAATTGTTTATTTTAGTTATCATCATAGTCTTAGGTCTTATGGGATAGGCAGGCACAGAGTAGGCAACTCGTTCATGGGTCAATGTATACGCTTTTACAACAAACTTCCCATTGACATTCTAAACTTACCCATTAAACGATTTAAAAGCTGTATTCAAACCAAATTTTGTAAAAAAAGGGTGCTTTAAAATTTCAGATTATTTAGAAGATATAAAACGTGAGAATGAGCTGCTCGCTCTGCTAAGCCTTGTGATAAAATCATAAAATTAGACATTTTAATTATTATGTAAAATCATTAATATATACCAGCTTTATATACATATTGACATTGTTGAAAATTATATACAAAATGACATGATTACTTTGTAAAGTATTATATTGTTTTAATTATTGTGAATGTGAGGACTTTTTCTTTTTGAGTTAGAAAAACTCCATAAGTTCTGAGTTCTCCACGATTACTGACAAATGTTTGCACTGACTGGACAGGTCCACTCAAATCTGTGTGGTTCTTTCCTCAAAAGACCATTTCAAAGGTCTTTAATATGATAAGGCCTGACCAAGATTATTACTGGACTTTAAAAAAGACTGTGACCTCTGAGTTTGTCTTTCTTCTTAGAGTAGTCAGATAGGAAACGCAAAACTCATCTTGCTATTTTTTTAAATATTTTCTTAATATGACGTGTAAATGTGATTCCAATATCCTATTTACAGAATAAACAATTTCATTTCACAATTCTGCAAAATGTAAATTTCTGCTTAGTAGCACTACCTACTACGGTTGGTTTCAGATTCCGAAAGCCAATATCACATAATAATAAAAGAACTTTGCGCGACGTATGGAAAGAAATACACCAAAGAGATGGCGTCTGAAGTAAGTATTATATTATTATAGAGGTAGGAGGAACAGGGTGTAAAGCTCACTCATCCTCCATAGAAAAGGGGGGATCCTCCGACCAGACGCGTGTTGTGTCTGGCGGGCAACTTTCTGACTATTGATGTCGGGACATTGTATACAGGGTGTTTCAAACGTAGTGGTCCAAAGGCAAAAGGGGTAAAATGGAGGTGGCTACCTATTATTAAAAAAATAATAAAGTTGGGATATTCTCAACAGTTCAGAAAACTTCGCAAATTTAATTAATTTCAAGAAATTTTACACTTTCGCTACGATTTTTCAACCCTGTGAACAAAACTTTCTACGTAGCGAATTCAAATCTGTCTGGAAGATGCCTTGACAGTGTAGGTGCAAGATTATCTTCCTATTTACGTCCAGTGCGGCTCTGCAATTCTTCAGTTTTATTTTTACTTGTCTTTTCTATGTTTTCTTCGCTAAAATTTAATAATTTTAGCGAAACTTTCTAAGCCCAGATTTAATAAATGATGTAGATGCCGCCACATTACTCCCCTCCGGAGACCGGATGTCGATAGTGGGCTGCGTTGTGTATCTTGCGGTGTTTGCCAGGGCGAGATGAGGTTTCAGTGAGTCGGAACCGGGTGCCGTATAGTTCACGGTGAGTCGGAACTGTCTGCGGTGATTCCCCAGTGAGTCGAGGTTATGTTGAGGCTGACTGCTGGTGTCGACTGGGAGAGGGTTTAATGGCTCAGGTTGTGGACCGGCCGAAAATGCTGTGCCAAGGTTACTGCTGAGGCTGAGGGTGATTACCAGGTATGCGTGTCCCCTGCACGCTGGTGGTTAGGATATCCGTTGAAGCCGTGGGTGCTGGCTGACTGTGTGACTTGCCGCTCGAAAGCTTGAGGAAGTGTTAATGATGACGTCACGCTGAAGTAGTTGCACGAAAGCTGCGCTAATGTTCGGGGTCACCAGTATAGAGGTCTGAGCTAGCTAGCTAACTTGTGATGTAGCGAGTTGAGCCAATGCGCCAAACATGTCGACAAAGATCCAATAAAATTTTGGACCACTTCCCAACATCAACCTGCAAATTTCAATGGGTTAAGTAGAGATGAGAGATGTGTACAACCACAGTTCACACAGTGAACTTTTAGAAAAAAAAAACCATAACCGTCTATAAACATGAACAAGCTAGTTTAGAAACTTCGAAATCGTAGAATGAAATGCAATATTCAATCTGTATCGACGATGGCAAAAAAGATTGGGGCATTTGTATCACACAGCTTCGATCTGCTGTCATCTGTAACGCAGCCCGACGGTAAAAAAGATTATACTTGAAGATTGGATTCACTTGTTCTCGCTTTCGCTCGAACTGTGTGATACAGAAGCCCCAATTCTACACTACTGATAAACACATCATTGATCTTCAAAATAAACCGACGTCACAAAATTTTGAGGACGTGAATAGCTCTATTGTTCAGATCCAAGATTGGTTTACTGTAAATAATATGGTCCTAATTAAAAAAAAAAAAACAAATGCATTAGATTTCAATTACCTAATGTTAAAAGTAGCGAATGTGACATCGTATTGAATGGAGAAAAACTGGAATTTATTAATCAAACGTTTTTCTAGAAATCACGTTGGATGAGAAATTGCAATGGGGACCCCATCTCTTGCTGGGCGGCTAAACTCGGCCGCTTATGCTGTTAGAAAGATTAGACAGTTATCAGATGTAGAAACCGCGCGCTTAGTCTGTTTTAGCTACTTCCACAGTATTATGTCGTATGGCATTTTACTGTGGGGTCGGGCTACTGACATTGAATCCATTTTTATTTTACAAAAGAGAGCTGTCAGAGCCATTTATAATCTACGTCGTCGCGAATCTCTCAGGGAACTATTTAAAAAGATTAATATTATGACGGTAACTTGCCAATTCATTTATGAAAATATTATGTATGTGAGAAAAAATCTACATCTTTTGAATAAAATAAGTGATAGACATAATTTTAATACTAGAAAAGATAAAATACATAGATCAAACATTTATAAAGTACAGTCACGAGCTTTAATTTGGGACCCATTTCCGTTAAATGTTGTTAGAACAATCATAATGCAATAAGGTCGAAACTTTGAAACTTTGCTTTAAGGTTGAAATGTTGAATGTCAAGTTAAGACATAAAATGTCTTATCTAATCGACCTATGAAATGATAACCTCGTTGCAAAAAGCTATCATTACGATTTTCTAATTACGAACATGTGTCGTGTCAGTGTCATTTAAGAAAATAGTTTAATGTGATATTTTCACAAAATATAATTTACCAATTAATAAAATGCTTGCGGCTAATCGTGACCAAATAAGGCTCCAAATTATTGATTTGCACGAACAAGGAGTAGGCATTCACGAGATATCGCGACGAATAAATGTGACAAGAAACACAGTTCGCCGCTGGGTTCGACGCCACGGGAACGAGGAAAATATTATTGACTTACGACGAAACAACCATCACCCGCAAGTTATAACACAAGAGCAGAGCCGCTTGATGCAAAGGCAATACCTGATGAATGGATTTACGCCAACGAGGCATTTTGCGGAAGCGTTTGAAGTCCACCCTTCAACAGTTAGAAGGCATCTTAAAGCTATGGGACTGCATCACAGGCGGCCTGCAAAAAAAATTGCGTTGACGGATGCCCATAAAGCTGCTCGACATATTTTCGCACGTCAGTATCTAAATTTTGATTGGACGACGACGGCTTTCATCGATGAAAAGACTTTTCAATCTTCCCAAACGGGCAGGCTACATTTGTGGCGAATTGACAGGACGCGATACACGGAAGACCACGTCATAGCTAACAACGCGTCTGGTCGCATTACAGTTAACATGTCTGGCTGGATTAGTTCAGCCGGCATTGGAGAACTAATAAATTTACCACCCAGGGCCACTGCTCAAGATTATGTCGATTTATTAAACGAGAGTGTCCTTCCAACATTGCAACTATATTATCCACAAGAAGATGTTGCTCCAATAAACTTTGTTCAAGATAACGCAACAATTCATACGGCAAGAATCGTTAGAACTTGGTTCGACAATAATAGAGCAAATTTAAATCGTATTCCGTGGCCTGCAAAGTGTGCCGATTTAAATCCTATAGAAAATTTATGGGGCTTAATAGTTTAAAAATGGTCAAATAGAAACGAAAGAACTAGAGAAGCACTTATGGATCACTGCCTCACAGTCTGGCAGTCAGGCTCCAGGCTGTGATTGACAATGAAGGTGGATATACGCGGTTTTGAATATTTATGATAAAAAAATTACTGGAGAGATTTAAATTAATTTAGTCGTAGCCTTCGGTGATAAGTGTTTATTTTGTGCACCGCTAACCATGCTTTCTATATAATTGTGTTAAGATTGAGGTTTGTGTCATAAATGTCTTAATAAATATAAAGAATAAAAAACTTTGTTTTTCTAAAGATTTTATTAATCAATATTTTAGCTGAAATCTTCTAAGCCCCCATAATCATAAACGGCCTTTAAACCTATTTTATTTTAAATATGTTGTTTTGGTCCGTCACTTTGATATTTATGTTTGAGAAAGAGACAAAACTTTTTAACTAATATAGGTTTGAAGAATAAGCGGGTTAGTTGACTAGCTATCATATATTGACAATATAATTTTGTTCTTTTTTATTTGTTTCTTTTTTCTTATGGGACCACAGGACCAAAAAGTAATTATTACTCGGAAATCGGTAATGATCGTTTGCCCTCGCTCCAGTTGACGTTAGCCCCTAGAAACGTAAAGTTGTCGATGGTAAACATTATGACGTTTATTGTTTGTGCAGTGACAGCGTTAACATAATAGCTCTAAATGGCGAAAGTTTGCTACACGATATTCAACCTTAGGTGGGTCCCAAATTAAAGCTCGTGACTGTACATACATCTTTTATGGGGTACTGTGTTAAATGTTACGACGGAAAACCTTGTGATATATTACAATGAAATGAAAGAAAATTTAAAACTCATATAAAAAGTACACTTTGTAAACAAGTATATATATGTATTGCAAATTAGAGTATTATATCCAAGATAAAAATGCTAGGAAACATGCTGATTGTGCTCCATAAGACAATTTAGAGTCTAGACAAAATCAATCTGGTTGCTAATTTAATTGTATAATATTATTTTTTATAGCATTGATTTTACATTCTGTGATTACTTGAACTCACACTATAGTATTGCTTGTTAAAATGTTAGGAATATCGTATAATTTTACAACGTTTGTAAATATGTGAGCACCATGTATGTATCACATAATTAATTTATCTGTCATTGCTTCATTTTTCAAAGTCAAAGTCAAAGTCAAATAATTTATTTCAATTAGGCACAAAAAGGCACTTTTGAACGTCAACATTTAAATAATAATTGATTCTAGTTGCCCCTTCCAAAAGGTAGTTTTCGTATGGAGAAGAATGGGCAAGAAACTCCACCGTTACTCTTTTAAAATGTTTTCACAATATCTTGTATACATCAATTAGGTATATCATTATATGTGAAGACGATGCACCTAGAATAAGATTACTATACCACATTAGGTAAAAATAATGAAAAATTAAGGAATGACAGATAAATTAATCATGTTTGTGATAGATGCATGGTGCTCACATATTTACAAACATTGTAAAATTATACGATATTCCTAGCATTTTTACAAGTAATATAACTCAGTGTGTGAGTTCGAGTAATCACAGAATGTAAAACCAACATAAAAAAATAAAAAAAATATATATATATTATACAATTAAATTAGCAACCAGTTAGATTTTGTCTAGATTCTAAATTGTCCTATGGAGCAGGACCAGCATGTTTCCAAGCATTTTTATCTGGGATATAATCCTCTAATTTGTAATATGCTTGTTTGCAAAGTGTATTTTTTATATGAGTTTTAAATTTTCTTTCATTTAATTCTAATATATCACAAGGTATTCTGTTGTAACATTTAACACAGTACCCCATAAAAGATGTATGTACTTTAGATAGTCTGAAAAATGGTTGATTTAATTTATCTTTATTTCTAGTATTAAAATTATGTCTATCACTTATTTTGTTAAAAAGATGTAGATTTTTTCTCACATACATAATATTTTCATAAATGAATTGGCAAGGTACCGTCATAATATTAATCTTTTTAAATAGTTCCCTGAGAGATTCGCGACGACGTAGATTATAAATGGCTCTGACAGCTCTTTTTTGTAAAATAAAGATAGATTCAATGTCAGCAGCCCGACCCCACAGTAAAATGCCATACGACATAATACTGTGGAAGTAACTAAAATAGACCAAACGCGCGGTTTCTACATCTGTTAACTGTCTTATCTTTCTAACAGCATAAGCGGCTGAACTTAGCCGCCCCGCGAGAGATGTTATATGGGGTCCCCATTGTAACTTCTCGTCTAGCGTGATTCCTAGGAAAACTGTTTGATTAATAAATTCCAGTTTTTCTCCATTCAATATGATGTCACATTCGCTACTTCTAACATTTGGTAATTTAAATCTAATGCATTTGGTTTTTTTTTTATTTAGTACCAGGTTATTTACCGTAAACCAATCTTGGACCTGAACAATAAAGCTATTCACGTCGTCAAGATTTTGTGACTCTGTGAAGATTCTGTTTCATTCGTTTTACCTATCGTGGTATAGTAATCTTATTCTAGATGCATCATCGTCACATATAATTATATAATTCATGTACACAAGATATTGTGAAAACATTTTAAAAGAGTAACGGTGGAGTTTCTTGCCCATTCTTCTCCATACGAAAACTACCTTTTGGAAGGGACGACTAGAATCAATTCTTTTTTTTTGTAAATTTTGTATGTGCCTAATTGAAATAAATTATATGAATTTGACTTTGTGCGTTAAGACTAAACTGTCAAACACTTTAGCAATTAGTGGCAACAGAAATAGGCCTGTAGTTACTCTTATCAGTAAGGTCACCAATTTTATTCTTCACTACAGGCACTACCGCTGTTTTCATAACGTCTGCTGGCAGGTAGAAATGGCTCACGCACAGCGAGTAAAACATAGCCAAGACGGTACTCCCTTCTTCTCCTAAAATTGTTAAATTGTTTGTCCAAACATCATAATCCATAACAAGTTTGCTATAAACTTCAGTAACCATAATGTTAAACAAATCGAAATTATATTTTACATAATTATCTTTACTTCTAAAACTATTATGTCATAATATCGAGTACTATAATATTTTAATCTCCTAATTTTGCATGAAATAAAGTCATATGTCTTAAGTATTGTATTAAATAATGTGTATTATTTCTAATGTTGATTTATAATCAAATTGTTAGTCCTAAACCATTTGCTAAAAATTTGGTTTTAATGACAGAAACGAATCACTGTAAATCCCTAAAGGGGCGAGGTGGCCGCGAGTTGAGGAGCAGGTGGTTGTAACGCTCGCCGCCGCGACTGAGGCTGGCTGGCAAAGCTGGCCAGCAAGACGAAGCTGCGGTGGTGAACGTTAAACCATCTGCGACGATAAGCTCGCGTGGGACCGACGGAGTCCCGCAGCGCTGGAGCCGTGACAGAAACCATGCCTGCTGCATGTTGCATGGTCGCTTACATGCTGCATGCTTGCTTGCATGCTACATGTTGCATGCTCGCTTGCATGCTGCATGCTTGCTTGCATGCTGAATGCTCGCTTACATCTTGCATGCTTGTTTGCATGCTTCTTACAGGGAAATAAAAACCACATCTTCACAATCAAACTGTTTTATTGAGTGATACATCAATACATTGAGTGATCAAAGCCATATTGCTTTTGCATCTTTACTATTTATGTATTGTATCAGTTGGATTTAGTAAACAAATAAAACATTATAATACAAGATAATATTTAATTACAAAAAATGAAATATTAAATAATTTGAATTTAAGACTTATAACTTTTATTGAAAACGGTTTTAAGTCTTTTGTATGTTATTGATTGTAATATTTATGACAAACGAATTTAGGGCATATTGTATTTCAATTTTATGATATGTTATATTATGGGACATTAAGTTCGGGCAAGTTATCATTCGGACAATGATGATTAGGAAAAAAATATATATGACACTTTAAATTATGGATAAAAAGGTTAGGGAACGCAATAGAGAACCGGCCAAGACCCTAGCAATGTGTGGTCCGGCGCGCTGTAGGTGCTCAATGTGCGGTCCGGCGCGCTGTAGGTGCTCAATGTGCGGTCCGGCGCGCTATAGGTGCTCAATGTGCGGTCCGGCGCGCTGTAGGTGCTCAATGTGCGGTCCGGCGCACTGTAGGTGCTCAATGTTTAGCCTATCATGACCCGGGGACTTACCTCTCGAGATAAACCTTATGGCTTTAGTTACGTCCTTCGCCTGGAAGGTAGCCCCCGCCTCCCGATTGTTTACGTCAGCATTGAGCACGTCCGTCGCTGTATCCAATGGTCTCTTCAATGAAAAATGGTTCTTAAAATATTTGTTTATACGGTAAGATTAGGTTTACTTGCAGAATTTTGGTGCCACAGACAAGCATATCACAGAAAACTTGGTGAAGGATCTTCAGCTAAATATGACTGCAACTGACCTAAGGAAAAAGCTGCGCGCCATGACAAAAACTAGACTGCCAAAGGCGCCATTGAAGAAAGGTATAGTATCGCACTTGTCATCCTCGAAGGCCCGAAGGGTAGGCAGAGAGATACACAACATACCATAGAGCACGGAATCGCCGCGCGCCAGCAGCGTCTAGAGACGGCAGTTCCTAGTAATAAAATTTGTGTGTTTAGCAACGCGTCGTATCTTCTGTCACGGCTGCCTTCAAAGCCGTCAGTTTCTATACTTCATTTGGGTCGTAGTGCGAGTTTTTTATGAAAAGTGTTGTCAGTGCCGCCTCTGGCAGCGGCCGCCGACGCGTCTCCGTCAAAATCCAGGCTCTGGACTGCTACTACCCATTCCACATACACATTATATGTATTAGTAATATCAGCTTGTTTTTATAATGTTAAAAACGAACTGTCTGCGTTTAAAAGAACCAAACTTTTTCATATTATTATTTAAATTCAAATGATTTAATTCAAGTAACATAGACTCATAATAGACATAATAGGAAAACACACACATATTTATTCAAATGTTAAAAAAAATACAATACATTTGAGTTTGTAAGTGAATTTGTAATCTTGGGGAGTATGTTTACAAGGGATAGGAAGATTGATGAAGATGTGGAAAGGAGAGTAAATGCGGGAAATAAAATGAATGGTGATATACATGCGGTTGTGACCAACCAGTTGATGTCCAAAAAGGCTCGACTGGCTGTTCACAATGGTATGCTGGTGCCCACGCTTATGCATGGAAGTGAATGCTGGGTGTGGCAAAAGAAGCATGAAAGTAGGATAAATGCTGTGGAAATGCGTTCCTTGTGAAGCATGTGTTGTGTAACTATAAATGATAGGCTGCGGAATGATGTGATAAGACAACGGTGTGAGTTAAAAGAAGATTTAGTGACAAAAATTTAAAAGGGTATGCTGAGATGAGTTTGTCATGTTGAGAGGATGAATTAAAGGCGACTAACAAAAATGTATTTACAAGGCAGATAAGACTGGAAACGCCGGGAGGGGACGCCCTAAGAGGACACATACTGACCTTATTAGTGATGTTCTTCAGAAAGGACAGGTGCGTAGTACTCGCAACCGGCGTGCGTGTATGACCAGATGTGTAAGGGATTTGCAATGAAACACCACTTTGATTAACACTATTGAGGTATATTGAGTTGCGCACTAGAAAACTGAACTTTGTACATTTTGGGTTCGCTTAAGTACTATTCTATGTACTATGGTACATGAAGCAGGTGGTTCTAGGATTAGAAATAAATGTTTACAGTTTTTAACCAATGATAGGTAAGTAAGACCTGGATATTTCGGTCAAGTATGAGCTTGATTCTCGACAGGTTGTAACCTGCTCTCTGAATGATAAAATTTTTGCTTAGTTTCTTTCGACAAGTTGCGACTTGTTCGTGAAGGATGCCATCTGTCTAGTTTCTTTCGACAAGTTGCGACCTGTTGTTTGTAGGCGATACTATTATTCGGTTTATGTGTGTTTGGGTGACTGTTATTGCTGCTTTACCTGTGTGTTCTTGTGAAGTTGGGACCTACTTTGTGGGCCATACCATTATTGTTTATGTGCATGCATGTGATTTGCAAGCTGTTTACCTTTAGGATGTATTAGGGTGCTAACTATGTTCTTAATTTTCTTATTTATTGGTTAACAATAACTTATAATTAACTATTTTGATAAAAGGCATAGGTATCAATCAGACTTAGGACTATGGGAGACCAAAACCAACCCTATGATTATGCAACAATCAAAGCGCACTACTTACTATGTAAAATGGTTTTTATTCGTTTAATCAAAACTTTTCATTACTAATTATTCTTGTCATCGCCAACAAGATGTATGAACGTAAACGAGGTAAAAAGAGTATGTAAGTATTGTGAGTTTTCGCGCACATTTGGGAGTGGCGCGAGGAGGCGGAATGCCGGGGCGTAACTCCGCTTCCGCGAGAGATCGCGGCACAGCGGACAGAGCTCCGGCGGGATCTCAAGGCGTCATGGAGAGTGCGAATGTCGCAACCCAGTGCTGGGTACGCCACTATTGCGGCGATAAGTCTCCTCTTTGAGAAGTGGCTAGAGAGGCGCCACGTCCTCACCTTCCGCCTGACGCAGGTCCTCACATGACATGTTGTTTCGGGAGGTTTCTGTTTCGTATCAGGCGGGAGGAAACACCCGGGTGTCATCACTGCGTGGATCGCCCGGAGGACACGGTGGAGCATACGGTGGAGGTCTGCCAGGAGGCAGAACGCGCGAGGGAGAGGCAAATTTCGCGCCCTCACGCCCCTAGCCGCCGCAGGAAACGCCCTCGGCGTCGGGAATCGCAGGCCGATTCTCGGCCACCGTAAGCACGGGCTTGCGGATGGTAAGCAATGGGTAGCTAGCCGTCCGATAAGCACCAGGCCCGGGTCGACGGCGCGTTGTGGTCCACGCGCGCCTCAAAGAGATGTCAGCAAATGAAGGGGTCCGATAGGACCGATGTCTGCCGGGGTTGCGGGAAAGTTCGAAAGGGATACCGTGGCCCCTGGCATCGTACAGGCAACTGAAGGAACACGGGTGGGTTTTAGTCAGTAAGAGTCTGACACGCCCTCCCGCTCCACCCAGAGCGGGAGAAGTTATTTGATAATTTCCCACCCAAAAAAAAGGATCGTAAGTTTATGTATGTATGTATATGTGTATGTACAATACATTTACTAATCAATCAATTAATTTTTTTTGTAATTTTTTGACGTTCAAAAGTGCCTTATACGGGCCTACTTGAAATAAATGATTTGACTTTGACTTTGACTTTAATAAAATAAAAATAAAATTGATTGGTTGGATTGGTTGGTTTTTATTTTAGTGTTTAAATCAATTTTATATTCTTTACAAACACTGTTAATACCAACGCTAGCTGTAAGTCTCGTGAAAAGAATAAAATCTCTGGTGGAAAAGCAGCCATAATGTAACTGTTGCCATACCATAGCATGCCATATTAACTATTAGTTCATTTCGAACTAGCTATATTAACTATTAGTTCATTTCCAGGTGTTGAAAGGCTTATGAAGCATCTGGTTCGATCTGGCGTGTTGATAGCTATGGCTACCAACTCCACACGAAGAGACGTGAGACTGCATGTCGCTACGAAACCTAAAATATTTGGAATGTTCCATCATATGGTAAGTATCTACCTACATGGTTTGAATAAACCAAGATTGGGCAGGTCACTACTTGGCTAAATGATAACAGCCGCACGGGTTGATTGAAGGTTAAGCTACGCTTGCTGCGGTCACTTCGTGGATGGGTGACCATCCATTACACATCGAGATCCCTTCGTGCTCGGAAAGCACATTAAGGCGTTGGTCCCGGCTGTCATTGGTTGATTTTTGACAGTCTTTACGGGTAGTCAGAAGCCCAAAACTCTGATAACCAGTTTTACCAAGGGGCATCGTGTTACCCAATAACCGGGTTATGGAGGTCAGATAGGCAGTATCTCCATGTAAAATACTGGTATTCAGCTGCATCTGATTAGACTAGAAGCCGACCCCAACATAGTTGGGAAAAGACAGGCAGATTGATTGGGCAGGTCACTACCTAACATTCTAATTCCGAACTATCATTACTTGAACCTGAAATAAATATCTATATCTATCATTTATCGCTGAGGTGAGTTACTCTGTGGCGCGAAGTTCGACTTCTCCAGAAACACGAAGATTACCGAAGCGCATACCTTTTCAGTTTGAACTCTAACTTCAGGTTTGCAACGGCGACCCTGATGTGGATCGCGGGAAGCCATTCCCTGACCTCTACTTGATGGCCGCTGCCAAGTTTCCAGACAAACCTCTGCCTGTTAAGGTATTTAAAACAAGTTGGTAATTTAAAGCACAATCAACCTATATCGTACTCACTGCTGGCACACAGGCCTTTTCTCTGTGTGAGTGGGCCGTAATCCACCACGCGGGCACAGTGTGGGTTGGTGGATGTCTTCAAATTTTTGGTTCTATTACATTCCGGTTTCTTCACCGTTTCGAAAGCAGTGGTGATGAAATAAAATACACAAAGTGCCCACAACCTACACGTAATTTTGGGCCATTACCACTGGGCCACGCCACCACTGGGCCATGGCACCACTGAGCCACGCCACCACTGAGCCATGCCACCACTGAGCCACGCCACCACTGAGCCACGCCACCACTGAGCCACGCCACCACTGAGCCACGCCACCACTGGGCCACGCCACCATTGCTCTTCAGTTTGTAAACTTTTTTCATGAAGTTTAGTTTCCTCCACAATTATTACGCCCTATATATTCACGTTTTTTTAGGTATTTAGGAAGAAATTGAGCTACCTATTTCACAAATATTATAAGTCAAAATGATAATATGTATGTTGTTTAGGTATACAAAGTGGTGAAAAAGTAATATCATAATGTGAATAAGACATATTTTTTGCAATTTGCGTCATAATGTCGTTGTGATTTGACACTTATGTTGTAGACAGATAGAGAGTTAGTTGGCAATGCAATGGAGTAATACACACAGTTTAGGCAATGACGGAGATTTTGAAACACCAATTTCTGGACCGAATAACCGTCGTTTTGGCGATTTGAACTGGCTGGCCAGATCGCCAGATCTGCCAGCGCCAGACTTCTTAGTTTTGGGCTTTTAGAAATCTCGCGTTTACCAACTTAAACCACAAACCTTGCTGGTCTTGAAAGTCAACATTGAACGAGAAATCATCTAATTGGAGACAGATTCCTTAAAAATGCCGAAAACGAGCACAAAAATGTGCATCAACTCAGGACGTGGTCATTAAATTAACCGATATTTCTTTTTTGAACCTTTAATTAAATAATCTTTCGGTGAAAACAGTGCCCAATTATTATTATTTTTTCTCTGTATGGCAGCTAATTCACATTATGACATTACTTTTGCCCCACCTACCCCCCACTGCTCCGTTGGTCTCGTGTGCAGTATAATATCTCGTAGATGGCTAGTCTCCGCTGAGATTGGGTGCCAGAGCCGAAATTCGGTCTGGAGAACTAATACGCTACCCTAGGTATTCATTCTAAAATGGAGTTATTTCACATACAAGTCAAAATGATAATATATCTGTGAAATGTTTGAGTAAAACATCGTGTAGCTATGTATACGTGTATTGTCATGGCCGTTCCGAATAAACCATCCCAGTCCAGACTATGACAGTTCATCCCTGTGACAGACCGCCCGCTTGACAGATCAAAAACAATAATTATAAAATTCACTTTCACGCTTAACTAGAACCCTTTAACATTTCAATATAATTATAGACTTTCAGACTTTTGTTTGTTACGCTTTCATGCTAAAACGGCTGAACGGATTTGGCTGAAATTTGGCACATGGGTAGACCATGACCTGGAAAAGGACATAGGCTAGTTTTCATCCTGATCCGCAGACGAAATCGCGGGCGTCAGCTATAACCTACTTATATTTCAGTGCCTCGTGTTTGAAGATTCGTTAGTTGGTTTAGAAGCCGGGCTCGGAGCAGGAATGCAGGTAAAACATTATTATAATGTTGCCAACATTAAAATTAGCAGAGCTCTTTGAGATGGAGCTCGTCCGGGGAAGTGTACGTATATACCTACAGCCTCGTAAAGTCCTACCTGCTGTGTAGATAGTGCCATCCACGAAGTCGCGCCCCTCTTTTTTCAAAGCGTGATTATGGTTAAGTGCTTACAGTACAGTAATCGCGTTTAGGAAGAGGAGTGTACTGTAAGCGATTAGGAAGAAGAGAGAGCGGATCTTCATGGATGGGACTGTCTATATAATACCACCCTAAGATCCCTTGTACACGCCACGGTTGCTTTACGATACGGCGTATAAACCGCGCCGTAGACAAAACGTGTCTGTCAACAAGCTTCCATAGTGATCCATGCAACACTGACGACCGTGCCTACACACGGCGAACAAGCCGTAGTTTTTTACGGCAAGAAAAACGTGTGTGTAAAAGGAGCTTAAGGTTGGATGACACTTGCACGACACTTTAAGGTCTATTTTCGCTTAAAGACCAATGTGACAGAGAGATAGTTCAACCTAAGGAAGGCACCTGTCCATCCACCGGCGATTAACGAGAAGCGAGTACTCGCCGGCGCGGCGGTATGAACGATTAGCAATCAACTATTATCAGGTATAAGTATCTCTTTTATTTAGACCCGACCTACAATCTTTTGTACGTTTCTTGAGCGAGAAAATCGTTGAAAGCTAGTCGCGTCCTCGTCGGCAGCGGTGCGACTGGTGCAGTTTCAATTTATTGGGAGTGTTTTTCGTATTTTTTATTTTTTTATTTTTATGGGTAAATACTTACTTACCACAACATACATATTTAATCCCCAGGTAGTGATGACTCCACCCAGAAGCCTGCCGCTGAAAGATTGTGCTGCAGCGACTTTGGTCCTCAAATCCCTTCTAGACTTCGAACCAGAGTTATTCGGACTCCCTCCTTTTACTAATGACGTCAAAAACTCGTCGTAACTTTCTAAGTTCTAGGCCCTTGCACCACAATTAATTACTAAATCGTCGCCGTGTAGTGAAAACCTCGTAATTGCAATGAACGTTATTTTAATAAATCAATCAAAGCCTAGCCTTTTCCGAAGTGTCGGCTTCCAGTCTAACCAGTAGTGCTATTCTGTAACCATCTCACCGTGAAAACTTAGGTGAAGTGAGCTCGGAGTGAGCTGTCAGTCCCTAGGTCTTCTTTAATAATCTCACTGTGAAAACTTAGGTGAAGTGCTCACTTCACCTAAGTTTTCACGGTGAGATGGTTACAGAATAGCAGTGCAGGTGCAGCTGATTACCAGTATGTCGATTCTGTAAAAATCTCACCGTGAAAACTTGCGTGGAGTGAGCTGTCAGTGTCATCTCACTGATGCTAGGGATTGACCAAGCATTATATTTACAATCATAATCGAGATTTTAATTAAAATGTTTTATGCTAATGTTGATCATATGCTAGTATTTAAGTGTCTAAACATTGCTATTTAGGGAGGTTTAAAATAAAATAGCAAAACAGATAATAACACTCGATTGCGTTTATATAATCAGATAGCAATGGGTTCATAATAACAAACTATGACGATGCGCATTTTCTTTAGTAATTAGCAGCTTAAACGTGTGATATGTATGTTTTATTTTATTTATTATAGGTACCTACGTGCGTAAGGCGCTCGCGCCTCATGCTATTTATATTAAAGGGACTAGTCCTTAATATAGCCTGAGGCACAAAATTGAGTTTCTGACTGATTATCTGTTTTGCTATTTTATTCAAAACCTTCCTAAATAGCAATGTTTAGACACTTAAATACGGGCTTTAAAATACTTAATATAAAATTATCAATAGAATTAGCATAAAAAATGTAATTAAAATCTCGATTATGATTGTAAATCTAATGCTTGGCCATCCCTAGCATTAGGTGGGATGACACTGACAGCTCACTCCGAGCTCACTTCACCTAAGTTTTCACGGTGAGTTGGTTACAGAATAGCACTGCAGTATTTTACATGGAGCGCCTGATTATCTGACCTCCATAAACCAATTACTGGGTAACACGACACCCCTTGGTAAAACTGGTTGTTGGAATTTTCGGCTTCTGGCTGCCCATAACGACTGTCAAAGATCTACGAATGACAGCCGGGACGAACGGCTTAATGTGCTTTCCGTTATTATCTATATAGCCACGAGCTCCACTATAAACATTATTTTACAGGGGATGATAAAAACTGTCTGAGATATAGCTGTCGAAGGCATTCGAAGCTTCTTAGAGCTGTGCACGCGTTATACTTGGCCTGCCTTTTCCCAACTAAGTTGGTGATAATACGATACCATAACCCAACAATAAATATAAAAAACAATGAATTTTCTTTACGAAGTTTTCAATTCGTTTATAGTGCTAAACTTATTTAAGGGGACTACAGGAGCTAAACGCAAATTTTGTAACGCCTAAAAGTATACAATGATCCACCGCAGTAAACAAAATTAGAAAAATATAATTATATTTTTCAGGATATATACGAGTTAGATAGCGTGTTGAAAACATAATACAACTAATTTGATACGACAGAAAAGAATCACGAAGATCCCTCTAAAAATTTCTTATACCGGTTAAAAACCATATTAATATATTTTTTGTCAGATTATTCTACAAGCAACATAATAGTATAATAGTGTTTTCATTTTGGTCCAATCAATACATTTTTTTAAATAGATAATTATTTTAAATACATTTATCGGCAATAGTACAGACGCCAGCTGTAGGTCAACCTACCCGAAATTGTCAAATTTTCCCAATCAACCTTGAACCTTATGCTTTAGTGATAAAGTTAAAAATCTATTAAATAAATTTGATACATTGTAGTAGGTTGATGTGCTGTCTTTACAATAAGATACAAGCATGCTATGTTGGTCATTACACTCGAGGCGGTATTATTCGAGTGGATTGCTCCTTCATGGAACATTGGACAAAACTACATGTACGAGTAGTGCGGTCCTGATCCAATGTTTCCATTGTTGTGTCATTGTGTGTCATTGTGTGTCATTTTCGTCATTTTGTGTCTATATTATTAAAAATAAATAAACATGTATAGATAATTATAATTCTATTAGCGATTGTAATTTATCTGAAATAAATTGTAAAAAAAAAAAAAAAAACAAATAAATTAATAATTTATTTCTGTTAGTGTATTTTTTTTTTCTGTGATTACTTCCTCACACACTTACTTATTAATTGTAAAATTATAGGGATATCGTCTACTTTTACAACGTTTGTAAATATGTGAGCACCATATATCTATCACATAATTAATTTATATGTTGTTGCTTCATTTGTAATAATTTTTACCTATTGTGGATCATTTTATTCTAGGTGCATCGTCTTCTTCATTATACAACGTGTAACGTTAAATGCGCAAAACCTCAGACACCCCAACTGATTTTAAATTTAATTGACCTATTTCAGAGAGAAAAAAAATCATTAAACAATTCTAAAGGTTTTATGTGCTGTTTTACTTTTAGAAGATTCGTATTTTGATTGAAATAAAAGCTATTATTATTCCGCGTATGAGAAAATATAAATTGGTCGACAACTATTTGTGTTCGTTTACCTATTTTGGACATGACTGTGATGGCTTGACCTATTAATAAATAGACACGGCAACGTTTTTAATGAAGATTTTTGAAAAATGTGACCTATATTAAAAAGTGGTTCAATTGATTCTGCTCGTTATTCTGATCAAACTATTTTCAGGTTTTGCGCATTTAACGTTACACGTTGTATAACTTATAAGTACCTATACAAAATATTGTAAAACGTTTTAAAAGAGTAACGGTGGAGTTTCTTGCCCATTCTTCTCCATGCGAAGACTACCTTTTGGAAGGGGCGACTAGAATCTTTTTTTTTTCTTGTACGTTTTGACGTTCAAAAGTGCCTTATAAGGGCCTAATTGAAATAAATGATTTGACTTTGAAAACATAATTAAGCTGCGGTTTCCATGAAAAGTGCATGAAAATTATTATTATTATGTCATTTATTTCGACCAACTAGGATCACAAAACATTCATATTATATATATGTCGCCGCGAAAGCGTCTACCTGTAAAGATTATAACATAATCTTATGCGTAACTACTTATTATAATTGTTATTCACCATAAAGTCTTTGATCCTGCCCTCTATGGGTAACTGTGGAATACTGTTACAGCCATTTGCGTGCATCTGTGAACGTTATTAATTCGTTTGCAATCGAACGCCATCTATTACCAACTTTGTGAACCCAGTCAATATACTGTGGGTCAACTGGAAGAGAAATTTACTAACTTCGATGTTGGGGCAATAAACTAAAGTTAAAATTAAAAGGGAACATTTATTTAATGATTTATGGGTTTTTAGTCATATTAACAAGTGGTCATTTGACATAGTAAATTTGTTTATGACAACGCGGTACCGAAGATGGCGCGGTTTCCGAATATTATGATCAATAACCGAATGTAATAATTTAATACAAGAACTAAATAAGTTTCAATAATAGAAAACCAACTATAAAGTAATAAGATTATTTTACAATGCAATTTACTAGTGAATACCTGTTGTTTGATTAAATTCCTTGAACCACAGGAAGTGTTGTCAAAGGAGCAATAGAAAAGTGGTAGAAAGTAATAAAGCTTCTAATTCAACTTTAATCTGAATAACCTTTGTATTTGTGAATATTAGCATTGTTTAATTATAAAAGAATTAACTGATAAGCATTTAGCATTGTTTGTAAGTTTTATTGAACAAACTTAGTAATAAGATATTGTATTGAAATTCGGGGTATGTCGCCGGACTTTGACAAAAGCGAGGCGCACCGAATGGCGGGCGTTGGAAATAAACATGAAAAGAAAAGTTGTGTTAGAAAGAACTGTGATTGTAATTGTTGAACAAATAACCTCTGTACCATAATGTTTTGATTTAAAAGAGTGTCCATGGAGTTTCTTGCCCGTTCTTCTCCATCAGGAACCTACTTCATTTGGAATGGGCGACTAGCTTCAGAAAATAACTCAAACTGAATGACTCCTTGATAAGTGATAACTCAAAAGTGACTGTAAATGTTATAATTGAAATAAATGCTTTGAGTTTGAGTTAAGAGTTGTGTGTGATTGAAAACCAACTACCTACCTATTCTACTATCAACGAAGAATTAAACCGGAGACTGGTTAGACACGGCACAGGATAGATACCCCGCCGTGTTATCAGAAGTGGGATCGCACTGTGCGATCCCCTACCGCTCATGCTTATGTCGGACATCCAAAGAATTACGGACAACTACGAAACCTGCTTGCAGTGCAGTGACCGAGTGCGTGCCAAAAGATTTTTTTCCCTGAAACCATGAACATGGTGTGTTCTAAGAGTGAGCGACTGGTTGCCCAGCACAGCCAAGACTACTGAAATATTTCTTCCTTACTACGACCTTGATGACAACATGAAGATTGATCACAAATTTAATGATGATGGCAACTTCTGGCTGTGGCAGTGGACTTATATGAGCTTCATGGTGCACTCAAGCAGAACAACATGTACAGCACAGAATGACCGAAGCAGCAGAATAAACCAGAAAAGCAAATATAATGATCACTCCGTCAATGGATTTCAACATCCACCCGGGAAGTATTTTGTTTTATTATTTTAGCATATTGTTATTGAATCACTAACACTTTTTGAACTATGTTCATTACACACTGGCAAGGTTAATGTCACTTTTGCTTGAAAACTTGTGGAAGTACAATAACAACACAAGATAAATTACACTACAAAATAAGCTCATTACAAGGTCAATGTTATTAATAATAAAAGTTTATACTAAACATTTCTTAAGAAATGGATCTCAAACTTGTTTTGTTGAATTAGTGTTCGCACTACATTTAGGAACTAAGTACTTTTGACTATTTTCAAGATTTGTTGTTAGCTACATACACACAATAATAATGAAATAGACTTGTTATGTTTGAAATTCGCACTGCTCTTTGTTTATGTCCTGCAATTTCTCTATAGCTTGTGTTTAAAGCAAGGTTTAGGACCTTGTTTATCATCTCCGGGCAAAGCGTTAATTAGTTGAAAGTTATTAGTTCCAAACAAAAGTTCTATTATATTTTTAATAAATGTCAAGCAAAGCAGATGTCTACTATTCTGCCAATGTGTAAAGTGAGTTGGATAAATAAGAGTGCGTGATATAAAGAAATAAAAATTAAATTAGTTACAAACAAATAAAATCCTTAGATCCCAATGAGAGTTATTTGGCGAGTAAAAGTAATGTTATGAAATTCATAGCTATGGGGAACTTTGATTGGCGATTAGAGTTTTCCACATAAGTATGTAAACATTGAAACATATAGTGGACAACATGTTGCAAAATTCATACAGAAACATTTAAGTATGCAATAGGTTTGTAAAATAAGTCAACGAGATAAGTATGAGATACCATCAAACAAGAAGTTTTCAATGCAAACACAATTTGATAAATGGATAGAAAACATAATTTTTAACATGTTTTTATGCATTCAAATAAAAAAATAAATAAATAAATAACCAATGCATTGTTGCTCATAGTACTCCTCTTCTGTTTAACTTCATCAAACTGTAATAGCCATTACATAACAATAGATTAATTTAATTATTAATTACTGCTTGTTTCTTCTAATCTAAATATTAATAGGAACACCTTTTCCTGCATTATTATTTATCTGCATAACGTCTCACATTCCAGGTTCCAAGTGATTGTCATATCAAAAAGAAAATGATAACCCCTGCAGAACTACTATCAAAATTATCATAACAAAATTCAAACCAATTGTTATCAAGGTCGCCTTAAAAGGCGACTCAACCACTGCAGCCTGTTGAACAAGTGACCGTGTCGCCAGCCCAGGAAAAACCAACCTACATCCCACCAAATGAAAGCCAACTTAAGGACAGCCAATCAGAGATGACTGTTCCAGCTCTTCACACATCATAGCTCAAATAAAAGGTGAGGAGTTTTCAAACTACTTTCTACTCACCTTGCTCAAAGGCCCAATACAATAGCCAAGTCAACAAGTACCTGCCCACATGATTCTCACATGTGATGCATATCATGCACCAAAGTACTTCTTGAATTATTTTTACCATCTTTATATTTTTGCAATTCTACCTGTAACAACTAATTCTAGTCTATTGCAAAGTACTATTAGTATTTTAACTTACTTACGGGTTAACTGATAAAGAACTCAATAAGTAATACTCACACCAAAACTATTAGTAAGCCCTAGAGGTAACTAATAGGTAATACTCTCATGTTATCCCGCTGGGTCCACGGCGGACAATACCGCCCAGAGCTTGATTCCTTATATCCTGTCTAATACAAGACTTCATGCCTGTCATGGAGCAATGGTCCTAATCTCCTAAACCTTTAATCCTATCAAATCAAAGACTTTGTGTCTACCACAGAGCGGTGTTCCTGATCCTATCTTTTAATCCTGTCAAATCCAAGACTTTGTGTCTACCACAGAGCATTACCTTACTATGTAAATGAAACTATTCAGCTAACAGCTGATCATACAACACCACTACACACTATTCTTAACAAGTGTGCTTTAAGTAAGGTGCAACATCAATGCATTCATTATTTCAATTATGTAAATGAAACTATTCAGCTAACAGCTGATCATAAAACACTACTACACACTATTCTTAATAAGTGTGCTTGTGTAAGGTGCAATACCAATGCATCCAATATGACAATAAAAAAAAAAAAAAAAAAAAAAAAAAATTAAAAAAAAATTAAAATAAAAAAAATACAAGACTTCGTGCCTGACACGGAGCAATTGTCCTAAACTCCTATACCTTTATCCTATCAAATCAAAGACTTTGTGTCTACCACAGAGCAGTGTTCCTGATCCTATCCTTTAATCCTGTCAAATCCAAGACTTTGTGTCTACCACAGAGCATTACCTTCCTATGTAAATGAAACTATTCAGCTAACAGCTGATTATATAACACTACTACACACTATTCTTAACAAGTGTGCTTATGTAAGATGCAAAATCAATGCATTCAATATTTCTAATAAAGAAAAGACTTCGTGCCTGACACGGAGCAATGGTCCTAAACTCCTTAATATTTAATCCTATCAAATCAAAGACTTTGTGTCAATCACAGAGCATTACTATGTGAATGAAACTATTCAGCTTACAGCTGATCATACAACAGTACTACACACTATTCTTCAGAAGTGTGCTTATGTAAAGTGCAATATCAATGCATTCAATATTTCAACAAAAAAAAAAAAAAAAAAAAAACAAGACTTCGTGCCTGACACGGAGCAATGGTCCTAAACTCCTAAACCTTTTATCCTATCAAATCAAAGACTTTGTGTCTACCACAGAGCAGTGTTCCTGATCCTATCCTTTAATCCTGTCAAATCCAAGACTTTGTGTCTACCACAGAGCATTACCTTTTGATGACTAAAATGAAACTTCAGCTAACAGCTGATCATAAAACACTACTACACACTATTCTTAACAAGTGTGATCAAATCAAAGACTTTGTGTCAATCACGGAGCATTACCTTCCTATGTGAATGAAACCATTCAACTAACAGCTGATCATACAACAGTACTACACACTATTCTTAACAAGTGTGCTCAAATCCAAGACTTTGTGTCTAACACAGAGCATTACTTTCTTATGTGAATAAACCTATTCAGCTAACAGCTGATCGTACAACACTACTACACACTATTCTTAACAAGTGTGTTTATGTAAGGTGCAAAAACAATGCATTCAATATTTCAATTAAAAATAAATTAAGTAGACAGCAAATCTACAACAAGCTGTCACTAACTAAAACTGTTTACTACCAACTCCTACAATTCAATGGAAATTGTAGGATAATACAAGCAACAACATCCTGTGAAAATGAAACTAATTAGCTAACAGTTGATCATACAATAAACTGAAATACAAATTGTATGCCTTCAATGGCATGAAGCACTAGTTATTTTTATCTCCATTGCATGGCACATCTCTATATTGTAATCTGCTCAGATTACAGGAAAAAGTTGATCTTAGTCTTACTTGCAAGTGACTACTCTATGTAGCCGTACTTATTAAGGTGTTCCATATTAAATGCATTCGGTATTTCAATTCAAGACAAATTTGGTAGACAGCAGATCTATTATACGATTTTAATGTTACCTAGAACTAACTATTAACAAATTCTACAATTTCTGCATGCATGTGAAAATTAAACTATTCAACTACATCACATACAACAGCTGATCACGCAATATCAATAAAACAAATTGCAAGTACCCAAAGCTAGACTTTGTTTCATAAATGCAATCAATATTTCAATTTAAGGAAAACTGAATAGATGTCAGATCTATAACAAGCTTTAAATGGTAACTAAACTGTCTGTCACCAAATCCTACAATTCATTGAATATTGTAGGACAATAAAAGCAACAATAATCTGCCGACAAAATGTATCCCCATTGTTTCAGATAACAACCTACACCCACGCAACTAGGTAGGATGAGGGCATCGGCAGGTGCAGAGCGCGCACTGCTTTTCAGAATGGCCGTGTCGCCGCGAAAGCGTCTACCTGTAAAGATTATAACATAATCTTATGCGTAACTACTTATTATAATTGTTATTCACCATAAAGTCTTTGATCCTGCCCTCTATGGGTAACTGTGGAATACTGTTACAGCCATTTGCGTGCATCTGTGAACGTTATTAATTCGTTTGCAATCGAACGCCATCTATTACCAACTTTGTGAACCCAGTCAATATACTGTGGGTCAACTGGAAGAGAAATTTACTAACTTCGATGTTGGGGCAATAAACTAAAGTTAAAATTAAAAGGGAACATTTATTTAATGATTTATGGGTTTTTAGTCATATTAACAAGTGGTCATTTGACATAGTAAATTTGTTTATGACAACGCGGTACCGAAGATGGCGCGGTTTCCGAATATTATGATCAATAACCGAATGTAATAATTTAATACAAGAACTAAATAAGTTTCAATAATAGAAAACCAACTATAAAGTAATAAGATTATTTTACAATGCAATTTACTAGTGAATACCTGTTGTTTGATTAAATTCCTTGAACCACAGGAAGTGTTGTCAAAGGAGCAATAGAAAAGTGGTAGAAAGTAATAAAGCTTCTAATTCAACTTTAATCTGAATAACCTTTGTATTTGTGAATATTAGCATTGTTTAATTATAAAAGAATTAACTGATAAGCATTTAGCATTGTTTGTAAGTTTTATTGAACAAACTTAGTAATAAGATATTGTATTGAAATTCGGGGTATGTCGCCGGACTTTGACAAAAGCGAGGCGCACCGAATGGCGGGCGTTGGAAATAAACATGAAAAGAAAAGTTGTGTTAGAAAGAACTGTGATTGTAATTGTTGAACAAATAACCTCTGTACCATAATGTTTTGATTTAAAAGAGTGTCCATGGAGTTTCTTGCCCGTTCTTCTCCAACAGGAACCTACTTCATTTGGAATGGGCGACTAGCTTCAAAAAATAACTCAAACTGAATGACTCCTTGATAAGTGATAACTCAAAAGTGACTGTAAATGTAATTGAAATAAATGCTTTGAGTTTGAGTTAAGAGTTGTGTGTGATTGAAAACCAACTACCTACCTATTCTACTATCAACGAAGAATTAAACCGGAGACTGGTTAGACACGGCACAGGATAGATACCCCGCCGTGTTATATACATTATCAATAAAATAGGATACAAAACCACGGCAAAAAATTATGACAGCGGGGTTTGATTTCGCGGTTTCAAAAATGCTCTCTAGGAAAACACATCAACTTAATTTCATTAATAACATTTCAGTGACGTCATTCGCCGGTAAATTCCAGACGCTATGTGACGGCCACCGCTCCTCTAGGAACCCGACGCTTTATCTATTTGTGGTCCAAGCGGGCTGTCGGTGAATGCGACCAAACTTTTATAACTAGTATAAGGTTTAACCATAGTCATAGAGAATGGACTGAGCAGCCCCTATTCCGTTGTACAGTAAATATAGACCGAAAGACAAAGCGAATGTGCGGCCAGTAGTTCTCTGTCTAGAATTCTGATTAGTCCACGTCACTGGCTGTCAAGAGTGTATTGTTCTGCGCTGACAGGTTCTTTTTGACGTTTGGTTAAAAAAGATACAGGAATTGGCCGCAAAGTCGCTTTGTCGCGAGTGGTCATTTTTGTGAGGCTAGCGGCTATTATAGGCTGTTTATGAATGTGTAACCAAAAAACCCACATTACACATACACGTTGGGTTTTTAATAAAATTGTAGCCACAAATACGTCGAGGCTGACTACCTACGTGATATTGGCAAAGTTGTCTCTTCCACAAAAGCCATTAATGAAGAGTTGAGTCGAGTAGGTAAGTATAGAAGTTTGGTCGAATTTAGTCAATGAATTTTATCATCACCCTGCAACTATTCTTGTAAAATCTTAGAACAAGCCTTTCCAGCACGGAAGAATAGACAAAATGACAGATTGCGATTGTTTATCTGTCATTTTGTCTATTCTTCCGTCGATAAAAACCGTTTCTATTGTGGTCATGCAAAGCGTGCAGTGTCCAACATATTTTTAAATTAATTTTTGTGAGGTGGCAACATTTTCCGTCATCTGTCATCCGACAATCATGTTTTTTACACATCCGATTTTTTACATGTAACTGTACCTGTAAATAAATTATTTACATTTGCAATTTCTTTTTTTAATTTTATCCAAAACTAGATGCTCCGGTAAACTTCGTACCACGTGAGCAATTCCCATACAAAATTTGTATTTTTGGCTGTGCCTTTAGGTTTTCCTAATTTTCTTTTTACTTAAACCAGCCCAGTATAGAGGAACCCAAAAAAAATATTAAATCAGTCGAGCCGTTTTCAAGTTTTTGCGACACTAACGCACGGCAATTGATTTATATAAATATTGATAGAAGATACATTAATAGTCAATACGTCTTTTTTTTTTATAACATCGTCAATGAACGTACGACCTTCACCTTATAATTTAGGCGGCAATATAGTACAAGCTATTTTAAACGTGGAATTATATTTTTTCTTTGGCAGTAAAATTATCATAAAATGTATATTCAAATAGGTCAGTTACTAAGTCAAGTAGCTAAACAATTCGGTTTTGCGCTCTTTCTGAAACGCGCACTTTTTTTGTACGTATGTATGGTCAGGGAAATCCGACTGGGGCGGTCAATATTGGGGTTCCTATTGACTGCCCCAGTCGGATTAATACGACACATGTTTTCGTGATCCTTTTCGTCGTAGATATTTATTTGTCGATTTATGACCTGGGCGCTGGGAGCACGGCAATTGATATAGTCCAGTGTAAAAGGATTATCTTCAATAATGCCTCGTATAAAACAACAAACACTTTAATTTGTAAAATCACACACGAAAAAATAACGTCATTCAAACCAAACGTAGCTGTCATTCTGGCAGATCACTATCTCTGACACGCATGCGCATAATTCGCGCATGGTACGCAAGCATCGAACCGCTGAGGAGCGGCGGGCACGTTACAGGCTCCCCCACTAGTCCAAACGTTGCGTCCTCGCGTTTGGAGTAGCACATTACATAAATGAAAACCTAAACCTCTGAAACTTTAAGATTTATGCGGGTGACCTCTCTTCCGCTTTTCCTGCAAAGGGGGGGTTGCACCTGCGCGATAAAATTCGTAAGTTGAAAAGCATGATATTTCCCTAATATCTCCCCATGGACACGCTCGAGATTGTAAGTCGCACTACTCAAGACCTCGCGTATCCTGTACGGCCCGTCACGCCTGGGAATAAATTTGGGAGTTTGCCCTAGACCAGCATCATTAGACACTTGAGTTTTGAGCAACACCAAATCACTTACTTTATAATCTGGTGCAAGACGGCGATGCTCGTCTGCGTACTTTTTCTGAGTCTCCGGTGCCTTCTCATGTACGTCTCTTGCGTCCAGTAGGACAGTCGACAGACGCTTAAGAAAAGGCGTCACGTTTGCTAGAAACTTATCACTATCTACAATAGCGCGGATGTCGTTAACCACATCTGCGGGTGTGCGCGATTCACGCCCGAACGTTACCATAGCAGGCGAATAACCTGTGCTATGAGTAACGGCAGAGTTCATGGCAAACCTTACGGCCGCCAGGTAAATATCCCATGTTGAGTGCTTCTGACCCACGTGGCAATCTGCGGTTTCAGTTCGCGATTTTTGCGTTCAACTGGGTTCGCTTCCGGGTGATAATATGGCGTCAGCGCTTGGTCGATACCAAAGACGAAACACACCTGTTACATAATTTCTCTTTTGAACTGTACCTCGATGTCGCTGATCATTCTCCGAGGAACACCGTATCGCAAGAAAACCTCATTAATCAGGATCTTGGCGCAGTCTAAATTAGTTGCGTTTTTGCGATTGAGTTGGAAATAGTTTCAATTAGTAAGTTAACGAAGGAGTTAGTGCAATTGGTAGTTAATACGTTTGACCAATCTGTGTTATTCATCTCTGCGGCGACTGCCTCTTAGTCAATTTTAATTTTATACCGGAGTCTAGCTTTGGTGAGAGTGTGTTTTTGAGCTATGGCAGCCATGGTTATATCATGATCTGACTTCCCTATGATTCCTACAGATGTGAAGTTTGACTTGACAAAAATGCGGACTTTTGCCATCAGACTTAGATATTTAGTGTGCTTGTTGCTGTTTGTATTATAAATATCAATGTCAAGGTCTCCGGTTACTATAATAGTTGGGTACTTTTTAATTGCGTAAGGACCGTGTCAGTGACCATGCTAAGGAAATGATAAAATTATCAATATTTGGGAAAGAGGGAGAGCGGTAAATTCCCAGGACAGACTCTCCGCTTCTGCGATTTCTGTACCCAGTACAGAAGTGTTCCAACAGGTTTGGCTACACCTTCGTTTTTATTTTGTTGAGTATAAGTGTGGGATGCGGAATACCCTGGTAGTGGGTCAAGTACTGTCGTGTCACTTAACCAACACTCAGTTAAAACTATAGCATCGAAATCGGTGTCAAGGCGCTGGAAGGCTGTGTGAAAGTTATCAAAATTATGTTGATAACTTCTAATGTTAAGCGAAAGGATTTTAAAATTATTGTTAAAGTTAGGTAGCAGTTTCCTACATTATTCTAATCGATCACATGTTTGACAATTTATAGTATGACCCCCACGGGCTGGCTGTGTACAGGGACGTACAAAACGATCAGAAAAGAGTTATTTTGACGGCCCCCGAGCAACGAACAAACCTGTGGGCGATCATATTGACCCTCACAGACACGCCCTCCGCTCCCTATCGATGTCCGCATCGTCCCACAGGTCAGAGGTCACGATAGATATGCCCAAGATATTTAAACTGTTGAGCTCTGTTTAACTTGATACCGTTCAATCTAATAGGTGGAACAGAATCCGGGTGGCTCCGACCCCTGGCCCGAAAGACCATGCAGTTCCATATACCCCAGTGTCTCAAGATGAAAGTCTTTGACCAGTGCGTGTTGCCAGTGGTACAATGGGCCTTATCAGAAGGCTAAAAGTTACCCAAAGGGCAATGGAGAGGGCCATGCTTGGAACCAAGGTGACCGACATAGCCCGAAGAATTGCCAAACTTAAGTGGCAATGGGCAGGGCACATTGCTCGCAGAACAGGTGGCCGATGGGGCCGAAAGCTTCTGGAGTGGCGACCGCGTACCGGAAAACGTAGCGTTGGAAGGCCTCCCACAAGATGGACCAATGATCTTGCGAAGGCCGCAGGAAACCGCTGTATGCGGGAAACACAGAATCGGTCGAAGTGGCGGTGCTTGGGGGAGGCCATGTCCAGCAGTGGACGTCTTTGGGCTGAAATGACTATAATATTAATTTTAAGTAAGCACATACATGTTATCAAAATACATAAAAGAACGTATCTCAAGTCATATTTAGCATATTTAATCATTTCCCTTTAATTTACATACTTAGATGCTTTAAGCAAACTAAGTAATTTAGGAATTACAAAATAGTTAGGACTTATGAAGACGTTGATACTTTTAGACAGTTGTGGACTCGTTGAGCTGCACGCAGACTGGGGCGATCAACTCGTGCAATGCCCATTAAACACTCGATTACTAAGCGGCCCTCCGAGCGCGTCGTTAGTTGGCGGACGCGACGTCACGAAGCCTTTTTCATTCGCGTCGATATCATTAATGCAGACCTATGATAATGGCACTACTTTGCCGACAAGTGCTAGTAAGTTTTGATTTGAGTCACCAACAAACAGCGTTTTTTGTTGCAAATATAATTTAACCATTTATTTCCGATTCGAAGTGACCTAAGTGCGATAGTGGCGCCCTCAATCCCTCATTTTCATTTTACTGCTATTACCACTTACTGCGATATAATGTTTTGAGACAAAATGTTTACATTGTTTTGGTAAAATAAATATTGTAAACTATGTTTTGTACCTGTACATTGTGTGGTGGATATATTGTTATATAACAATGGTTGTAGAAAATAAAATGGTTCATTATCCGTGTATACATCTTTTTGGTGCCGACTGTACAATATCCTAACAAGGATTTTTGGGCGCGTGGTCACAATCTGAACTAACGTCGCCATCTTGTTTTCGAATTGAAACTTCTTATACAGTATGTATCAGAATGGTGTAGTCAATTTTAAGGATGCAGTATAGACCATCAAATTGAACAATTTTCTCCATGGGACCAACATCATAATCGAGCAAAAGTAATCAGATGTTTCATACAAATTAGAGAAAGCTATTCAGTTTGATAGACTGCATCCTGTGTCAACAATCACGCGCCGACTCGCCGCGCATTCCTTATGCGCGGTACAGCGGCGAGTTCATACTATAGGCGGCAATTCGGTATATGGACGAGAATTGAGAGTGAAATTTCAAGGAGGATCACATTTCGTTACATGAGAAAAAAAAGATATAACTCTCTGTCCCTCACGTTCAATCTTTCTTATTCTTTATTTTTTAGGAAGTTACACTTCTATCACGTGTACAGTACGGCACGCGCAATTTTTTATTTCTGAGACTATTTGTCAAATGTTTACTTACGAACAGCGCCCCCGTCAATGTCATTCTGGCGCCTAAAGATCCTAGCAGCACTACACTCAACCGTACGTCAGCAGTAACGAACTACGAACCCAGTCCTTAGCTTAATCAGCCTATAACGTTCCCATTGCTGGGCACAGGCCTCTCGTGAGTGGTAGTGGGCCGTGTCACGGTGGATGTCACATGCCTTCAAATTTATGGTTCTAGGTCATGCCGGTTTCCTCGCCGTTTTGTGAGCAGTGGTGATAAATAATTTACAGAAAGTAAAGCGCCTGTCTGGGTCGAACCTACGACCTACAACTCACCGTTACCACTTGGCTATCACTGTTCCTGCCGGCCCTTACTGCTACGAAATAAAGGCGAACAGGCAAGGTTTCTGATGATAAAACGTTAATTATAAGGTTGACTGGTACGAAATGCCTATGGCATTAAGTCCGCCTCTGTACATTTCTGTGCTGGAAGTATTAAATAATAACAATTATGAAAAGAAAAACAATCCAAAATAATAACTGAACGTTTATTATTAAGAAACAACTAATAAATAATAATCAAACAATAATTTTAATACACAAATCGTGATGTATTTCTATCCGAGGTTATTTGCCTCTTTACTGCCTTTCACATTTCATACAATGTCATACATGTTTGTGCTAATTATAATACACAATTTATAATCTAATTATATACCTTGGAATATTAATAAAATGCTTCCTTTTTCCCTGGTTTCAAAGCCCTGGGGTTAAGAGTACCACACACTCTTACAGCAGGTCAAGTGAAGTGTGACACCATGTGTCATGTGCGGCGCGACTGTTAACTGTCGCCTTGACCTGCCCTGCACATCACCTGGAACGATTATGGGCCCCCAGACTAATTAATTATTAAAATCTGTGAAAGGCTGGAATATTTTAACATTATAGAAAATAGCATTGACGATATTTGGTACCGTGTGCGACCACTAGACCAAAGAGTCACAATAATCGAAGAAAAATAATTTAAAATCATCAAAATATCACTATAGTCTAGTTCTGAGGTATATGCGGTGTAAGAGGGCCCATACTATACGAAAAAATGCTTAAGTCCCAAGGGATATAATTAGATTTATCGAGCCACCATTTAATATTGATTTTGACTGAATCAGAAATTACTTTTGGAGCATTTTGCTAACATGGTCCAAAATAGGAGATACTGTCGTAGCGCCGATCTGATGATGAAGACTGATTGGTGTTCCATTCAAATAATTTTAAGAACGCACAATCTTTTTATTTTCAAGTTTGTTTTTTCTTGTGATATCTCATTCAGTCAAAATGTTTATAGTCCTACTTATTCAATCATTTTTTATTAATTTTAGTTATTTAATTTAACACATAAAAATCCTAAAATAATCGAGACAGTCGACCCAAAGTGCAACGACGGAAATGGCTACGCTGATTATAAGCATACAGAGTCCCAATGCCTCAATATTAGGCATACCATTTTTTCATGCTTGATTATTTATTAAAATATTGTAAAACATTTTAAAAGAGTAACGGTGGAGTTTCTTGCCCATTCTTCTCCATACGAAAACTACCTTTTGGAAGGGGCAACTAGAATCAATTAATTTTTTTTGTAAATTTTTGACGTTCAAAAGTGCCTTATACGGGCCTACTTGAAATAAATGATTTGACTTTGACTTTATTACACCACATCATTTTTCACAAAGAAATTGGCGAAGGATATATTTCATACCACATAGTTCAACGATGCTGATATTAAAACCCATGTAATGTATGGCAACATTAACATGGTTTTAAGGTTCCGTATGTCTGAATGAAAAACAGAACCCTTATTGGATCACTCGTCTGTCTGTTTGTCTGTCTGTACGTCTGTCACAGCCAATTTGCTCCGAATTTAATGGACCGATTCAGTTGAAATTTGGCACACATCAATTGTATTGGAGAACATGTAATTTAAACACAATGTTAAGTTTGTTCTTGGAATAAATTCAACTCAACTATGGAACCCTTCATAGTGCGTGGTCTAACGCACTGGCCCGGTTTTTTTTAGGTATAACATACCTGTTTCATTGATTACCAACCCGCACTTTACCCGCGTGGTGGGATACGGCTCCCTCTCACAGAGACACACACAAGCCTGTGAACATTATAGGCTGATTATATAGGCTTTAGTGCAATAAACCCTCCTGTATAACTGTATAACTAGTGTCAGTACTCGGACACGTTACTTGGGACTTGTTAATTGACTATCAATAAATAAATTTGGACCCTGTCAGTCAAAATAGGACAGTTTAAAAAGACTTCATTTTTGTTGGTGGTGGTGTTTAATCGGTTTTTGAGTAACGTCTCTGAGTGTGGACATTGTGACTACATTGTTGTATTGGGCTCCTACCTGTAAAAACAAATGTAAGTGGTGATAGTAGATAAATAAATAAAATTCAGTTTTTTTTATGTGATATGGCTAGAAGGTGTGTCCACCGAGATGAACGACTAATAGAGAAGTATGGAAGAAGACATGTTGCGCCGACCGCTAATACATTTGGATAAGTGCAGGAAAATAATGATTTTTATGTGTTAAATCAAAGTTTTGGCACTCACAGAGCCTTTTACAATTCTGATAACTTATCTACCAGTTTTAAAATACTATTACAGTCATTTCCCGATTATTATATGCTACAGTATAAAAATGCATATTATTATATAAATATCAATGATACTGGGGCAAATTAAAATACCTAGCGGCACTCCGTACACGTGAGAACTAGAATAAGAATGGTGGATGGGATCGATGTCTATGATGCCCATCTCATGTGCGGAGCTCCGCCGGCTTATATTTGACCCCGTATTTATACGTCAATCAATACATCCTACATTTCATAGAGTTAGGCTGTGCTCTAAGACTTAAAACCGATATTAGGTGACCGATATGGATTTGCTTGAATTCGTCAATCTATTGTTAATAAGGCAACAATGTGTGGTGGGCCTAGTATCGGTCAAAAGAAATCCTAACTCCGGGTTGTAACTGAACAATTCCTAACACTGCTTCAACTGGGAATCGAAGTTCGAACCCTGGACAGCGGCGTTAAAAATAACTATACCAATTCTGGATTTTCGATCGACAAAATCTAGCAAATCTGTAGATAACTTACATTTATAAATAAAGTGAGTTAAAAGTTAATAAAATTGCACTTTACATCATGTCAAAATAAGTGTCCTATTATTTGAAATACATTATAGAGGTGAACAGGGTGAAGTTCACTCATCCGCTAAGAACAGGGCAGGCAGGTGGCACGGCGCGGCGGGAAGGCTCTGCGTGACGTCAGGATGCGCAGTGCCAGACGCCGTCATAGCCGTCACAACAGAACATCACGCCTGTATACCCTGGAGGGCTAGGCAGAGGTGTACCTATAGTACACCCACATTTCGCCAGCTATGTTGGTAATTTCTTTTTTATATATTTACGAGTCGATGTTATTATCTCTTTTTGATAAATGCCTATTCGATTCAAGAAACTCTTATTTTGCAAAGCATAGTTTACACGGGCTTAGTAGCTAATGATTAGTCCAGTAGGCAGCACATCAATGGTAACAAAAACACTGGCCACTTAAGGAGCGAAGCAAATTGTGGGAAGAGTTGCATGCATCCACCGCCCCAACACTGCCTCCCGGTCGTAAACTGCAGTGGTCTATTTGGAAAGCACTGAATCGATTGCGTACCCAAACCCAAATAGGCCAATTCATCCAACATCTAATGCGAGTGCGGTTGTCCCAATGTCCGCTAGTCTGCACCGTTGCCGATCTGAACGAGGCCTCTGACACCGCCATCGGTAGGTGGCCACGCTAACAGTATAATATATACCGTAACAAACCAGTATAACCTGGCCTCGCATTCTGTTGTAACTCCGTACTGCGCTAGGCCAGCTCCAGGTCAGTGTGACACCGATGCGAGGCTCCTGTACTAAGCTCATGTAAACGAAGCTTAGAATACAATGCTTTAGGTATTTATTTCGACATGATTTTACTCAATTTGGTGTTTGAAAACAATAATATATTATTATTTAGAATTAAAATTAATATTACTGTAATATTCTACCATCAGGCTCCCACTATAAGCAGACACTCTACGAAGGTGAACGATTGAATCAATCAGTTAATATATTTCTTAGAAGCTATTAAAACATTTCTTTATGAATTGTATTCCCCGAAGGCTTAAGCAGAAGTGTACCTATAGTACACCCAAATTTCGCCAGTTATGTTTAAGTCACATGTAATAGGGGCGAGCCTACTGCCATCAACTGACCAGCCAAGAATCTGGATTTATTCCAGACTCTTGGCTGGTACTGAGCAATTCTTGATAAAAAACCCAATAACAATTTCATCATGATCGAACTTAGGACATCGAGCTCAGCAGTAGCGCTTGTGACCAACGAGTCTCAATAATTATAAAAAAAATAATTAAATAGATACCTAGTCGTTTAGTTTTTCACATTCAAAATATCACAATTATTTTGAAAAAAATGCTGAATTTACATTTAACTGATTAATTCAACCAAACACATTATTTTTCATGAAAATTTTACTTTACAAAGCTATGTTCATACTTTATAAGGCTCCAACTGTTTATGAATCAATCCTTTCCTAGGTGAAAACATTGACTGATAGAATTGGCACTACTATACATTGATTGATTTAATCAATCAGAAATGGATGTACATTATATACACTAGGTACGTAGAGTACATACACTAGGCGTTATTGAGACAATTCACAACTGATTGATTCAACCAGTCAGCCTAACGCCGCGTAGTCATTGGGAAATAAAGTTGTGCAACATTGTTTGAAACATGTTTTTGTATTGCAGAAAACATGTTAATGTTCTGTGTTCATGGTAAACGAAAGAAGGCAACATTTGATGATGTTCGAAACAATGTTGCGTGATTGTAGCGCAACATTGTTTGGAACATGTCTTGGGTAAAACATGTTGCTGGCATCAGGCTAATGTTCTGTATTCAATTATGCACGGTAACAAAAGGCGCTTAACATGGTTCCAGCAACATTTGATGTTGTGAAAACATTGTTTCAACAACAATATTGCGCGATTTAGCTGAAAGTAGTTTCCAATGACTACAGGGCCTTATTTAAAGACACACTTCCATATCCAATACAGTACATCCAGGGCCAGGACCAGCGGCCGCCACTACATGACGCTGCACTGCGACGCGTCGGCGGCGGGCGGCAGCGCGAAGCCGGGCGGCGCCGCGCCCACGTCGCCCACCAGCGCGGCGGGCGGCTGGCCCAGGTCCTGCATCTGTGACGAGGAATTCAAATCAAAATAACTTCATATCATATAAACCTACATGGCATGGGCACTTATGAAACGTCAGAAGCTAAGTGCACGGTTTCGAATGGTGGTTCCTGTGGAGAAGAGCCGGCAAGATACTCCGTTACTGTTTTTAAAATAATTCGCTTTTACAATGTTTTCAAATATTAAGAGTCTATAATAGCTCACGTTGCTTAGCATGGTCCTCCGTTATATCGAAAATACTGCAGCATTAATCTTCTATAAATATAATAAAAATGAATCGCTAAACGTGTTGCTAAGCGTAAAACTCGAGAACGACTGCACCAAATTGGATAAATATTTTTTGTTGTGTTAGTTATTCTCAGGACAAGGTTTGTATAAAAGATAGGTACATGTAAGGTAGCGTAGGTAGGTAGGTAGGTAGGTAGGTAGGGTTTTTTTTTTTTTTTCTTTTTTTATTTGGTTCCCTTGTTTTTGTTTTGTCTTGAGCTTTTGTTATTTAATTGTTTTCATTTTTTTTGACAATTCCTGCGATTTGATACAGTTGTTGTCTTTGTGTATTTTATTATTCACGATACGATGTTTTTATATATTAAATGAAATGATAAATATAAACTTTTATTTTACGAATAAATACATATACAAATATAAAGTTGATTAAGTCCCGTTAAAGCTTTTGAGCTGGCTCAATATTTTGGTCGCATAATTTCGGTAGGCGTCCAAGACCTCCTCTTTTCGCGTGAGCATCCCGATGTCATATGGTGTGAGCCCGAATCTCTCAGAGATTGCCTCATATTGCATGCGATCCATGGCACGAATCTGGGGCAATCCCTGAGGAGATGGTCGATGGTTTGTGCGGTATTGTCTTGGCAGGGACAACAGTCGTCTGTAGTTATTTTAAAACGGTGGAGGTATTGTTTGTGGAATCCGTGACCTGTTAAAATTTGGGTGATGAAGAAGTTCTGGCAATTTATGGATTTGCAAGAGTGTGGGAAATATTGTTCTGGTGTGTTGTCCCTGCTCACTAGATGCGTATCTGGCTTGCCACTTAGCCAGGTTTGATTTTCTTAATTGTTGTTTGACGTATGACATCGGGTATGCGCAGTAGTCCGGCGCTTTGTGAAGCCGAGTTGCCATTTTCGCAGCTGCGTCTGCAGCTTCGTTGCCCGCGACTCCACTGTGCCCTTTCACCCACGTGATTGCTATGAGTGGTGGTGGTGTGTCTGTGCGTCTGTATGCGTGTGTGTGGTTGTGTATGATTTTGTGAATGTTTGTGACCAGCGGGTGTGTGTTGCTCCGGTCTGAGATTGCCTGTATAGCCGCCTGGGAGTCGGAGAAGATGGTGGTGTTCGTTTGTTCTTTTATGTGGGCAAATTTGCAAGCTTCCAGGATGGCCAACAGTTCAGCCTGGAAGACTGTGCGGGTGCTGTGGAGTTTAAGTGTTTTTCTGGTCACGGCATTTCCTCCCGGATCGTAGCAGACGAAGGCCGCTCCGACGGCACCATCGTCCTGTTTGCTGCCGTCAGTGAATATATTATGTGTTGTCGCCTCGGCTTCAGTTAGTGTATGTGTCCGGATGCTGGTAACTGATTTTGGTAGTCTGAAGGCTGGGTGTAACAGCTCACGTACGGGTGTGGGGCGTTCAGGAGTGATGTCCGCTGGCAAAAGATGACTGGAGCCTGTGAGGCGGATCGTCTCGATGTGGTGGACTTCCTCGATCCTGAGATCGAGGGGCATGAGCTCTGCAAGTGCCAAGGCGGCAGTGGTGGAGACGGTCCGAAAGGCACGGATGGCCTTCAGTGCGAATCCCCGTTGAAGGCTGGCGACTTGTTTCCTAACGTTCTTCCTGCTTACAATATGCCCCATATACCAGCAGCGTACGTGATAGTAGGTTCTATAACGTGCAGATAAATTGTGCGGGCGTTTTCCGGGTGTGCGCCCCATGTACACCTAGTATACATTCGTAATTTGTTGAATATGCGAGTAGCTTTGCCCAGCACATATTTTAAGTGGCTATTAAAACGCAGTTTTTCGTCTATGATGACGCCAAGCAGTTTGATTTCAGGTACAAATACTAAGTCGGTGCCGTCCATTTGTAGCTGCGCGGTTTTCGCTTTGGGCGTGAAGGCGATGACTTGGGTTTTTGCCGGGCACGTAAGTAAGTAGGGTAGGTAGGTACGTAGGTAGGTTTGTAAGTAGGGTAGGTATGTAAGTAGGTGGTAGGTAGGTAGGAAGTTAGGTATGTAAGTAGGTAGGTAGGGTAGGTAGGGTAGGTAGGGTAGGTAGGGTAGGTAGGGTAGGTAGGGTAGGTAGGGTAGGTAGGGTAGGTAGGGTAGGTAGGGTAGATAGGGTAGGTAGGTAGGTATGTAGGAAGCCCTTATAAGGGCAAGAGGAGGCAACACGCGCTATTAATTCGTCGTGCAATCGTGCATATCCAGAAAATACCTACCAATGTTTACCATAGTTAAAACCATACCAAGTCAAAAAAATCTCTTTGGTATTTTCTAGTAAGACGTACAAAAATAAGTGCTAAGTAAATTTCGTTTATCGAGGTACATTTCCCTGTAGACAATGCTGTGACCCGTGCGTGTGCCGCGCGCCGCGCCGCTACTACTTTGAGACGCGAGCGCCGCAGTGTCTGTGTTGTAGGGAGTAACGATAATCCCGACGTTTTTAACTTTTCTTTTGTGTATGCTAGTCACGCGCTAAACTCTTCTTGCACGACGCAGGATTTAGCGTGACGTCAGTGTGATGCGTAGTTTGCGTGTGGCAATGTAGATGCCGCCATAGCGGCAACAATTTATCTAACGAAACAACATTTATCTAAGTTATAGTTTGAAGAAGGATAACTTTAATTTCTGTACAAACTATGAAAGAACTTTGTCCCTGTTCTTATTTGACCGAAAGTCACTAATTCCTAGCGTACTCGTCATCCTGGATTGATAGATTAACTAGCGACCCGCCCCGGCTTCACACGGGTAGCAGAGCATTATATGCCTACAATTTGACTATATACAACGTCCCGACATTAATCGTCGGGCAGTAGCCCACCAGACACAACACCCGTTTGGTCGACGGATCCTCCCTTTTCTATAGAGGATGTTACTCATACCTCTATACCGCTTTGTTGATAAGGACATGATTCCATTGCTTCTGAAATGTTGGCCAAATATTGTCAACAGATAGTGATAAATGGACCGTGTGAAAGATGATATGGCTAGAAAAAGGCGTGACTACGTCGAGGACGACTGACAGAGACGTATGGAGAAGTAAACATAATGCGACAACCACTAATAAATCGTGATAAGGATTAATTTTAACACGGCTCCACCTATTTTCATGGAACTCATACGCCATGCGGCCATACATATTGGAAGTGAACCCTCCGGGAGGGTTGCCGGCATTGCGTTTGCGCTAAAGTCCGGCCGTTGATAGTCCGCGATGCTTAATCACGGACTATCAACGGCCTGAGGTTTAAACCCGTGTTATAAAACACTGTAAAACGAAGTAAAATGGTGTTTTCAGAGGGTCTTGTGGCTATACGTAGTTTCCAACCTTTTACATTTTTTGTGAATTTATTTATATTACGTATTTTAAAACCAACGCATATACTAATAAATATTGTTAAAATATACATCAGATTTTGTTTTCACGGTTTATTATGCTGAAGTCGCGAAGAAAAACCTACATTTATAAAAATGAGCCCTCCGCGAGGATCCATGAAGGCTCTCGGCATTAAACGTGTTCATTACTTATTTTATTAATTATATATAAGTATTATAATTTATCTAATTAATTTCATTATAGAAATGGGGGGCTCGTGGCTAAGTAATAACAGCCGCACGGATCGATCGATCAGGTAAAGCTACGCTTGTCACGGTCGGGCCGTGGATGGGTGACCAATGTGACCATCTTTACATACCGAGACCCCTTCGTGCCTCCGAAAGCACGTTAAGAGGGAACAGGGCCTGCGAATCTCCATACAAATGTATTTCCCTTTTTCTTCCTGAATAATGCCTCTGGAGCATTCATTTTTTTACCTAAAATCAAGGTCTGCTGTAGACACGTCCCTGTTATATCTTTTTTTCAGCAACTTCATGGTGAAGAAAATATGACCTTCCAAAAATTACAAAAAATGCCCCATTTTTACCGCCGTGATTAGAGCACTACCAGACGAATTCGAAAAGTTTTTAACATAAAAGAAATTATAGGAACCTAGCCATACTCTTTCATATTTTTTTTATGTAAATAAATAATTGAATCGGCTCTGTTTTAGAGGAGAAAAAAGGGGAATACGAAACGTCGATATCATCAATTTTTTTTTATATAATCGGTCTGAGCTGCAGCTGTCCCTATCGCACTCTACGGGGGCAGACTTGAGGTAAGACGACGGCAATAGTTTCTTCAAATACCTATTTTTTAAATTCCTCGCAGCCCCTGTTCCCTCTTAAGCCATTGGTCGTGAAGACGACCCATGGCTTTTGACCTCCGTCAGATAGGCAGAAGCTCCATGTAAAATACTGGTATTCAGCTGCATCCGGTTAGACTGGAAGCCGACCCAACACAGTTGGGGAAAGGCAGGCAGATGATGATGATTTTATTTTAGAATTGTTTTTTTGTTTGCTTTTTGCTCTGGACATTTATAACGTGTACGTCTTTCTACATCGTTCTCGTAATTTCAATATGAAGTATGTTTCCAATACTTTTTAACTTTTTTATTATTTGTAACAATATTCAGATTTGAAAGAGTGTACATGTATTTTGTTGCCCGTTCTTCTCCATAGGAACCAACTACGCTTTCGAATGAGCAACTAGCTTCATCTTTCTAACTGACAGACTCCTTGACAGTTCAAAAGTGCCTGTAATTGGTTTAATTGAAATTAATACTGTGTGTTTAAATATCTCTTACCTTTTGCATAAGTTCCAGGACCACTTCGAACCTCTTCCTCTTGACATCATCAGGGTCTGACTCCTGTTCTGGCTCCAGCTCACTGCAGACTTGTTCCATCAACTTCTGCTGCTGTGAGAACCTAGACAATGGACTAATTATTAATCTTATTTTTCTTTCAACAAAAACAGGAAAACATCTTGAGGAAACATGTCTGAGAGATATTTCTCAAGGCATGTGAAGCCAAGAGGCCCATGGGCGGCATAGGAACTCTGACACCAGGTTAGTCGCTAACCACACGAAAACAAAAAGGAATTAAAAATTTATTGACTTTTTCCGACAGTTTCGCCTGCGTTGATGTCAGAATTTACCCCACGGGGGCGTACTGACGAGATCAAAAGTATCCTATATCCTAACTCAGGTCATTGTTTATCCGCGTGCTTTTTATGGAAATCCCTCTGGCAGCTCAGGCGTGAAAAGGTGAAAAGCAGTCAGAGTTACTTTCACATCTAAAATATTATTAGAATGCATTTTGTAGTACTTTCAAATTCAAAGCAGTTAAAGGAATATTCTGAATGTCTATCTAGACTTCGATGGAGAATACTCTAGAGTCCCGCTAATCAACTCAAAAATGCTTGGAATTTTTTCAATCCTTTATTTTATTTTAAGTAGTGATGCAACGAATAATACTTTTACCAATACGAATACCGATTGTACTATTCGTCGAATACGAATACCTGATTCTACTATAGTGGCACGCAATTGTTAGTCAAAGAACGTGAAAGGAAATTTAACACGCGAAACATTATAAATATTTACATGTAATCCTACTAAGACTACTATATCAATACTAATATTATAAATGTGAAATTTTGTATGTTTGGATGTTTGTTAGTCAATCACGCAAAAACGGCTGAACGGATTTGGATAAAATTTGGTACACAGGTAGACATGACCTGGATTAGGACAAAGTATACTTTTATCCCGATATTCCCACGGGATCGAGACTTATGCGGGTGAAACCGCCGGTTGCAGCTAGTTTAATAATAAAGGGTAAATTTGTATTCTAAAAACAATAGTCGCAAGTTTTTTGGCGACAAACGATTCCTATTTTCTGTCTGTATATTTCCTGCTGTTCAATATAGCCTTTCTGAGGCCACTGTGGAAGGTTTTATCAAGAAATATTTTCACAATATATCGCAAGGCAATATCTATATGGGATTTCTAGCAAGTCACTAATTGCGAATGTCATGAAAGTATTCCGCGAATACTGTTATTCGATAATTTGATGGTATTCGGCGAATACGAATGTTTGTATACGTATTCGTTGCATCACTAAACTTATTTTAAGTTATATTTTGTGTCACGTCCTTGTTTCCTGTCTTGCCGTGTCTCTAAAGTAAGGGACATTAGAAACATGACAAGACAGGAAACTTCAAAATGACGAAAGTTAATGTCAACTACAGTTGCCGTAGACTGTAGAAAAGTCTCTTCACAAAGTATCTGTTGAAAGTGTAAACAAATCCTGTTCAGATTTAATTCTTACGCAATCAATCACTAAAGTGAATTAGTACACACACATTCATATGTATTTAGAAGGTTTCAACTTTATATCTCACCACTTTTTCCAACGATTATCGTTTGAATTACATTATTAAATTAAAATTTAACAAACCCCCGACACAAACATTTCCTCAATTCTCTTTCTTGCTCCATCACCAGACCCTGTTCATTATCTATCTATAACATATTCATTGAGACCATTCCAATGAGCCCAAACACGATACTTGTGCTGTAAGTTGGTAAGGGAGTTGGGTATCCTGCAAATTCCAGGTGATGCTGCAGCATCAGTTCAAGGTTACTATGTTCTTCTAATATCATTGAAATAACAGAATACCAAATTTCAAATGGATCAGACCTGTGGAACACGCTCACACCCATTCATCAACTAGAAAAGAGCTAATAATCTTCAAACGGCTGAACCGATTTTGATAAAACATGTCTAAGAACCATCGCTAGAAAAACTAAATTCAAATAAAAAAAACACATTCACATCGGTTCACCCGTTTAAGAGCTACAGTGCCACAGACACACACATAGCGGTCAAACTTATAACACACCTCGCGTCGGGGGTTAAAAATCATCGATGAAAATTAATGTTATGAACTTAACCTAAACTGTCAATTAAAAAACCTCTTTCAGGTGATTTAAAATTAGAATTTCGGGGTGAAGTATTCAAATACTTAATCAAATCAAAGCACTCAATTTGTAAGTGGCACTTCAAATTAGCATCCACAGGTACGTGTTCTGCTCCATTTGTTTACATTTTCTCCAGATACTTTTGGAACGGACCATAGTTTTACTTTTCCAACATCTGTGGCCATCCCTGTCCAATGAACTCACCTATCATACTCGCTCTGTTCGATCTTGTTCTTATTTTCCGCCAGCCACGTGGGGTACTTATCGACCAGCTCTTTGAGAGAAGGGTACAGAACCTCCTTGGATAGTAGGGACTGCATCATACCCTGCATAAACGGGACGAACATATTCGTTTCTTGCTGAAAACAAAGAGAGAAAATAGATAAATTAATCATAACGTAATATCACGCCTGTTCTTCCCTAAATGGTTCGGCAGATGTGTAGAGTCATGAGCATAAATAACACCTTACACTTACGGAAGTTTCAAAAGTGTTTTTCTCTTAAAGGTATTGATATAAATTGTTATGGTGTTATAATAAAAATACCAGTCTATTACTGTCCCACTGCAGGGCAAAGGCCTCTTCTCATACAGAGATAAGAATGCTTGGAAACATGCTGGTCCTGCTCCATAGGACAATTTAGAGTCTAGACAAAATCAAACTGGTTGCTAACTTAATTGTATAATTTATATATTGTTTTACATTCTGTGATTACCAATGATCGGAGTAGGTAGATTGAATTGGGGTCATTGATCCGAAACGTATATATTAATATGGACATTCCTCCGGAATCGGTTGATTATTAAAAAAAACCTTAGATAGGAATTGTATTAAAATGAGCAATATTATATTCTTCATATTTTTTTAACGGCAAACAGTCACGATTCCAAGCTTTGGTAAGTAATATTTTACTTGTTACAAGGAGTTTAAACCGATGTACTATAACAATATTTTTAGTATTGTGTTTGTTTGCTTAAGCTGTTGAACATACCATCACCAACTTTGAATTGAGTAGTAATAATATCACTACCAACATTAACAATATTTAATTGAATCCGGAAATACCGGAATTGCTTTCCGGAAAAATGGCTTATCCATGTTATTCTTTCTGTGTGCATTTATGATACAAGTACCAAAAATCAATCTACCTACTCCGATCATTGGTGATTACTTCCTCACACACTGACTTATTAATTGTAAAACTTTAGGAAAATCGTCTACTTTTACAATGTTTGTAAATAATTATGTGAGCACCATGTATCTATCACATAATTAGTTTGTGTCATTACTTCATTTTTAATTCTTTTTACCTATTGTGATATAGTAATTTTATTCTATGTGCATCGTCTTCACATAATAATAATATTTAATGTATTCATATTATATAATTAATGTATACAAAATTTTGTAAAACATTTTAAAAGAGTAACGGTGGAGTTTCTTGCCCATTCTTCTCCATACGAAAACTACCTGTTGGAAGTGGCGACTAGAGCCAATTCTATTTTTTTGTAAATTTTGCCATTCAAAAATGCCTTTTATGTGCCTAATTGAAATAAATTATTTGACTTTGACATGACACGAAGGCACGAGCATTGATTACCACGCTTGCTCAAGCCGGGTTGGCGATTTCAGACTTATTATAATTAACCTATTATAATTGACCTATGAATTATCTTATATTAAGTCCAGGTTTCCTCGCGATGTTTTCCTTCATCGATTTCAGTAATTTCCAAAATAAACACAGAAGTGTACATATGAATTGAAAGAGTCACATTGGTACTTGCCCGAATTTGAACCCACAACCTAGTGCATGAGGCTGAGCCATCATATTATTCTCGAAATCATAATATTATGGAATAGGGCTCTTCTCAAAGTTTCAATCGTTATTTCACGAGGAAATCGCTTTAGAATAATGCGTCCGTGCAAGGTAAGCTACGTCGAAACGGTAAGGGGCGGTACCTGTAGTACACCCATATCTCGCCTGTTATGTTTAAGTCCCATGTAATAGGAGGTGAGCCTCTTGCTATCCTGGAGTCAGGATTTGTGCCTGGTTGGCGGCAATAGGGCTCGTCTGGTCCGGTTAGACTGGAAGCCGACCACAACATAGTTGGGAACAGTCTAGGCAGATGATAACGGTGCTTACCTGTCCCTCAGCTCCAAGGTTGATGTTGGTGAACATGCTGGCCAGGTCCTGGTCGGAGAAAGGGTTCTGAAGGGTCTCCGTGTTGGTGTTCAGGTTCTTCAGGGTTTGGGAAATGGCGGCAGAGACCTGCATGAAATTATGAGTGACAGAATGTTTTATTTTTAGTTTAGATTATTATTTAGTAGGCTAGAGGATCTTTTGGTAGTTCTGGGGCAAAACTAGTTGAGCCGTGACTAGTCCGAAGCTAGACTAGTCACGACTAGTTCCGGACTAGTCACTGTAGCTTATCTTGTGCCGACACAAGCCACATCCTTAGGTACAATTCGGTCCGACACGAGCCACTTATTTAAATCGTGCTTTGTATTGAGACTAGTAGATTGTGTCATGCCGACCTGGGCCACTATTAACTAACTCGTACCGGCGCGAGTTGTCATCACACAACTCGAGCACGACACCAGACACACATTCAAGTCGTGTCGACACGAGACACTCGTCTCAAAACAAGTCAATGCCATTCATTTCATGTCACAAGATTCTTAATCCACCACACATCTCGTGCCGACGCGAGATATTAGCACTCATTTCGTGCCGACACAAGACACTAACTAAACTCATGCGGACACGACTGAAATGAAATTGTTTATTCTGTGAATAGGATATAGGAATCACTTTTACACGTCATATTAGAAAAAATAACCTAAAATAACCTAAAGTAGATGGAGCCGGCGTTTCCTATCTGACTGCCCCTGAGAAGAAATAGTGAAACAAACTCAGGGGTCAGTGTCTTTTATAGTCCAGACATAATCTTGGTCAGATCATGTGAGGACCATGTATATTGGTGTCTGAAATGGTATTTTGAGGAAAGAACCAAACAGATTTGAGTGGACCTGTCCAGTCAGTGCAAGCATTTGTCAGTAATCCGGAGCACAATTCAGAACAGAGCAGAATAACATCGCTAGTATAAAATGTACCTATTGTTTAGGTACATTTAATCTTGTAAAGCAATTTATATTAAAGAGTAACTATGGAGTTTCTTGTCCATTCTTCTGCATACGAAATTAAGAGGAGGCGACTAGAATCAATCCTATTTCATATTTGCTTGTATATGTCGACGTTCAAAAGTGCCGTTTAATGGCCTACTCGAAATAAATTATTCATCTTTGGTCGTTTGGTAATTTCGGGGATCATTATTTAACCAATTATTGCCAACACAAGATACAGTCTTCTAACTCGTACCGACACGAGATACATTAAATCTATGTCGATACTAGTCTTTCAACATGCCGACTTGAGACACTGCCTTTCAATTCATGCCCACTAGTTTCGGACTAGTCCCTTAATAAACTACAGTCTACAGCAAGAGATCGCCCTTAACGTTACCTCGTCCTCACTGCCCAGCACGACCTCGGGGTCGGCGTCGTTGCCGGCCGGCGCCGCGGGCAGGTCGGCGGGCGCGCCGGCCGCGCCGCCCTCGCCCGGCTTCAGCACGTGCGCTGCCGCCTCTGAAGGGGTTCATAACAATTAACTTACCAATAGTCAAGTTTTGGAATAAAAAAAACTTAATCTCATAACTGAAAAAGTTTTTATTACTTACAAAAATCACACAAAAATCAACTTCATAACTATTACAGAGGTAGCCCGAGAAATTATTCTTTTTTATGTTCGTACGCACGGCTACACATGAAGCTATACATTTCCAGTTTACGCTGAACTCGCATTGTATAGGATTTCCGTACAATGCGAGGTCAGCTTATACTGGACATATATAGCTTGATGTGTAACCGTAAGTACGTACGTACGAACAGCTCTCTTATGGAAAAGTTCTATGGAACAAATCTAACTTACAAAGATGTAAGAATGATTCTAATGATTATAATTCTGTAAATACATATTTTTTTTGGATCGCGAACCGTATTTTGATCAAGATATAACCTGTCCACTGACCTGAGAAAACCTAAGAAAATTTGAATTTCGCGGGCTACCACTGCGGATCCACCATAAGTAGATAGTGGAGTTAATGTCGATGCATAATGAAATGTCAATTATCTGACAATATGAATAGGGATTATAACTAAAAAAAATATTTTTGTTCGTCAGGTATATTATTAAAAAATATTGGACACATATTAATTATTTTTTTACGGTAAGTATCAAAAGATTACGACGATACAGTTAAAATGTGCCATGACGTCACGAGTATGTAGATCTTATACTTACTTTTGAAGTAGCGACCCCCACTCCCCAACTTTTATGCATTTTATCTAAGTCATTTTTAATTAATATGAGATAAAGCAAAAAATACCTGTCTAATATTTTTTTATTATCTGACTGACGGACTAAATAGAATTTCTTTTTTTTTACCCAGGCATTATCCTAGCCTATTCCCAGCAGTGGGATTGATGGGAAGCTGTAATTATTATTAATACAGATACTAAGTAGTTTTTAGCATCAGCAATCACAGATTCTGATGCTTCAAACAGGGTATGACAGAAAAACGACCAATAGAATACGCGCATTTTGATACCGCGTTCAAACATAAGTTGCCAAAACGCTCTGCAGCATCGAAATAATCGCTAAAACTTTCGATTTTGCAACAAACAAACGCAGAGAGTTTTCAAAACCGTAGATCGCCGATACCAAAAGTAGCATTTCTGCTGTCACTAAATGTATACAGTCTAGGTACATACCTGCCATTTTAGAGAATGTCTGTGCAATCTGTTCCTGTGTTATTTGATCCTCTGAAAACAATACAATGATTTTAATTAATCTAATCTAATATTATAAAGAGATGATGTTTTTTTGTAATGAATAATCTCAAAAACGATTAGACCCATTTAAAAAATTCTTTCACCATTAAAATGCTATATTATCAATTTATCACTGAGTAACATAGGGTATAACTTCTAAAGACATCACGCGGGCGAAGCAGCTGGTGGAACCTACTGTATAATATGTGAAGGGTAATCTCCGGAACCACGGGGCCTGTTTCTTTCACTATTTTAAAGGTACAAACACCAGATGGACATAGACTATACAGGGCGGAAACCACATCAACGCACAACCCGTTGCCATGGCTACAGTTCATGATTCTAAAAAAAAATCTGTGAAGTTAGCTGTTTCATACATTTGGACCAGTGGACCGGTGTTCAGAACCGTGAACTGAATCTATGGTAGGTAACAGGTTGCGCGACGATGGCTCTGCCATGCTGTCCAACTGGCCATTCAACATTTAAACTGCCTTTGAATATCTCCCTCCAGTTGAGAACGTCCGTTGAGAAAACTTCTTCAACAGGTTTGTCTCATAATGGGGGACGAATGGACGATGAGCCACCGATGACCTATAGAAGCCGTAGACAGAACCAGTGGCGGATCCAGGATTCTCGTTGCTTGACCCCGCTGAGGGTAGGTTTTAGCAAAGTAAACACTAAAAAAGCTCACAATATTTTAATTTGCTTAACACATAACCAAGCGTCCTCGGATTACTTTTCGCAATTCCCTCAGGGACTTCGTTAGGTTGTTATAGACTAGCAGAGATATTTCGGTGAATATACATGGCGGCCAAACCAGGCAGCGCGAGTGGTAGAATGAGTGGCGTACGGATTCAAAATTCGCCACGTAAACAAAATATTATAAAGAAAAAAAACTTGAAACATACTTATTAAGTTGGCAGTGTATAGAGTCCCGCTAGCGGCACTCTATCCCAATCGGATAAAGTGCCGCTAGCGGCATAATAGTGGCGCCGTTTCAGCCCTGCTAAAGTGCCGTAAGCATTTCATTGTCATTGTCACTGTCACTTGTTATTTTGTTTGATTGTTGAGGTTAGTTCGCAGTAAAACACCACATTCGAAATACATGACATTCGTGATTGCCTAAACGGACTCTGGTGGCCACAGTTCTAACCTAACCTAGTTATACGGCACGGTTGGCGCAGTGGTTAAGCGATTGACTGCTGCGCTGCGTGTCGCGGGTTCGATTCCCGCACGGAACAAATATTTGTATGACCTACAATTAGTTGTTCCGGGTCTGGCTGTTTGTGTATGTGAGTTTAAATGTTTGTAAACGCACCCACGACACAGGAGAAATTCCTAGTGTGGGGCAACGTTTTTAAACGTTTGTATCCGTTAGGGATAAAGTGCCTTAAAAAAAGAGCTTAAATATTAGTTTTCATATTGGAGTTTTTGCCGCAGTGTTATGCCTCATTTGGAACATTGAATTAACATAACATCAGGCATGTTTTTCCAGAAGGGTTATCCGAAAAAAAAAACCCCTTTAGTCTCTTATAATCTCATGCAGAGATAATTGATAATTGCCTCAGATTGCAGCAGTAAGATACTACATGTTCAGCTCACCTGGCACTCCGCTAAAACTGCTGAGGATAGCAGACATGTTGCTCTCAAACTGTGCGGCAGCTTCCTTGATGAACTCCTCACTCCACATGTTGGACGGCACCTCGCCGGAGCCCTCGGCTGTGGAGTCTGCCGCCTGCTGCTTCTTCGTCATGTCTTGGAGAGCGCCTGGAAGACAGGAACCATGTATTTATTTATTGGATCTCCAACAGAGGCTACACAATTTCATGCAAGTTTACAAGAACAGGAACAAATACTATAGTGCGCTTCCAGTTATAGGTGGCCATATCATGAATTCTCTTATAATCTAGGTAGATACAGTAAGTTTGACAAAGCGAAAATAATAAAATAAATCAAAACATACACACGAAAATCATAGAAAGGAAACAAAATGAAATAAGTACAAAACAGATTAATAATAATAACAAAAACCCCACCGTCGCATCTGTACGTTGACGTCGTGGTGGGGCTTGCGCGCTCTGAACTCTAGGTCTGTGCCGGTAGAGCTTACTTTGCCGGAACAGGTCTAGGATGAGGAACCAGACCAAGAGATACAGAAACCCGCAGGGCACCATATGGTGAGCTGTTGGGCAGTATTGACCCCACAGACCCTATCTCCCGGGAGAAGTCTTGTTCCTCATCTCTGGCTTGCTTTTATTGGCCGGCTGGAGTGAACACTGACGAGGAACCTAATTCTTGCCTTAATTGGCCGGCTTGAGTGGAGATTCGCAAAGGTAAACGTACTTGGTGGAAGGAAGTATTCCAGTAAGTGCTGGAAGGGATCTTGACCATCTTCCGGGCTCTGGGATTGTTCTGATAGCCGTGGAATACGTCTCCACTCCTCAAGCACCTCAGGAGGTGTTGCTCCCTTGTCAGTTTTCTTGTTCTTGTGTTGAGTTTGAGTTTGAGTTTGTCGCTACATCACTATGTGCCAGCGACCGTTTTCGGCGGCCCATTATTGAGTGTGCAAGTCACCCCCTGCCATTTTATTCGTGTAATTCATTACATTGATGAGGCATGGGACATAGTCCACTATAGCCTCCCAAACCCATAGCTCAATATGTTTTGTTCCATGTTCTGCAATAGTCCTGCAACAACTGGGGGTTGTCCTTGGGTGCGCTTGCATACTACATACAGGGATAATCGTCGGTTGGTGCCTCAACACTTAAAAATGTCTAAGGGGCCTCTGCGAGTTGGCTTCGGCCCCTCGTACGCCTTCCAAAGGACCGGGACCCCAGGGTCCCGAGATATGTCAAAGACATTCATAAAATAACAAAAAAACATTATAACTAAGTATAAAAGACAACAGACAAAAATAACAGTCACCCAAATCACAGATGATGATCACAATCAAATCAAATTTCGAACCTAGACAGGCGCTTTACTTTGTGTAAATTATTTCATCACCACTGCTCTCAAAACGGTGAACATGTCCGAGAACCAAAAATTCGAAGTCATGTGACATCTACCCGCGATGGAAGAAGACGTGAGTTTATGTATGTAGTTTTATGTTAGAGGAGATTGTAAGATAAGATAATCATTTAGGTGCTTATTCATAAACGATGATTAAAGTTGAGACGTTTAAACGTAAAAAATGTATGGTTAAATACTCGCTAATCATTACTTAACTTGAATAAAGGGCTTATTTGCTCAAACATGAGTACAATACATACAACATAAATTGTCAGCATGCAAGAGATAATAAAAATAGTTAAATTGTGATGGATAATTACAAATTAATTAATTACTAGATAAGCTAATTGTGTCTTACTATCTGTTAATGCAACTGTCCTATTTTCATAAACCAATACAATATTGATTATTAACGTCTGAATTACCTATAGTTAACGTTTAAAAGCACTTTTAGGTAGCTCATCCATTTAAACAGACTGAACTCATCTTGCACAGAAATTCTTAACTCTTACTTTAACTGTACTTCAAACTGTTGATTAGCTAACAAAAAATGTTCTTAGCTATTGTTTCATTTATTTATTTGGGATCACCAACAACTGATACACAGATACAAATATACATAGGATACTTTTTATCCCGATATTCCTACGGGATCGAGACTTAAGCGGGTGAAACCGCGGAGCGCAGCATATATTATACTTATTATAGTAACATACGTTTTGATGTGAGACAAAATTTTCAATCTATTAGTGCTCAGCGCAGCATGTCTTCTTCCATACATATACACCTTCCCCAACACCCCTCTCTCATACCGTATCATCTTTCACACAATACATCCATTTCTATGGTCCGTTATCAGTTAACAACATCTAATATTGAGTTCCGTTACTGACATTATATGCATATGAACTTATTAGAAGTGTTATTGTAATAACTGCTATGAGCGTTTAGTGTCACACAAGTGTTTATATTGATCTCAGTCATTTTTAATAAATGCTATAATAATTTATTTATTTTATTTAATCATTTTTCACAAACTTACAGCTGTACAATAGTGCATTTGTTAAAATAATCTCCATTTATCATCTAATATTAATAAGAACTATGTATATCCTAATGTTATTTAAAAAAAACCTAACCTACTGACATTATCAGCATTAGGTATTTTTTATTTGCCTTTTGTGTTTTTGTTTTAATTTTTATCATTCTAGCTTTTTGTTCCATCTTTTGTATATATTATGGAATGAATATGAATTTATGCAAATCACATACTTGGAAGTGATTAGGAATATTAATTTAATTGTTTAGAAATAATGTATTATTTTAATTCATTATAATAATACTTACAGACCATGACTAGGTTTTTTTGTTAATTGAATCAAGTAGTTTCATCATGCTTAATTGACCTATCAGTAAGGAATGCATTAAAAAAAAAAAATGTGTAACGATTGGACCCATTTGTAGTATATAGTTTTTTAGTATCTGCTTATCCCCATGGTAAGAAGTTGTGTGTTTAAGTATGTAAGTATGTATTTAAGAAGGAGTTGATGACATAATTACATTCAATTTTATTATTAAAAAAAGTTAGTCTAGGTTTCTTATTTGTATCACCTCTCATGTCAGAGTTAGGGTTGTCAGGTGTCCAGCTTCAGCCAGATATGTCTGGCTTTTTACAATCTTGTCCAGCCAAATATACACAAGTCTGGCCTGTCCGGCTTTTGTTAGGCTTTTGGTCAACTCCGCCCCACCAAAAGGTGCCTGATTATTGATTGTTTTAATTACTTTCAATGTAATGAAGAAGGCTGATTATTGATTGTTTTAGTTACTTTCAATATAAAGAAGTTACAAATTACTTTAGTAAGAACAAAATGTGATTCATAATGAGTAGAGTAAGTTTCAAAGTAATAAATACACAAATATTTTTTTTTTCTTTTAAAAACTTGTGTTTCAGGTTTTCATGGCAAAATGTCTGGATAAATGCATCTGTGTCCGGCTTTTTGGGTCTGGCAACCTCAGTCAGACTTAAAAAATGTCTCTTAACTGGTTGAATGCCGTAATTACAGAAAAAAATAAAAAGCCTGTGTCTCACATGGATTCACATTCTGGCATACAAAGGGTTCAATTCAAAGGCTACAAATTACACTGAAATATTGCTTATTCAAAGAAAAGATAATTCATGAATCAACTCAAATACTATGTATATGTTATAGCATTGGATAAAAGTGACCCACCAAGGCACAAAATATCTTATTAATAATTAATTCATAGAAGCTGAATTTCAGGTCATATTAATTGACTATTATGGTTATATTATACTGTACTGTATACTGTGTCCTATTATGGTATACTGTATTGAATCCTTGCTAGAAGCAAAACACGTTTCAAAAGTCATTTATTCAGACTAGGCCGAGGATCAGTATTTTTTTAAAATGTCAAAATTACATGAGACAGTCCCCCAAAACGCCCGCCCTTTACCACTTACTAGCGTTCAGTAGGGAAGAACAGTTTATTTCAACACATTCTCTTCAAAAACAAGAACCTAATTCTTGTTGTCTAATGTTAAAAGAAATAAAAATCATACGTAATTAAAATGCCGATAATTTAGTAAGTTTTACACTGTTATCGGCCTCTAATATTATTGTTCAACCTCACACGTAAAATTTCCGCTGTCAAAGTCCTTCAAAATAATTATTCAATTTTATTTACGTTTTAAATTTTAATAGGTTAGGTGTTGTGTAACCCGACCATGATCGAATTTGACGAAATTAAACCAACTTACTTTCAAGCAAATCGTCCAATTCCGGATCCAAGTTAGATTTATCCACTTCCTTGTTTTCCGACATGTTTAATTATTTAGAGAGAGTAAAAACAGAAAAATATTTCGTGTAAAACCACAAATAAATGAACAATTTTTGTGACAGAGTGACTTGACAGCTGTCAATTTTATGATTTACGGAATGAGTGAATGAGCAAATACGTACAAACATGTGAATTGTAGTGTTGCTGTTCTAGAAATATTTTTGCTCTAATCAATGATGCAGACAGTAAAAATAATAATAATTTTTAATATTTTTTATGTGGAAGCCGAGGTTAAGATCTAGAGGTCAAGAACAGGGCCGTTGGGCAATTAAAAAAAAAACGGTCAAGCGCGAGTCACACTCGCGCACCGAGGGTTCCGTACCATCATTATAATAGGTCTTTACCTATGAAATTGCCGTTTTATATGAAAAAAATTAAGTTTTCCCGACGACGCAAACGGTTGCAATAATCGGTCGTCGTCGCAACTGGTTTGTTTGAAGATGGCTGGCTTATAGGACGAAACTTATCGTCGAGTGATAGAAACGAATTTTTTTCATGTATTTTTTATTTGTATTAAACTCCCCCCTTATGTCATAGAATGGCGCGCGTGGAACACTACGCGCCACCATCTAGCTAGACTAACTGCCCTAGACCAACTAGTGTTGTCAGGTTAAATTTAACAGTGGAAACCATAGATAATTAGTTGGTTCGCCACACATGGAAATAGCAACCCTAGTGGGTTGAAAACAATCAACAGTATCGATATCACTGATGTCTTGGTAATCTGAGGGAACAGTCCGAGAAGAATTGCTACCATACGAATAAACTTTAGATGAGCAGTTAGGCAAAACGCTATTTTCGTTACTGAAATGAAATGTGCCAACGATCCGGTGCCGATATTACATAATTGAGGAAAGCTCCTTCTAAACTTACGCAGAGCATGCACACGGAGTTTCACGTTCCTCTACACTTTTATGAATGTATTCATGCTTTTGCTAGCGACTTCGTCCGCGTAAAGGTCATATTATCCCACGGGAACGTACTACCTACCATTAAAAGTATCCTATGTTGTAATCCAGCTCATGGTCTACCAGTGTGCCATATTTAACCCAAACACGTTCAGCCATTACGCCGTGATTATTTAACAAACATCCAAACATATGAAAGTGACTTCTACATTTAAAATAAAATTAAATAGTAGGATTTAAGGCCGTCTACGGTATCAGTCTGTATAGTTCGATTCAAAATTAATGTCGGCTCGGAAGTTAGCTGCTCGCTGCGCAGTATCGCACCCCTCACCCCCGCTGACCCATGAATTCGTTACTGCGCAGCGATTAGCCTCATGTTCCGAGCCGCCCGTTTGAATCGCGCTGTACAGACCTGCATTCAAGTCATCAATGTAGAAGTCGCATTTGATAGTAAGGGCATTTATTCCTACATTCATTGGCTAACGTACCTACCTTAGAAAATCGTATTCAATTGAAGTACGACTAGGTACATCTCTGCCTATCCTCACGCCACAAAATTCTTTTTTTAAACTGTGTACTATGTATTCTAACTCTGTACTCTGGCTATAAAGACTCATTTAACAAAAAACTATATGCCAATCAAATAAAGCTAGAGCTAAATAGTCATATATAAAACATATTTAGGCAAAAGTAAGTTTTTGTTTAACGAGTCCAATGGTATTATTACAATGAGGTAAGACCTATTTAATAGTTTTGTTTTAGAGAAAGTAATGTAATATCTATACATATATGCAACATAAATAGCCATTGAAATGATATTTTTCCCGAACCAAAAACCCTGTTGTTAACATAATATATATACTAGATATTTTTTACACACATTAATATAAATAGTAATATTTTCGAACCAAAAGGTCTGATAAAATATTTATTGCAACTGGACCTTAAGAACTGGGTCTGATGTAACTACTGTCAGACATAAAATGTAGTTTTATTCCGGATAGTTGGAGGAATCGCTTAAAAATTGGCATCCCTTGAATGTCAAATAACTACAATTTCCCATAAATAATTATAGCCCTGTTCTCCTCAATCTTCTAAATTAGGTATAAAACAATTATACATCTTCAATAAACGAAGCAAAAGGAGTATGTATAAGAATCCTAGCAGGTGGCATGCTGTAGCTTCTGCCTACCCCCATTGGATGGGAAGAAGGCGTGAGTTTATGTATGTGTGTATCTATATGTATGTAAAATAAAGGTAAAGCTTGTCCATTCTGAAATGACGCGCCCCACTACCGCATTTTACGCACAAGGTAATGCGATAGTGAAGCGCGTCATTTCAGAGAGGACAAGCTAGAACAATCTATCTACACTGAACAATCAAATACAAACGTTATAAATATACAACTTTACTTCAAACCTTTTTTCACGTTATACAAATGTGTTAGGCACAAAACTTATATAAAAAAAGAAAATACAGAACGGTCAAAATACGAAAAAAAACATGCGTCAATCCATGGACTCAAACAGTGAAATGTGGTGAATACATATTTTGCAAAAAAAAATATAACAAATATATAAATAAACTCAAAAAAAAAAAACAAAGGTAAGACTTTTACGGTGTTACCGAGCTAATTCTTGAGATAGGTAGGGGTAGGGTTGTAGTCTAGGAAGGATCCCACGATTTCCTTTTCGCTACCGGACTATCAGTAGTACCGACAGCATGGTACCATAGTACCATCCGCACTTGGTTGGTATCCCGACCAGTCGCGTCGTAGTTTGCGTTTTTCCTACCCATTTATTATGCGCACAGCCAAAGTGTGGAACTCTCTGACAGCGTCATAACCCGTCTGCCTTCAAAGCAAAAGTGAACAGGCATCTTCTTGGCTTGCCAATTCCATCAAAGACCTCATCCATCGCTTTCCATCAGGCGAGATCGAGGACAAAAGCAGGCTCATAGTATATGCCAATAATAAAAACAAACCTACCAAAATTATTGCATCATGTTTCCATAATAAAGGGTTGAGCACACTTTTGATTCGTATTTAATATTATTTTGTTTTTCTGCTCTTACATTTTTGCTTTTAACTGGCAATATCAATCAGTATTACCAGTGCGAAAAATTAGTACCACCATTTTCTACAATATTTTTTATAGTCTAAGGCCACCACCACAACCCCCACCAATTATCTTTCGTAGATTGCAAGAAGGCAAGTTCATTCGTGTAGGTTCCACATAACATTTAAACATCGCGGCAATGAGTTATCCAGAGTGTATAGTACTCGTACAGCGAAATGTTTATTCCTTTAAAGACCAGCGAAAGAGTGGTCTCGACCGCAGGATACACCACCTCAAGCGTACCCAATCCCCCTCCAACATGCAATACCATTACCTAAATGGTATTCTAACATATCCGTCTGTGCACGTATACCTTCAGCCAAGGTAGGCTACTTTAGCCACATGAGAGCACACGCTCGTATCCCACAGCCGTCAAAAACAGAATTAGTCACAAAGGTTAAACCTTTGTAACCAAAACGAGAAACAAGTGCGCGTCGGACCATGCACAATTACACTGGTAGCACACCGAGAGCACATCGAGTAGCGGAAAATGACGCGAGTCTTTTGAATTGACCTACTGCGGTTTCGCTGCTATGGTTTCGCGGCGGAGCCGGAGGTGTGAACAAACAAACGCTAACTATTTATAAAATGTTGTTCATCGGTTGATGTCAAGGCCACGGACCAAAGACAATATTGCGTAATTACTGTTACTTGACGTGCTTTCCGAAGCACGGCGGGGTCTCGTTTATGTTATGGACGGTCACCCATCCACGGATCGACATCGGCAAGTGTTGCTTAACCTTGAAGCCGTGCCGTTGTTGTTATTTAGCTACGACCCATACCTATAAATAATAAAGTATTTTACATTTCAGAATAAAAACAACAAAAAAAACTAATTTGATAAGGATTGTCGATGTCGTTATAAGAATAATAACTTTGAAGTGGAGTCAGTCAGTTGATTCAGTCTTCGTTAATTATGCCGAGTAAAGAGAGGAAGTAAGTATGTTGTCAAGTAGGTACCTACCCGCACGCTAGTTGTGTACCTAACACACTTACAAACACAATCTGAATGACGTTCAAAAGTGCCTTATAAGCAGTGATCGGAGTAGGTAGATTGAATTGGGGTCATTGATCCGAAACGTATATATTAATATGGACATTCCTCCGGAATTAGTTGATTATTAAAAAAAACCGGAACTTAGGTAGGAATTGTATTACAATGAGCAATATTATATTCTTCATAAATTTTTTTAACGGCTCACAGTCACGATTCCAAGCTTTGGTAAGTAATATTTTACTTGTTACAAGGAGTTTTAAGCATGTTTGGATGTACTATAAGAAGATTTTTAGTATTGTGTTTGTTTGCTTAAGCTGTTGAACATACCATCACCAACTTTGAATTGAGTAGTAATTATATCACTACCAACATTAACAATATTTAATTGAATCCGGAAATACCGGAATTGCTTTCTGGAAAAATGGCTTATCCATGTTATTTTTTCTGTGTGCATTTATGATACAAGTACCAAAAATCAATCTACCTACTCCGATCACTGCTTATAAGGGCCTATTTGAAATAAATGATTTGACTGTGAGGTGACATAATGTTTTGTGTTGCGTAAATTATTTTGCATAAGTACTATTGTATAGAATCATGTTTTTCTAACTATTCAGACAGCTGTGCAGCTGGGGAGTTTGTTGCGCCACTTCTTCTTCCCAGCTAAAGCACTAGGAAGTGGTGAAGGGCGGGCGTTTTTGGGGGACTGTCTTATGTAATTTTGACGTTCAAAAAGTGCTGATTTTCAGCCTAGTTTGAATAAATGACTTTTGAATTGAATTTGACTTTGACTTTGAATGATTTTGAAGTAGGATGCTAATCCATTGGTTCATTTATTATGATTAAAAAAATTGTCTGCTCAACAAAGTCAATAACGCAATGCTTAATGATAAGCATAATCAGCCTATAATATGCCCACTGCCCTCCTCTCGGTGAGAGGGAGTGGACTGTAGGTAATCTAAGATTAGATTTTTTGGTTCTAGGACATACATTGGTGGTTTTCCTTCCACGTTTTGGGAGCAGTGGTGATTAAATTATTTACACAAAGAAAAGCGCTTGCCTGTGTTCGAACCCACGACCTACAACTCGGTAGTCGGGGCCTAATGGCCCAGCCGACTATACTGTTGTACACTGGGCCACCACTGCTCTCCAATGTTGTTGAACTGTCAAAATGAAAGCCATTGCTACTGCAAGTGTGTTAGGTACGCAATTACCCCGCTGCGCGCTGGTTGTTTAAATACGCATAATTGAGGTTTAGAAAGAGACGGTCACACCTCGTATGAGTGACAGAGAAGATGGGTCTACAAAACCTAAGTAGGGCTTCAAGGATCTTCAATGAAACTCCCAATTTTATGTTAGGTAGGTTTAATCCAGTAAATATAACATTTTACAATAAAAATGTTGTAGTGTAAAAGTTCGCGACGATGGTGAAAATTCAAGAAAAATAAAATACCTATTTAATCGTCGGTACCTATACAATGGAAAAAAAATCATTACGGCGCCTGGCTGTTTAGAATAGCAACGCGACACACGCACTACACTTCACAATTTACGCAGGCGTTAACAGACAAGCGTACACACACACGTTTTCTAAAACTGTATATTATACGTACTACCATAATATGTATATATTTACGGGCGAGTACTAACGTTACAACATGGTTTATTTAGGTATGTAATTTGCGTAAGTCAATTCTAGTAAGAAGCTTTTAAAGGACAATGGGGAACTTTTGTTAGAATATTCTGAAAGATAACGAATGTTAGACAATTTTATTTTATTTTTGTTTGTTTGCCTGAGCTGTTCCAGTCCTGGGCAATAGCCTAACTCCTGCTGCCAGTAATGAGAACAAAAAATGTATGTTTGCTACGGAAAACAATAAAATGAACATGTCTTTGGTGAAATACTACTTTAGTGTCCCATAGTCGTTTAGTCTTTCTAATTTTTTTTTTATCGATATGCAGGGCCACGATAGCGAGCTTTGAACAGAAAGAAGATAAACCAGATAAGGACAAGGATCTGAAAGAAGGTAAAAAAAAAGAAAACAAAGAACAAAAAGACAAGGATTCGAAAGAGGCTAAAAAAATAGAAAGCAAAGTACAAAAGGACAAGGATCTGAAAAAGAAAGAAAGTAAAGAACAAAAGGACAAAGAGAGTGACAAAAAAGAACAAAAGGATGCAAAAGATAAAGGTGAGCGTGAGCCAGAGAGCACGGCAAGCCTCGGCGGCCGCTGCTAGCGACGGTACCGTCAAAACTTTTATTACTAACTTAACAGTGAACATCACCGTTTACTCATGAAACTGACGGCCCGTGACAATTCTACCAATTCCCTGTGACAGCTAGCTTGCGCTCAGTTGCGCCAAATTCGGACACGAATGTTATTCGTAAGGGCTTCTCTAGTCATGCCGCCGATTTCGTGCATTGTGAGATGAGCGAATAGTTGTTAGTTATTTGACAGGTTCTTCATAATAGTTTATTATTATCATTATATTTTACTAATATAATGATAATAATATTGTTCTTACTTTTAACTTCAAACGTACTGTTCCGATACTTGTTCCAAGCAACGTTTATTTCTATGCAGCCAGTGTTTTTCAGTCTAAGTGAATAAATTGTATTCCGTTTTGAGAAATAAACCAATTCTATATGACTACAACAGTGAGAGCGTAGGGGCATGTACTTTGTTCAAATTCCAATTCAAATTCTAAATATTTTATTTTCACATAAACCTACATGGGCACTTATGAAACGTCAGAAGCTAGGTGCACGGTTCCAATTGGTCGTTTCCTATGGAGAAGAGCCGGCTAGAAACTCCACGGCTACTCTTTTAAAAGTAAACGGTATTTACAATCTTTTCAAATTACAGTGTTAATAGGTATGAGAGGACAGTGTAGGCCTATCAACAAGTACCAGGTGCTTAGCAAGATAGGAAATGGTCGACAGATCTACAGTCTGTTAAGCTTACAACGTTCTCACATTCACAAAATCGAAAAGAAAAGAATCTATATAAAAGAAAAATAAAATAATAAAAATAAAAACCTATTTAGACCAAATGACATAATTACCACTACAGTTGTAACAAATCTAATTTATTATAAAAAATAGAAGGTATATAATGTCAAATAACGAAGAGATTATGTCAAGGAAGTATGTAAAAAAAAAAGTTAAAATAATATAATCATCTTAATTTGGGAGCAATTAATAGACAGTTCAAAGACATTGGTGCCGATTCTCTTGTCATAAATGCCTCTAAACTAGAATAAAAATCACCAAAATTTAGTTTATTCCTGTCAAACGATGATTTCCTATTCTGAAATAGACTACTAATTGTCTTACTAAATCTGACCATTTTTAATCGCCGTTAAAAATAGTGTCGATTAAAAATGGTGTATTAAATGTGGAATACTATTAGTTGTCATGAACTAAAATTCACACGAACACCTCGACTTCGGGTGCAAAAACAGTACTGTATCTATATATATTTTTTGTAACGTTGCGAACACGCGGCGTTAGCGTCGCGTTCGGCGAGCGCCCACGCTAGACGTGATGGGAGCCTGCTATGCTATGATAGGAAGAACAAGCACTATTTTAAACGAACTCCATACAAAATCACCCGTTACTGTTTCTTTGGTTGATCGTTCCTTTCACCCAAGAAGCTTATAAGTAATTAGTATAAGACGAGTATTCCTTAATCTTATGATTTCTTATTGTGTTACGTAGGTATATGTCTCGCGTTGCAACAATAAAGTTATATAACATAACATAACGCCTGTGTTCCCTTAAGGGTTAGACAGAGGTGTACCTATATTTCGCCAGTTATGTTTGAAGTCCCATGTAATAGGGGGCGAGCCTATTGCCATCCACCTGGCACAAATCCTGACTCCGGGGTGATACTGAGAAATTCCAGATTGAGAAACCCAATAACACTTAGCCCGACTCGTGCATCGAAGCCAGGACCTTATGCTCAGCAGTAACTGTAGCGTTTGCGATCACTAGTGACTAGACCAACGAGGCAGACTATTATTAAAATTTATTATACTTGGACTTTTATTTGTATTCAGTAAGTTGACAATTCGAAGCAAAATAAATCGGTTATTTAAGTCATGTAAGTTTTTAACGTAACTTTGTAGTACTGCACCCTAATTACGTAATATACAATCAATCGGAATTTGAATCATTTGAAAAAAATTGCTAATCCATTGCTTCATAAGTTCGATAAAAAAATCTCCTCAACAACGTACATAACGCAATGAATGTTGTTGAACTGTCAAAATTAAACAAATTTGTCGTAATGTGTTGCGTAATTAGATAGCAGGTCTAGGTAAGTATATAAGCATGGTTTTCATTGAAATTAACAACTTACGTAACTTAAACAATGAGTAATGATCGATTTATTTTGCTTAGAACTGTCAACTTCTGAATACAATTAAAAGTCAAAGTATAAATTAATAGCGGCCTGCTCCTGCTTCGCACGGTTTTTACGACAAAACATCGACATGAAATCCTCATCAAAATCTGTTGCGCGGTTTAAGAACAACGCGGAATACAGGCAAACGTGAAGGGTGACTTTGTTTTATAATATGTACAGATAGATACTTAATTAATTAATTAATGTTTTTCTTTTTTAAAGGTAAAAACAAAGAGAAAGGGGATCAAGCACTAAAAGATCCCAAAACTAAATTGGATCAGACCACAAAATCTAAGCTTTTGAAGGAAGAATTAATTCAAGAAGAACAAGAAGTTGAACTGGAGAAAACGCCCTCCCAGATCGCTAAGGAGTGAGTTCTTTTATCATTTCAACAAAAAAAAAAGCGGCCATGTGCGAGGAGGACACGATTGGTTCAGTACCAATCACTCTGCCTAGTCTTTTCCCAACTATGTCCACGGTTTCCAGTTTAACCGGATACTGCTGCATCCGGTTAGACTGCCTATTTGACCTCCACAACCCAGTTACTGGGTAACACGATACCCCTTGGTAAGACTGGTTATCAGACTTTGCTTTCCGAGGCACGGAGGGTATGTTAAGATGGTCACCCATCCACGGACTGACCGCGGCAAGCGTAGCCTAACTTGATCGATCGACCCGTGCGGCTGTTATTTCTTAGGCACGAGTTGTACCACTGTACAATATTTAACATTACATATTTTTATTATTAGTTGTTGTAGCGGCCATATATTCCGGGGATTTTACGCCACATTTTAGGGTAAATTTGCATTAATTTAAAACAGCATTTTTTTTTATTTAACGGTTATGGACAAGGGAGTATAACCTTGTCCATAAAAATGTACCCCGTAAATGTGTACGTTTTTTTAAAGAAAATTTTTCGTGGTATAAAAAATTACGCCAATAACAGACATGTTTGAAGTATGGATTGTTTGTCGAAGAAATGAGGTATTACAAGTAGGTAAAAAAAATATTTTCATCCACGGAAATTTCGATAAAAATAAAATCACAAATTTTTAACTGGGTTAGATTTAGTTTAACTTTTATTTGTAAGCTTTATCTCACTTAATTACAAGACAATTAAACACATTCATTATTCTATAGTCGTATTTTTCTTGTAAATAGGTCACGTAGAGCCTATAAATAAAAGTTAAACTAAATTTAATTCTGTAAAATTTTTGCCTAAACCGCTATTGCAAAAAACTTTGATTATTATCTTGCGCTAGTACAATGTTTAATTTTGTTGGATAGCGTATTAAAATACTTAATTTTAAAAAATGTAATGGAAAATAACCACTGTTAATATTTGCTTCAAATACAATTAGGAAACTTCAAAATTTTAATTTTATCGAAATTTCCGTGGACGAAAATGTTTAATTCTGAAATAAATATTAGTTTTACAAATTTTTACATAATGTAACCTAAATTTTCCTGGTAATTATTTTGACTCAACTTTTACTTTGACCAACTCGTTTTTGTTTTTTTTATCTTGATGCGGTCCTGGAAAAAGTAATAAAAAAAATATATTATTTGAAGAGCTAAACTGAAAAACACGATTCATGAAAAAAATTGCTGTTACGATTTAGTGCAGGGTTCAAACCTAATTTCCCTGGCCTAATAAGTAGGTACACACTGTTGCGGTTCCAAAGACACAGCCCTGTGATAGTCGGACGGATGAACGGACGGACGGGACGGAAGGACAGCGGAGCCTGAGTAATAGGGTTGGCATATCCTTGTACGGAATCCAAAAAGGAGGTTTTTAATTCGTCGGTATCTTTTTAACGTTACTGCGCTACAGCTAAGACATGGTTTGGGATTCTACCCTCGAGCTTCGAAATATCCTGACGGCTTGACAGATGAGGTGTCTATCGATTTGTCTGGGTCGCGCTATGGTTATAGGCTAGATTTGTTTTTAATAAAATCAAAATGTCGGATTTAATACGTCAATAAGTATTGTATTGGAAAAAAAGGGCTTGAGGAGACGATTCCAAGAATATACCAAACAGTTGAAATTACCTGACTGCTACTGACAAGTTCAAACAAGCTCACTTTTCAAACAGTCTGATGCAGTTGGTTGCATGAAATCTAAGATTGAACTAAAATAACTGCCGCCAACTGCATCAGACTGCTTGTTTTGAGCTTTTTGTTTGCAGTCGGGTGTTTTAATTTCTTTTCAGCCTATCGATTTTTTAGTTCTTGTTTTTGTGTACACATGACTACACATCAAGCTATACATTTCCAGTTTATGCTGATCTCGCATTGTACAAGATTTCCATACAATGCGAGGTCAGCTTAAACTGAAAATGTATAGCTTGATGTGAGCCGTGTGTACGTGTATGTTTAGTGATAATTCTGTATCACGTCGACCGATTTCAAGTATTCTTTTTGATTGGAAAAGGGGTACCTAAGTAGAGTACATACTGATTGTTTTTGGAGTTAGCTTCAATATTACATACGTATGTAATCTACTTCGTGTATGTTCAATCGATTTGCCTGCTTTTTACCAACTGTGTTTGGGTCAGCTTCCAGTCTAACCGACTGCAATGGAACCGATTGGCGATCACTCCATGTCCAGGACAGGCTCTAAATCTTACCTCCACAAACCAGTTACAACATAATATCCAATATACCCGATTCAGAATATTCTATCTATCACCATTTTTAAGCAGCGGTGACCATTAACCATTAAGTGGGCAGTCGGCTTATTTGCCATCTACACGACATAACATAACATCACGCTTATATTGCCCGAAAGGTTCGGCAGAGGTGTTCCTATAGTATCTCCAAATTTCGCCGGTTATGTTTAATTCCCCTGTAATAGTGGGCCAATTTTTTGGCATCACCGGGCACTAATCCAGACTCCGGGCACAAATCCAGAGTCCAGGCTGCTACTGAGAAATTTCTGATGGAAAATCCAATGAAAGATAATACTTTACCCAGCCTGGATATCGATCCTAGGACCTCACGCTCAGAAGCAGCGCTTGCAACCACAAGACCGACGATGCAGTACAATAACATAAAATAATTCGTCACCAGAGAAGCGGAGTTGCGAGCCCTGGCCAGAAAGCTACGCTTCAAGCGTCGCTGGCCGGAGATCACTAAGGCCACGTTCCGGACTAAGCCGTGGCACCCCCCGGGACCACCGCAGAGACCCCCGCCAGTTGTAAGTACTCATCATCATTTAGAAGTCCGATTCCCAACACCGATTAGACGTAAAAAAAAATACCGTTACTGGCTGTAGCTAATTAACAGTCTCTCTGTAAGTCTTTTGCTTCATAATATGTAATACATTGGACCTATGTACAATAATCATTCTCGGGAACGTGATGTGCAGGGCAGGTCAAGGTGACAGTTAACAGTTGCACCGCACAAGAAAATCGTGTGACATTAAAATTTTCGTTTAACATTAACTAGCCAATCTGTTCTGTAAAAATCTCACAGGGAAAACTTACGTGAAGTGAGATTTAAAAAGAGCTTTACAAAAAAAAAAAAAAAAACGGTCTAATGCGACCACACACAATGGAAGGTTCCGAATTGGGATGAATCTATCGCAAGAACAAACTTAACTTTGTAGTTGAAAAACATGTTCTCCCATACGGAATGTATGGGAGAACACGTTTTTTCAACCGCAAATGTAAGTTGGTCGATTATTACTCTTCAACTTGTAAAGCCTGCTTAGCTGTGATAGTTTTCCTTTTAATTTCGTTTTATATACTACTGCCGTGATTTTTTTTATATATCCAAAACCAACCATTTAGCTGACAGAGGACACTTGACTCTAACAAAAATATGTATAATACAGACACAACACAACTCATGCCACAAGCCAGCAGAGCACAATTGCAGCCAGACTTTTATTGATTAATACCCATCCTGTATAAACCAGACTATCGCCCATAAAAGCAGCTGAACGCGTTCTATCCGTACCATATTTATTTATTTATTATATTTATATTCAGCCTTATTTATAAAAATCTCGCTAATCACTGCTTAGCCACTGTTTAGCTAAGCAAATGGTTAGCTCTTAATCAATGCTTAACTTTTCTTTATTTATAAACGCTAGTTAGCAAGTGATTAGTTGCGAAACGAAATAGAGGTGAAATTATGCGTTCGGCACAGATTATAACCAAAATAGTCGACTAAAAAACAGAATTTTAAGAATAAAGTTGTCAAAACCACGATTTCTGTATCTGTCGTGACTTTGACAGACAAAAGTCAAAAATGTCATCGGAAAATATAAAATTGAATAATATTACTTAATAAGTTTATTTAATTGTTTTTGCGATGATAGCAATGAAAATAATAAGCTCCAATAATTGGAGTAAACAGGAAAAGGTATGTATCTCTGAATTTATATCTACTTACTAATAATATAAACTGACCAAGTGAATGTTAAAGTAGAAGTAACAATGTTATCACTTATGTATTTTCATATCCTTTTTGCTTCTTAACACGAATATACTATTTTAGAAATGTATGTAACTACTTGTGTCTGTTTTATTAATTCCTATTGTTTTTGCATCAGGTTTTCAGTATCTTTTAATAAAAATTACTATACTTGTTTACAGCAACTTTGAGTGCTGCTATGAGCCACTAAATATGATTCAACCTCGTAAAGATGAGCGAGGAGACCATGCTACGTGAAAACGATGAGGAATGCGAGTGGCATGACAAAAGAATGGCACCATGTCTTTGGAGGAAGAATATTGGAAATCAAAAATAATGAATTTATAACAAAAATGTAGCTTTATTATGTATCAAAATAAATTGTTTTCTATAAAATGTCTCTTGTTATTTGTGTGACTGCCACAACGTGGCTTTTCTTTAGTCTGGGCCTTAAAGCTAGCGCCATAAGATGAGGGGCACATGGGAAAACACATTGGATAATCATTATCTCCGATGAGCTCCCTCATGAACTCATTCTCTTCAAACCACCTGAGCACCTACTGAGCCTCCTTCTGATTGAACTTTCCCTATAAATCCTTGTATAATGTGTACTTCGAAAGAAGAATATTATCAACATAACATAACATCACGCCTGTATTTCACCGAAGGGTTAGGCAGAGGTGTACCTATAGTACACCCACATTTCGCCAGTTATGTTTAAGTCCCATGTAATAGGGGGCGAACCTATTGCCATCAATAGGGCACAAATCCAGACCCCGGGCTGCTACTGAGAAATTCCACACTGAATAAACCCGGGACCTCATGCTCAGCAGTAGCACTTGCGACCACTAGACCAACGAGGCAGTCAGAATATTATCTAGTAGGTGTCTAATCATCCTCGTAAGGGATATAAATGAGCTTTGTAGGTCTTCCTCCGTGTACTTTGCGCCGGTGTTTCAAAATTATTTAATTCTTTTAAGTGGTTCTGAAATCCCGTAAAAGATTGTCGAAATCCATATTTACTATTTCGATAAATATAATATCGGCACATCTCGGTAATAGGAACAAAATTACCTCGAAGCACACATAATTCGCATTGAATCGATCAGCTGATTGAAATAAAATCCGCCATCTTGCCTCTTAGCATCCTCTTAACAGTGGACGGGTGGTGTTTAATTTTGACAGCTACTAATCAATTGCTTAGCGACCTTTTAGCGCTAAATAGCGTTTATGAATAAGAATTTTGCTAATCAATTGCTTAGCAATTGATTAAAATTTAAGAGGCGTTTATAAATAAGACCGATTATGTTTATTAATTTAGTAACCGGGAGCCTGTTAGGGTAAAAGCTTCATTCGTATAGGTATCCAAATAGTTCTGTGTCCAGAAAAAACTGCAACTGTGTTTCACTCAAAGCAACCTGCGAGTACGTAGGAAGGAGGACATTTTGGTTGTGAACCGTGAAATGTTTTAAAATTTTCATCAGCGAGGATTCGTCAGAGAATAATAACACTGCGGTGTAGAATATTGCAGTTTTAGGTCAGCGCCATCTCTTGACTGATAGTGGAATTAATGTAATTTTAATAAGATTTAAATTATTTCAAAATCTGTCCTATTTAGAGACATCGTTTTATTTTTCCTGTAATCTTTACATAAACTACTATCACAAGTTTGTAATAATTTCAGATTTTTCTCTATGCAAACTTCGGAGATAATGACGGGGAAGGCACGGTATTTGTCGTTAAGTCAAAAACTATGCGGCCTAAAAAAAAAGAAAAATGTTTGAGAATGTGCAAATAGCGCTCTTTCATATGATACCTCACATGCCCTAGTAGCCCTACTTGGATTTTTTAAGATATATTTCTTTCTTATTTGCGAAATAGTTGAGCAAAAGTCATCTAAAACTATTCCAAATTTCAAGGTGATAGCATTATTTAGTAGTTCTTGAGATATCCAGCTGTGAAAGACAGACTGAGTCGCACCATAAGGGTTCCTTATTACCATTTTGGTACGGAACCCTAACAACCGAGTTCTAAAAATAACACCACAAAGTGAAAAATAACTTTAATTTCGGAAGTTGGAGGCAAAAAACTAAAATACAAATCAAAAGACACCCGCCTTCGGACAATTTATTTTTACCTTTTTAGTGGGCCAGTCTCTCCATTTATAAGTTAAAAAAAATATTGCTTTTCCCGATGCAGGGACGTAAATCGTTGAAGAGTTCTCCTGGCACTGCACCATTAGCTCCACTTCTCCATATGCATTGAGTCGAGCATACATAATTGCTTGGCAACCATTATAGTAATCGAATCGCAACACACGAAATACTTATTGTGGAGTAGTTCCGGTGGCCATCTTGGTCTTTATCATCAGTTCCACTTCACTAAATGGTACTTTCCGAGAGCTATAAACAATACCCAAAATCGCGATAGGTGTCCTTATAATATTTGAAGAGTTCCCTCGATTTCTCCAGGATCCCATCATCAGATCCAGAGTACCCCATGCAAGATGAGTCCACTTTAGCCAGTCTGAAACCCGGTTGAACTAATTGGTCCCTGGTGATATAATTGTGCCTTGCAGCTCTTTTACTAAAAAGATGTAGATTTTTTCTTATAATGTATTCATAGATATATTGACAAGGTACCATCATGATGTTAATATCTTTAAACAGTTCCCTTAGAGAGTCGCGCCTGCGGAGTAATATATGGGTCTAATGGCTCTTTTCTGCAGAATAAAAATAGACTCGATGTCTGCAGCCCGTCCCCATAGTACGAGTAGAATACCGTACGACATAATACTATAAAAGTAACTAAAATAGACTAGCCTCGCGGTATCTACATCAGTAAATTGACGGATTTTTCTCACAGTATATGCTGCTGAACTTAGCAGTGCTGAAAGGGATGATAAACGATGACCCCATGTAGGTACAACGCTTCAGGGAATGCAGGCGTGATGTTATGTTTTGTTTTATAAAATATTTTTATATTATGTTGGTCTTTCTTGCCAGGTGATAGACCGGCCAGACCTGATAACACATAGATGGGTGCCGCCATACCTGAGGAAGCACAGGCCGCGCGCCAAGCGGCCGAGAATCATGCTGGAGGACATGACTCAGCCGCCGCCTTCTGAGATTTCAAGATTGAAGAAGGTGAGTTTGAGAATCCCCTGCAACACCTACAACTTTGCCCTGTGTCCTTGTGTATTATGTTGTAATTGAAATTAAAAACAATGAACAACTTTTACGATGGGATCAACTCTGAAATCGCGAAAACAAATCAGCTGTTCCCTAAATTTTGTCGAGTTATGCGAATATACATAAAAGATACTGATAGTTTATCGCGATTTCAAGGTTTGTTACACCAATTACACCTTGTTTAGCGAAATGATATACCACAAGTCGCTGTTAATATCTGTGTAATCTTAGTTCTTCTATCATACACAATAGGTTTTGATGAGGGTTTCACCATAATTTATAGAATTTATTCCAAAATGTTTAAAAACCGCGCGAGGAAGGGTCAGTGACAGTTTGGCCCAAGTCGACTCAACCCGAATAATTTTAGGTCTTTACCTATGAAATTGCCGTTCTGCAGTACTGGCCATTTCAAATCAAAATAATTTTTGTTTGGCTATGAATTCTAATTTCAAATTAATTTTATTTTAAAAACATGTTTTTTTTTTTCCAAAAGTAGTCATTTGTTTATTGATTAGTGTTACATTTTCATCGCATTTCAATCTTTTTCGTCATCATGGATACGTTACAAATTCGAGTAATTATGGAATATGAGTACCGTCGTGGCAGCAACGCGGCACAAGCGGCACGCAACATCAACGACGTTTACGGAGCTAACACTATAAACCAACGCACCACCTGTTATTGGTTTGCTCGCTTCCGTTCTGGAAATTTCGACCTGAAAAATGAACCTCGCGGTCGTCCGAAGACTATGGTCGACAATGACGAATTAAAGGCGATTGTGGACGCTGATGATACACAATCTACGGCTGAATTAGCAGCAGCTTTCGACGTTAGCGTCAAAACAATATTGGTCCATTTGCGTCAAATTGGCAAGGTAAAAAAGCTTGACAAATGGGTGCCCCACGAACTCAATGATCGCCAGCGCGAAGTACGCGTCGAGACGTGCTTTGCACTGCTCAACAGACACACAAATGAAGGAATTTTGAACCGCATTGTTACCTACGATGAAAAATGGATTCTGTTTGATAACCGCAAGCGCTCAGCAAGTTGGTTGGATCCTGGTTCAGCACCTAAACAATGCCCTAAACGAAAACTTACCCCTAGAAAAGTGATGGTCACTGTTTGGTGGTCTAGCGCCGGTGTGATTCATCACAGCTTCTTACCAAACGGGGTGAGCATTACTGCAGATGTGTACTGTGAAGAACTGAACACAATGATGGAGAAGCTGGCACATCTCCAACCAGCATTGGTCAATCGCTCGTCTCCGCTGCTCCTGCACGACAACGTGCGACCTCATACTGCACAGCAGACGGTCTCCAAGTTGCAAGAACTGGGGTTGGAAGCTCTCCGTCATCCTCCCTACTCACCAGACCTTGCCCCTACAGACTACTATTTTTTCCAGAATTTGGATAACTTCTTGGCGGGAAAAAAATTCAATACCCGAGAGGCAGTACAAAATGCCTTTGAAGAATTTGTTGCCTCCCGTCCAGCTGATTTCTTTAAGAAGGGCATCAATAAACTGCCACTGCGTTGGCAAAGATGCATTGATTGCATGGGTGATTACTTCGATTAATACAAATAAAAAATACATGAAAAAAATTCGTTTAATTTTTTTTATACAAAACGGCAATTTCATAGATTTCCTATTATTTTGAACGTGCATTTTCGTATTTGTTTTTTTTTTCATTATTACGTCATGAAAACTTTTTTTGAACCCGAAAGTTATGAAGATAAATAAAAAATATGTATGTAAGGGAATAAATAGGTAGCCATTTCCTAAGATTTGTGATATTACATTTCTTTGTGGATTTATTTTACTTTTCTGTGGTATGAATTCAGAAAGTAAACAGAAAACCTCATTTCCCATAGATTTGGCACAGCTTCTCCCTAGTGGACAAAAATAAGATGATGTGTCAAGGGAGCATCGGCTGCAACTCCAAGAAATACTCCGCCACTCACTGCGGTTAGTACATACTACATAACATCACGCCTGTTCTCTTCGAAGGAGGAACAGAGGTGTATATAGTACACCCACATTTCGCCAGTCATGTTTAAGTCCCATGTAATATGAGGCGAGCCTATAGCCAACAACCGGGCACAAATCCAGACCCGAGGATGCTACTGAGACAAGAGAAGGAAAATGCATTTTAAATGATAATGGAATAAGAATAAGAATAAGAATAAGAAATTTTATTTGCTCAAACATGTGTATACATACAGAATTAAAATAATACATGCATGCAAGATCTTAAATAAGAGCGGCTCACGACATGCCTGCCATATCTCATGGCGTGCAAATATCTTAGGTAGGTACACACAATTATTATTATTGAATTAATGATTTTTAAATATTACTCTTTAAATACATTAAATATCAGTCATTACATATTATAATTTTGTATATTCAATCATTTACATTATCAATTATTTATTTTCCTTGTCCAATATTACAGATTACAACTATCACAATGAAGATTTATATTACTTTAACAGGCATTCAATTATTATTATTATAAAATTCACAATATAGGCATGACCATAATACTACAATCTTAATTATATTTATTTATAATAGTCACCATGAGTCGTTTAAAAATTCTGTAATGCTATAATATGCTTTTTGTGCCAAAAACAATTTCATTGTTTGTTTAAATTTAGGTATAGGTTGCTCTTTCCAACTTTTGGGCAATTTGTTGTAGACAATTGGTGCCATGCAAAAAACACTCTTGCGCATAAGTGCAGTTTTCGATGTATGTACTATCAGTTTGCTATCATCACGTCTATTTCTTGGAAATTTGTCTGCCATACGAGGAAACAAGTGTGGATTTGTTTTTACGAACATTGCTATTTCTAATATATAAAGCGCAGGTAATGTCAATATATGATATTTAGTGAAATAATTTTTGCAACTATCGGTAGTTTTGAGGTTAAACATTGATCTCAAGCAGCACTTTTGTCTTTTAAAGATGATATCCCTATCGGTTGAGTGACCCCAGAAGATAACGCCATATCTAATGACAGATTCAACCAAACCATAGTAGGCCGTTAATAGCGCTTCTATATTTAGAGTACGTGATAATTTATATAACGCATATGCACCACTGCTTATTCTTTTGGCTAGAGCCTCGATATGCGCTTTCCAATTTAAGTTTCTGTCGATTGTAAGTCCTAAAAATTTTGTAGTATTAGCTGTCTGTATTTTATTATTACTATATTCAATGTCAAGATTAGAGAATAATGATGATCGTTGGCTAAAGTGCATAATCAAAGTTTTATTTATATTAATTTTCAAATTATTATTATTCAACCACGTTACCGCGTCAATTAATGTATTTTTTATGTCCGTTTCATATGTATTCTTATTATGGCATGGTATAGTTATCGTACTGTCATCCGCAAACAGTGTCATGGGATGTTTAATGGATTTAGGGAAGTCATTAATATAGAGTGTAAACAGGGGTGGTCCGAGTACACTGCCTTGCGGAACTCCATGAGGGACGGTACGCTCGCATGACATGAAATTCTCTTCACGTTTGTAGCTCATATTTATTCTACTAATTTGCGTTACTTGTTTTCTGTCATGTAGGTATGATTGTATTAGATTAAGTATGTTTCCTCTTATACCATATGCATCAAGTTTATTTAATAATATATTATGTTGGACATAATCAAATGCCTGTGTCATGTCGCAGAAAATGGCACAGACTGGTGTATTTTTATCCATGTTTGTAATAACCGTATGCAAGAAGTCGTATATAGCCAAGTTTATTGTTTTTTTCTCCCTAAATCCTTTCTGTTCATCACAGAGTATATGATTTTTTTCAAAATAGGTATTAAGTTCCCTGTAAATATATTTTTCAATAATTTTTGAAATTATTGGTATTAATGATATTGGTCTATAAAATTCCATTAGCTCTCTATCCTGTTTCTTAAACAGTGGTTTTACAATAGATTTTTTTAGTGCGTTCGGAAATATACCTTCACTGATGCTTAAATTAATAATAAAACTTATGGGGCTACAGATTTCATATGCTACACTCTTAACAATTTTTGTACATATGCCATCGTACCCTACACTGTTCGTATTTTTTAAGTTCGCAATAATTTTTAATATATCAGGTGCTAGACTTGGGGCCATGAACATTGAGTCTTTTCTGCCTAAAATATGTTTAGTGAATTTGGTTCCCGAGCTAGTCATAGGTTTAATTTTATCTATAAAGTAATCGTTAAATATATTTGCAATCATTTTGGGGTCAGTTATAGTTTCATTATTATGTCGAATTTTGTCTATAGTGATTTTTGGTATGTTTAATTTTGTTTGGTTTATTATTTCCCAAGTAGTCTTAGATCTATTATTTGATCTTTTAATTTTATGTATATTTTGTGCGCGTTGAGTTAAATAAATAATTTTTTTAAGCAATTTTGAATAACTCTTAAATTTATTTTTATTTATTTCCGTAGGTTTTTGTCTATATTGCCATAATAATTGACGTTTCTTTTTGGTACATATTTTAACACCATGAGAGACCCAACTGGGCCTTCTTTTCACTTTTACAGAGATAAAAGTTTCAGGAAAGCACTGTGTATATAGGAAGGAAAACATTTCTGTGAAGGCATTGTAAGCAATATTAGGGTCCTTAGCTTCATAAACTTCCGCAAACGATAGGCTATTGAGGTATGATTTAAATTTGTCTGTGTTCTCTTTACTATAGTCCCGTCTAGTAGTCCGCCAATGATTGCTAGTGCTTGTGGTGCTAATCGGGCAATGGAGTAGTTGTGCCGTATGGTCAGACAAAGCCAGTTCCAAAACTATACCTTTACGACACTTATCAAAATTATGCGCAAAATTGTCGATGCATGTCTTGCTCTTTAAACGAGTAGGTTGACGTATAGATAATTTTAAATTAAAATTTAATAATACATTTTCAAATTCTAGAGTCTGTTTGTTTTTTTTCAATAAATCTATATTAAAATCACCCGCCAGTACAATATTTTTGAATGGTTTATTTATCAGAACTCGTAATAATGTCTCTAATCTACTCATACATTCATCAAAATTACTTGGATTTGGTACTCTATATATACATACAATTACAATTCTATAAGTAATAAGTTCTATGGCGCAACATTCAAAAATACCCGGTATCGACAATTTAGCGATTTTCGGTAATTCTCTCCACTGATGACCATTTTTTATGAGTATACAAGCCCCACCTCTTTTGTTTTCCTTGCGACTAAAGCATGCAGCCAAACAGTAGTTAGGTATATTGAGATGGATTTCATAGCCTTCCATCATGAAATGCTCCGTAATACATAATAGGTCCACTTGTATACTTTTTTCTAATAACTCATATAGACACACTGTGAGCATGTCAGATTTTGCTAGGAGCCCTGCAATGTTTTGGTGCATAATGTATACATTGTTATTCACGAAAAAAAGTATTCGTAGGTGTTTTTATTTCAGCTGTTTGATTCGTAACGTCTAATTTATTGACTAGTACATGTTTGTTAGAATCTAAGTTAACCTGGACGTATTTGTTTTCAAAGGACTTTTTACATTTATTTTGAATAATTTGTTCATATTGATAGACTTGGAAATGATAATTTAAACATAATATTTCTTTTAATAGTGATCTTGCAAGGTTTACTACATAATTCCGACCACTTGTTAATAATCTAGTGTAGTTCATATCCATGTACAGTACATTTTTATATTTATTACAAATAAACCTAAGTAAATAGTTAAGTTTTGATTCTTGTAGAAACCTGTTTTGGGGTACTTCCGAGATGATCACATTTGTATTCGCAGTTAATGCTAGCCAACGGTGTAGAAGTATATCGATATCACCGGGACTTTTGTCGCTGCATCCGCCTAATACAATGACATAGTCGTTTTTTGTCAAGTTGCTGATTTTGTTCTTGGGGCATTGGAGAATTTCACTCAATGCCGCGCCTGGTTTTAGATAGGAAACTACAGCATACTCAGGCCCTAAGAGATCCTGCAGTAAGTCGCGCAAGCCACGTCCCTGACCATCTCCCAGTACAACCACTCTGTGGCAGCTGCTCCGGTGCTCAACCGGTTCACCTTCTGATGACCGGCGCTGAATCCCTTTTCCAGTTCCTTTTTCACAGCAATAACAATAAAGTCCGTCACACAATTCACTGGATAACAATGTCATGGAAGCTTTAGATGTTATTTCACAGTTTTAAATCGCTGAAACACTTTTATTATCACTTTAAATATTTTTTTTGAATAAATAACACGGAGCCGATGTTTACTCGACAGCTAGCGCCGATATGGGTGGCAGAGAAGTCGATAACCCACCTGAAGATTGTCACCGCTGCCTATGCATATCAGTAACGCGTCTTTCCATTGTACACAAGGCCAGAACGCAAGGGCGTGAAACTCATCGCGTATAGATTGGAAATTACTTTTTTACTAAGGTCTTCCAATCTATACAAAAGTAGTACGCACATACTCGCGTATACGTCTTAGTGACCTAATTTACTCCTTTATTCCATAATATACAGTGCCAGTACGCATACGGACTAATCGTGTATAGTTTGCGACAAATTGTGAACTGGTAGCCAACTTGTTTGCGACGTAATGCACCTTGCGTTAAAAGTAAATAGCCTGCCTGGCTGCGGGCAACTTGGAAGTAGCGGTTAATCACTGTTCTAATCTAACCTAACCTATGCCATTTCACCCAGTTCACATTTTTGTTATTTTTTAGGGTTCCGCAATCAACAAGGAACCCTTATAGTTTCGTCATGTCCGTCCGTCTGTCTGTCTGTCTGTCTGTCCACGGCTTAGCTCAAAGATTGTTAGTACTAGAAAGCTGTAATTTGGCATGGGTATACATAATAGGTTGGGGAAAAAGTCTTTTCGCATTATAGTATGTATGAACTTGTAATAAAATCTCTTTGGCTATACTATGTGTATCTGGCTGGTTTTGGTATCATTGAAAGTTTAAATTTTAAAGAACATAATTCCAAATTCAAATTAGGAAAATGTGTGATTTTTATTTGTTTTTCGTACTGTCAAGATGAGTGAATCTAATGAAGAAATTCGATACATTTTAAAATTTTACTACAAAAAAGGTAAAAATGCAACGCAAGCCGCGAAAAAAATTTGCGATGTTTATGGACCTAGTGCAGTGTCTGTGAGAGTAGCACAAATTTGGTTTAAGCGTTTTCAATCCGGAAATTTTGATGTCAAAGATGCACGTCGCTCTGGTCGCCCTATTACGGATAAAATGGATGCCATTTTTGAAAAAGTGGAGCAAGATCGGCATATTAGTAGTTACGACGTAGCTGAAGAACTGGGAATTGACCACAAAACAGTTTTGGCGCATTTGAAAAAAACTGGGTACACAAAAAAGCTCGATATTTGGGTACCTCACGAGCTCACTGAAAGAAACCTAATGAACCGTGTACTCATTTGTGATTCTTTATTACGACGTAATGAAACCGAACCATTTTTGAAGAAGCTGATAACTGGTGATGAAAAGTGGATCACGTACGACAAGAACGTGCGAAAAAGGTCGTGGTCAAAGGCCGGTCAGGCTTCACAGACTGTGGCAAAACCCGGGTTAACTCGCAACAAGGTGATGCTGTGTGTGTGGTGGGATTGGAAGGGCATTATTCATTATGAGCTGTTACCACCAGGCAGGACCATCGATTCTGAACTCTACTGCGAACAACTGATGAGATTAAAGCAAGAAGTTGAGAGAAAGCGGCTGGAATTAATCAACAGAAGGGGTGTGGTTTTTCATCATGATAACGCTAGACCTCACACATCTTTAGCCACTCAGCAAAAATTAAGAGAGTTTGGCTGGGAGGTGTTAATGCATCCGCCGTATAGTCCTGACCTTGCACCTTCAGATTTCTACCTGTTTCGGTCTCTTCAGAATTCTTTAGGCAGTGTCAGGTTAACATCACGGGAGGACTGCCAAAACCACTTGTCGCGGTATTTTGATCAGAAGTCCCAAAATTTCTATAGCAATGGGATCATGTCCCTACCTACAAGATGGCAAAAAGTTATCGAACAAAATGGTACCTACATACTTTAGTTAAATGTAAACATACTATGTTAAAAAATGTTTTGAATTTTCTTAAAAAATGCGAAGAAACTTTTTCCCCAACCTAATATTAATCACGCCGACAAATTGGCAAAATAAAAGTAAGAAAAATAAACATTTTTGTTAGGTTCCCCTTTTTCAGAAACATTGTAAGCGTATGATAACCATTTTTGGATTCAGGGATCTGTTTGCGAAATATTAAGCTTTAAAGTGTAAATTTTTGTTAAAGTCAAGTATCCCCCCCCTGCCAGCTAAATGGTTGGTTTTGAATAATGTGAAAAAATTCACGGCATTAGTTCATAATTTTACTTTATACTCGAAGAAATTTAATTTAAGTTTTATTTATTTGCAGTTGCAAAAACATGTTAACATTTTTATTGAGATAGATTCATCCTAACTACGGAACCCATTATTGTTCGTGGTCCGACACGCATTAGGCCGGTTTATATTTTGTAACCAGCTATCTAATTACGTAACATATTTTCGTAAACGATTACGACTAATCTGTTTCATTAACAGTTTTTTTTTTCGAACTTCTGAACAATGGATTAGCAATCTGTTTCAAAAAGATTCAGATTCTGATTGATCGTGTATTACGCGATTAGGGTACACGACGCGCGCGTCCATGTTTACAAACTATACACGAGCAGTATGCAAAATTCGTGTATAAATTATAATCACAGAAAATAGCATTACAATGGATACGCGAGCAGTTTCCTATGGCTACGTTCTGGCCTTTTATAGATTGGAAATACGCGACATCGCAGACGCGTTGATATCCCAAGACAAAGCTAACGCTTTAAAAAAGGTTTTAGGTATAATTTGTTTACGTTAATTAGATAATAAAGAAAATAAAGTTTTTGACCAGTGCGTGTTGCAAGTGATAACCTATGGCACTGAAATGTGGTCGCTTACAATCGTCACGACAAACTTAAGAAAAAGCTCACGCAGGTAGGAAGGATAAGACGGGTTTTGTAAGATGTTGAAAACGATACATAAAATCCGAGTGACATATTACAATTAGGTATTAAGTATTTGTAAATTAAGCAACTGGTTATTATTCCTCCTTCGTTCCTTGCTAGGTGCCCAAACCGCCTGCATAGCCGTGGCGTGCCGCGCTCTCCTGGAAGAGAAGACTCCAGCGCAGTTTGTCAAGCGGGATGTGGACGACCTCATCGAAATGGGCGATAGATATTACAAGCGATGCATGGTCGCATTGAAGTGCTATAAAGGTTCGTTTTTTTCTTGAGGGTTGATAGAAACCCTTGAGTGAGATAAGTTAGACATGTTGCACACTTTCGGGTCGGCACATTCGATTCGGCAGTATTTGCTAAACAACAAAGCCGACCGGAAGCAATTGCTACAATTCTATTGTAGAAAGAACCATCACGAAGCCGTAATACGCATTTGGAACATCAAACTAAGTTACTTTGCGTAAAAATAATTGCTGGGAAATTTATTTTGTTTTTGTTAAGTAAATTCGCTGTTTATGGTGGTAGGGTGAAAACATTGTGATTTTGGGTGCATGCAACAGGGACCGTGGGAGTTTTTAAAGTTATATTATAACATTTAAAACCTATTCTTGCAAAAAATGGTAAAAAAAAGTTGTAACTTTGACCTTCAATATTTCCGTAAGCAGAAGGTTCCGAGCAGAGTTTTTATGGAGCTTCGATTCCGACTCCGAAAGGACGGAACTTCCGATTAATTTTGCACCTCTGACTCCGACTTCGGCTTCGATAGCGAAGATCAAAGCGCAGCGATGCACGTGACTAGAGCTTGCACGTCAAACAAGTTTTAACTTGTCGCCCGGGTAATTATTTGACACGCTCGCACTCGAAGTCTCAGCTTATTGTTTGTCAACACATCTTTCTTCTACCTCCGCCTCTGACTCCGGCTCCGGTTCCGACTCCGGTTCCGGCTCCGATTCCAACTCCGGTTCCGACTCCGATTCCTACTCCGATAAGTCAAATTTAAAATCTCCGAATCCGGCTCCGCTTCCGGTAAAACAACCTCCGTAACTTCTCTAGTTCCAAGGTATGGTCGAGTAAACAAAAATGATCACAAAGAACAAGACGTGACTCTCGGCTTCATTAAGCGCCTTTTTCAGTTCCGATATATGAGTTTCTGCCGCCCGACTGTGTACTAACCGATTGTACATGTGTAGCACTCCACCCTATATTTACTTATAACATCATTGAGTTATTCCTTCGCTCCAGGCAAGCCTGCCCTCCACCTGCACCAGCTCTTAACCTCATTGTTCTTCCACGACACCAAGTACACCATCAAAATGAAGGAGGCTGACACAGGACTGCTGGCGAAGCACCCCGACAATGTCACAGCTGATGTCGACATGATGGCGTAAGTCACATTGCATCATAACTGTTAGATCTGATTTATTTATTTATAGTTAAGAGGGTTTATTCTGAAAGTGGGCAACGTCGCAAATGGATGTCAAATATTTCGCTGTTTTAATTAATTTGGCAATATTCGTTCGTCTGGTGATTTCTAGGGAGGTATCTCCCTATTGGTTATCTTGACGGGGCGGGGTGTCTCAGCACAGGGGTATTTTTATTTTTATTTTTGTGTGTTTTAGATAGGTACCTGTTATTATGATGAGTGTTATTGTTTTGTAATTGTATAGTACTAATAATAGTTTCTAAGTTTTTTTTTTTTGTATAACTAACCCTTGGATCTAGTTGTCCCAAAATAAATGTATTTGAATTTGAATATTACTGTATATGGAAATGAGAAATGTGGCTAACTAGTGAGCTGTTTGCGACGTACTTTTCTGACGCTCTTAAATAGCTGACCCGACAGACGTTGAACTGTCCAAATATCAATTCCCATAGAAAAAAGCACTTTCAGTTTTTCTCCAATTTGAAAGAATTCCGATTATTCTTTCCAAGCTGGGGAGTTTGTTGCGCCACTTTTTCTTCCCAGCTAAAGCACTAGGAAGTGATGAAGGGTGGGCGTTTTGAAAAGTGCTGATTCTCAGCCTAGTTTGAATAAATGACTTTTGAATTTTGAATTTTGAATTCAAGAATTCTAATTTTTTTTTTCGTAAGCAGACGACCTGATTCAGACGATGACGAACATATTATAACAAAACTTTGCCAAACCGGGCCTGCCATTCTGAAGTGATGCGCTTACCAACGAACAGTATTCCATTTACGTTTATATAGATAGATTTCTTAAAATGGTTTCCTCATGGGAACAAGGCGTGAACCGAACAGTAATCCTATATGTATAATAAGTGGGGTTATCGGGCGGTGTGGCTCACGCTGCGTTCGGCGCTTGACGTGGCAACACGTCGTGTCTGGGTTGTGAGGTGAAACACGTGTCGATTTATTACAGGGTTCTTTATGAATCTTTAACAGTTACTAAATATAAGTCGTCGATTGTATTTTAAATTTACCTAGTTGTAAATCTGTAGCCTTGTTTACATGACATTAGAATGTTCTTGTCTAATCTGCGTACACTGTCATATAGCCTCTTTCTTAACGTGCTATCTCACTCTTCCCTTTTGCCGTACGCCATCGTATAGTTCGTATGTGTCGCTCTTGTATTTTTACTGTTTGTATACATATAAAACTGTTATTTTATCCAAAACTTCGTATAATTTAACAAAAAACGGTACAAGACCAGTTATATTAATTTACATAGAAATATAAAAAAGATATCTACATAATGTTGACAATTAAAAGTAAAATAAAAAAGTAATCTGTACTAAGTATGGTGTCTACATGCATCTCTGAAAGATTTAATAAGGGAATATTTAATCAATTTTCTAATAGTTTATTTAGCCTTTATTGATTGACTTGCTAAATCATAACCGCCATTTTAAATTTTGACTTCGACCTCATTTTTGGCATAAGCATCATTGAATTACGGAAATTATGTCCATAACGAATTAGCCGCCATCTTAGATTTTTGAGTTCTTTCACTAAATTGAAAATAATTCAAGCTCGTTACTTTAGTAAAGGATCGCTTGTAGAAGGAAATTCTTTTTTCCGGCATCAGACAATTACTTTTGTAAATATATAAAATGATTTAAATTGATTAAATATATCAGATTTCAATTTTCGTAGACGTGCCCGAAAAGAGGCCCAAGTAGAAAATTACTTGAATATTGATTAAACACATCCCATTTATTATAAGTATAAAATCACATGAAAACCTATTTACCATTAGTACTACCTTTACCGATACCCATCCTATCCTTCAGATTAATGGAGAAGCGTGTAGGCCAGAATTACATGCTGATCCTGTCGATCGGAGATGACCGCCACTTCCTCATCTGGGGCCACCCACCAGACCCTGAAGGCGGCAGCCTCACCAAGACGATCTGCTACATCTTCGACCCTCATATGCTCAATGAGATTGGAGGGGTTGAGAAATTGTGAGTATGACATTATATCCTTTATCGATTGGAGGTATTTCTAAAGCCTCGTATGCAGGATAATACAAAAGCTTCCCACTGCTGGGTCACAAGTCAGTGAGAGGGAGTGGGCCATAATCCACCACGCGGGCCCAGTGCGGGTGTTTACGTAAAATTCTTGCCAACGGAAATTCCTAACAAACATCATAAGGTATTGAAGTATTAACCAAAACACGTAAAAAAAAATTTTGAAGCAACACTGAAATTCCATATTGCTAGCGACACAAACACGCTGCTAAGTCGATGTTTGTTACTCAACTTTTAAAAATTATGTGAATCAGTAAGTAGTTGGTTTGATAATGATATAACACAAGCAGAAATAAAATAAATTAAAAACCACCGACACTAGCATTTCCTAATTTCTCTTTCCCACTCTATCACCAGGCCCTGTTTACCATCTATTTATAACCTATTTATTGAGACCATTCCAATGAGCCCAAACTCGATACCTGTGTACAGCACAGGTTTGAGCAACGTAAGACTTATTTGAGAACGTCTAGTTTAGTTTGTTTTAATAACATAATTTGATGGTATTAGACTGGGAGTAGTAGTAGGTAGTAGTAGTATTTTGTTTGTTCGTTTGTTCTAGCAAAAGTGTGATTCAAATGCCACCGTGTATAACATTCAGTTGAACAAATTTTCATATTTACTAATTTTCAGCCAAAATTCTGTAATGAATAAGTACCTAAATCCTCATCTAACCCAAATTATTCACCAACAATAGAGGGGATCTGACGCAGATAAAATATGTTATGATTATGATTGACTAACCTTATTTCAGTTTTAAGTTAGAGGCCAAAGCCCTAAGGAATTCAATTTTAGTGTATTCCTCTTTATTTTTTAAGATTCGATTCGTTCGTTTTGCTTTAAACAGCATATTTACTCTTTTTTGGCGGTGACTGCCCATTAAAAAAACATTATATTTGACCCAATATGACTTTGGTTTCTAGAAGCAACTCATGGGGTAGGCAATAAAATCCAGGTTTTTTTCCCTATAATTTTATTGATTCTATTGTGTCAGGATTCCGCTGAATTTTGGGTTTTTGGTAGCCTTGCCGTGTAAGCTTGCAATAGTCCATAGTTCTGGAGGATATTAAGGGTGTAGAAGATGTGGTCACCGTCTCCGGCACAAAGATGTCCAGTCGTTAGGGCAAGGGCTTTATTTTCAACTTGCGTACACCAATAATATGTTTTATATAGGACGAGCTCACGCCACCTTTTCCCAGAAAGGACGAAGGAGGGGAACGACCAAAAACTGACCTTTTTTTTTTTTTTTTTGGGTGTGAAATTATCAAATAACTTCTCCCGCTCTGGGTGGAGCGGGAGGGCGTGTCAGACTCTTACTGACTAAAACCCACCCGTGGGTTCAGGGGCCACGGTATCCCTTTCGGACTTTCCCGCAACCCCGGCAGGCATCGGCCCTATCGGACCCCTTCACTTGCTGACATCTCTTTGAGGCGCGCGTGGAACACAACGCGCCGTCGACCCGGGCCTGGTCCTTATCGGACGGCGAGCTACCCATTGCTCACCGTCCGCAAGCCCGCGCCTACGGTGGCCGGGAATCGGCCTGCGATTCCCGACGCCGGGGCGTCTCCTGCGGCGGCTAGGGGCGTGAGGGCGCGAAATTTGCCTCTCCCTCACGCGTTCTGCCTCCTCCTTCGCGAGCATTACTGCTTCGCAGAAGGAGGTGACGGCCTCCCATGCCCTCTCGCTCCATACCATGGCCTGGACTAGGGCCGGACGCGAGAGATCCCCGCCGCCGATCGCCTCCACGAGGACACGGCGATGCTCTGCCCAAGCCGGACAGACCTCCACCGTATGCTCAACCGTGTCCTCCGGGCGATCCACGCAGTGATGACACCCGGGCGTTTCCTCCCGCCTGATACGAAACAGGAACCTCCCGAAACAACCATGTCCGGTGAGGACCTGCGTCAGGCGGAAGGTGAGGACGCCGTGGCGCCTCTCTAGCCACTCCTCAAAGAGGGGACTTATCGCCGCAATAGTGGCGTGCCCAACCAAAAAAAAAAACTGACTTAAGTCTGGAATTTAACTAACTTAAACTAGCGGAGTCCCATGTAACTATTCCAAGTAGGACGTAGTCCACGAATGCACCATTAGTTCGGTCTTGAATTTAACTTAATCTAGCGGAGTCCCATGTAACCATCATCATTTTTGTCGTTTCCTTAAACATAATATTTTCCAAACATTTGAACAATGTCAGTGATTTCTGATGAAACAGTTGCAACTTCATGAAATAGAGGGGTATTTCCTTTTATCTAAAAAAGCCATTGCTAGCAAACATTTCATTTCAATTGAATTTTTTTAATTATTTCCAGTAAAAAAGGGCACAACTCAAATTTGACACTTTTCAGGAGAGGCAAAAAACAACACTTTTAATGTTTTTTTAGTATTTGCAATTAAAATCAAAACTTCTTTGGAATTCGCAATGTAGATAAAAAACAGCTCTTTCATTTAATGGTTATGACTGTCACAGTTAGTCACTCTTACAATTTTTTTTTTAGTTTTTCTCGAGTTGTTCCCTTGTTAACGAAGTAATCATTTTATAAATGCCTAAGACAAATATAGTTACGACTAACGGCTTATATATTTCTGCTATCGATCGAACAAAAATCTACAATTAAAACAATAGTCTAGGAACTCTAAATTTAAATCTACACTTTAAATAAAACATCGAACAAAAAAAATATAGAAAACAAAGTAGACGTTAATAAATTATATTAAACGTTACTTATAGATTTTGAATATTATAGTAACTGAATATTATACAAATTGAATAATAATTCAAAAGTGCGTTATAGATGATGCGTGAAATGTTCATTATGCCATATAAATTAGGTAAAATGAAATTATTCAATAATTCATTATATAATTTCATCGTTATATTTTTTTTAAAGTATATTAAATGAAATTAGGTCATATGAACGTTAGAACCTTTGTTATTATTTTACGGTGAGCGACTGCAACTCAACTCAACTAAAGCATTTATTTCAATTAAACCATTTACAGGCACTTTTGAATTGTCAAGGGAATCCTATCGTGCCTATCTGAACTCCACAACCCAGTTACTGAGTTACACAATATCCTTTGGAAAGACTGGTTGTCAGATTTTGAGCTTCTGACTACCCTTAGAATAACTACTGTCAAAGGTCTACAAATCCAATACTTTATTAGTGTTTTTTATTTTGCAGGTTTTGTCTTAACACATCATCTGACATTGGTAGAATTATTATCGACATCATTGGCATAGAGAGAAAATTGTTATGTTCAAATATTGTGTGGCAAATATTATTTCTTTCTTGCTTTATTTGTAACCGGCCAGGAACGGCGCAGGCGCCTTTATCCGGTACGCGGGCATCACGTCATTCGTGATAGACTTCCTGACCAACTACGGAGACATGGAGGCTGCCAAGAAATGTAAGCCAAAGCCTCCAATCACGCTGACCAGCGTTGACGTAAGTACACTTTTACTATTCGCACAGAAATGGTTTTGCATAATAATGTCAAAAGATTTTGCAGGATGACGTGTGCAAAATCAATAATGCACTACTTACCATAACCTGCCTAGCCTTTATCCGGGGTTAGCTTCTAGTCTACCAGCATGCATGAATGATGATGATGCAGCTGAATACCAGTATTTTACATGGAACTAAGTACTGCCTATCTGACCTCCACATTAGGTTACGATACCGTTGGTAAGACTGGTTGTCAGACTTTCGGGCTTTTGACGACCCGTAACAACTGGCAAAGATCTACGAATGACAGCCGGGACCAACGGCTTAACGTGCTTTCCGAGGCACGGAGGGGTGTATGTAAAGATTGAATCATGCCGAATCAAGAATCAAAGAGGTCAAACATCCACGGACCAACCGACGCGTGCGGCTGTTACTACTTAGCTTACCACTATTAATAAAATATGGTGGTGTAGGAAAATAATATACTTGTTTATTGTGGAAAGTGGTGTTTCTTATTTTAACAATCACTCTTATCAGAAATTATGCAAATTCAGAATTTAAATTAGTCATGTCGTACAACTCTGAGTTTGATCCATTATCATTTAGCCGAAAGATGTCCACTGCGGAACATAAGCCTTCCGTATGTGTCGCCACAATGACTGGTCCTGTGCTTCTCGCATCCAGTGGATTCCCACGAACTTCACCAGCACGCGTAGCATGACCAACGTAGAAAATATAAGAAAAGAAAACCAAAATGATAGATTGTACAGTGCGTTCATTATAACCTGACCTTTGACGCGATTGGTAGCACTGAAGTTTGCAGTCTTAGTTTCAATACTAATAGAGTTCAAAATAGCGACTGACAGAACAGTACTACTAATCACATGATTGCAAAATTCCGTACTACCAAATGCGTCACGGATCAAGTTATAATGAACGCACTGTAGAAAGATTTATACGGTGCGATGACAAAAATGAAGAATTAATAATGTTATGGGTTTTGTTTTCCTAAGAAGGTGGAGAGCGGTCATACAGTAACAGCTGTCTAAATACAGAGCGTTTTATGACACCCTAATGTCAAATACTGGTGAAAGTGACAGATTTTCATGATGGCCGTTAAAATATGACGGAACCGCTTTCATAGGAAATCAAAGCTTACAACTCTTCATATAATAGAGATGATAGAAGAGGTCATGCAACGCGGGCGGGCAACAAGGCATGGGCGCTACCATAATCATTCTTGGGCAGGCGATGTGCAGGTCCGGTCAGGGTGACAGTTAACAGTTGCACCGCACATGCTACAACATCGTGCCCAAAAGACTATTTCAGACACTAATCTACATGGTGGTCACCATATGATCTGAGCAAGATTATGTCTCGACTTTAAAAGAGACTGTTTCGGTATTTCTTCTCAGAGTAGTCAGATAGGTAACATCGACCTCATCTAGTTTTTAAAATAGATGAACGTGTAAAAGTGTCAAATTAAAATAATGTATTTCAATTTTGGGCACTTTTGAACGTCAAAATTTAGAGAAAAATTGATTGAAAAAGAAGAAGAGAAATGAAAAGAATTGATTCTAGTCCCCTCTTCCAAAGGGTAGTTTTCGAATGCAGAAGAATGGGCAAGAAATTCCATCATTACTCGTTTAAAATGGTTTATAATATTTTGAATAGGTACATTCATTATATAATTATATGTGTAGTCGATGCACCTAGAATAAAATTTGTATGTCAGAATAGGTAAAAAGAATAAAAATGAAGCAACGACAGATAAATTAATTATGTGATAGATGCTCACATATTTACAAACATTGTTAAAGTATACGATATTTCTAAAATTTTAACAAGTAAAACTAATAAGTCAATGTATGAGTTCAAGTAATCACTGAATGTAAAATCAATGTCATAAAAATAAAAATAATAATTATTGATATAGCCGTCCCGCATGACGAGAACCTCGTGACAGCTCAAAAAGATAAGCAGATTAACCTGGTTAGTAGTCATTGTGCCGATAGTCGTGACCGCCAATGGCATAACAGCCAAGAGCCTCGACCGACACCTAATGAGGCTCTCGTTAGGCAGCTCTTCTTCTACTTTTCGTGTAGTTAGTGACTAACCTGGTGTCAGAGTTTTAAAGCCGTCCATGGACCTCTGACTTGGCTTCGATAAATATCTCTGAGGCATGCCGGTTTCTTAACGATGTTGTTAGTCAGCTGGATCAAAGGCTTGATCCAGAAAGCGGTACTTCTGGACACGGCGCGTGTTGTTAGGTGGTTCCTCTCTCAGGAGCCCTGACCACTGGTAGCTTGGACCCTGTTCCCGATATCAGTGGGCTACTATTTTTTAATGTTTTTTTTTGTTTTTGTAAAAATATTTTAAAATGTGAATGATACGACATGAAATAAAGGAAAAAAACTATAATAGTGTTTGGTTATACAAACCTATGGACAGAAATAAAATCATTTATTATTTATCCTCAGGTGGTGCAAAAGGAGCCTTTACTCCGGGACCCTTCATTCGGCCTGGAACTGAAGGCTCTTAAGATCCACTGCCTCAGTGAGTGGGACAGCCTCAACATGAATTCTCTGCTTGAGAAGAAGAAGACGGACGTAAGTTTTTGTCCAGCTAGTAAAAGTTTTAATTCTGCAATTATCCAATCATGTATGCAGAATGCAGCACCACCCTCAAATAGTGGGAAGAGAAACATCCACTACCGACTTCGTTAAACCCCAGGAATATTTGCCTCTCGGGCGTGATCTGCAGTGTTCCATATGGAAAGTTCTCAATCGATTGCGTACCCAAGTAGGCCCCTGCAGAGACAGACCATGCCCCCATTTGCTAGAGTGTCCAAATTGCCCATACACCTGCATCTGAGACGAACTAAAGAATGCCACTGAAGCCGCAATCAACGTGGCTACCTACTGGGCTCAAACAATATAAAAATACAAAAAACAACAAAGAACACCATCGACACGAAAAGAAGAAGCACTGCCAAATCATGACAACGCTGGAATTTACATGGTTTACTTTTTCATTTGAAGTTGGATAAAAGAAGGGAGCAACCAAATTCTTCAATATCACTTCCGATTGTTTATATTCACACGAAATACTTATTCGTCCCGATAAAATATGAATGACTGTGGAGGTCGGAAACTATCCAACGGGCATGTATTACCGGGATAAAAGTATACTATTTCATTTAATGGCATACGGGGAAACTTGCTCCGGTGGTTTTCATCCTACATTAAAAATAGAACAGAAGGTTGTTGTGAGTGGCCATCAGTCTGATACAGTATCTATAACTTCTGGTGTTCCACAGGGCTCAATCCTGGGTCCATTTCTATTAATTTAATATATATATAAATGACATTTGCACATGCTTCTTGAGTACTAAATTTCTTATGTATGCTGATGATTTGAAAGCCTTTAAAACTATTACTACTATGTTTAAAGTTTCAAGATGACTAAGATAGACTCTCAACCTACTGTCTTGACAAAAAATTACACTGAATCGTCTCCAAATGTCATTATATAAATTTCACAAAAAACAAATTTATCACAAATTTTAAGTATAGGCTAAGTAATGCCTCGCTTAGTAATACCTCTATTGTAAGAGTTCTTGGTGTTCTACTGGACAATAAGTTGTCGCTTAATCAACACGTAGAAAGAATTGTTAATAATTAATTGAAGATGTACGGTTTTGTCATGAGATCATCTACTGAATTCAAACGGCCATCTACCTATCTTTACTTATACAAGACGCTTGTACACTCGCAGTTCGAATATGCGGTCCCAATCTGGAACACGTTTTATAAGAAATATATAGATATGATCGAGAAAGACCAGCGTAAATACCTGTCGGACTAATTCAGGTGCGTTATGGTGGAACCCTATAATCACAGCTTCATTGATATTGATATTTTTGTATGTTCCAAATTGAAATTTAAGTCCAATGTTTTAAAAATCTTATCTATTGATATACATAAATAGTGTCAGTCCTTTATTCTAAATTTAATTTATTTCAACCGTTTCGTGAATTGTTTTGTCTATTCCTTCTTTTTTTAAATAATTTTAATTCTTATTTGTGATAATAAAGAACAATCCATTTTTTAATTTTTTTAACCTAAAATTAATATTTATATACATTTTTTATTTTTTTAAATAATTGTATAAATTAATTGTATTGTATGAATATTTTTTTTTAAATTTTATAATACTGTGTAATGTTAATCTAGTGGCACTTTTTACTTTATTTTGATAATGTAATGGGCTGCAATATTGTTAATACTCCTTATGAGCCTATATTATTGTTATTTGTAAACATTTTATATTGTAGCTGTTTACTGTCCTATAATAAATAAAATAAAAATACTTTATTCCAACCAACAGTTTATGGTCTATCCGTGTGCCAAATTTCATCCAAATCTGTTCAGTCGTTTAGGCGTGAAAAGGTAATAGTTCACAGTTAATTTCGCAATTATAATAGTAAATTTTAAAGCATGGATTTTTATTGAATCACGATCAGGGAAAAAAGAAGATTCGTCCTTTTGTGAGCGAGCTGCGTAACGTCCTCTTATTTAAACTCATATTACACATGTGGAAAATAACCATGATCTCTTGATATCAGGGTCAGCATATAACGGGTTCTCTCAGCGCTGTCAGTCTGGCAACCTCCCGAGCCAAGGCCAGGAAGAAAGTCGGAGAGTTCTACCAGAAGACGCCTAAAGAGGTAAGTTTTAATGACACCTATCTCTAGCCACTAATAATACCAGCCTGTTACTGTCCCACTGCATAGCAAATAAATGCCTCTTCTCATACAGAGAAGGCACGAGCATTGATCAGCACGCTTGCTCAAGTCGGTAAATAGTAACCAAATCGGGAAATTTAATGTTTATTTTTTTATTGGGTTAGTAAAACCTCATCGTAAACAAACTGCAGCTTAAAAAATGGCCAAGTTATTATTCTAAAATCAAATGCTAGACAAGAGGCAGCACTATTTAGTAATCTGATGTAACTTACTCAAACGCCGTTGTAACTTTGTGCCATTCAGAACAATAGTCATATCGTTTGATATTACGTGGAATCATCGATACGACGGAAAATTATATATGTTGTGGATAGATAGTGCCACAGTACAGTGGACCATCTAACAATTTGATTTTGTAAACGAATAATTATGTAATTGGAAACGCAAGCGAGCCCTACAGCTTGGACACGATCGTCGGTAGAATAGATGCAGCGATGACTGGCGGAGATACCGAGTGTTACGACAGTCTACGGGGGGCAGTCGAGCTCGGACAGTCTTAGCAAATGCCGAGCATTTGCTAAGACTACTCACGCACGTGTTTGTTTCGTTCGCTAGTTTATTAAATTTATTATAAATTCGAATTATCTTTTCGTTCAAGTACAGTGCCGACGCCTACTTAACCATACATGTTTGACGTTTAAGCTTGTCTTACCTTTAAGAAACGCTGATATGTTAGGGAGTATAAGTTTTCAAAATCCATTTGTATCTCTTTATTTAAATTTAGATCAGTACACAGCCACGTTAACTGCGTTAGCATGTATAACTTATTGATGTGAAACATCTTACCCGGGAAGTGAGACCGGCTGTTGGCGTGGCCACAAAGGATTGAAAATCGCGTTTCGAAGACTACACCGCGTGTCCTATTCGAAAGCAATCGTTGCACGAATACGCGATCGTCGCGCTCTTATGTCAATTATTGTTCGGTGAACCTGAACGCGTGGTCGCCCTGACAGAGGGCGCTTTCCGGTTTATCGAATAAAAAGTGACATAATTATGCACGTGACGATCGCTTATTCGCGCGGCGATCGCTTGTCGTTTTTTGGGCTTGAAATTTTTTAAATAAAGAATATATTTTGTCTGATTATTTTGTTTTTAAATATGCCATATTTACTTTCTTTAATAAGTCATCATTTCATGCATATTTTCTATACAAAATATTTTCGATGTTTCACATCTGCCAGGCGTCCTGCAATGGCTGTTTTTTTAATAGTAGTTTAACCCTATAATACATCTCCTCCAGCCGGCACCCGAGCTGCCCGTGAACCCCGAGAGGGCGCCGCTGAACCCCACCAATGAACAGATCATGACGCTCAGGGGGGAGAACTTCTTCCTCTACTCGCCAAAACTAGATGGACACATGTTTGGAAGGTAAGTCATTTCACTTACACTATTTAAGTATAGTCAAAGTCAAAAATGGAAGTCAAAAGTCAAAGTATTTACTTACTAACTTTAGGTTCTCTGCGAAAGCGGTGTCGTCATAATAGCAGCCGTAAAATGACAGCTGTCAAGAAAATTCATCATGGTAATCGGTGTTTTACATAACGTTTTTTTACAAAACCCAAGCTAAAGATTTGGAGAAAAAAAATGAAATGGAATGGGCAGGAGAATTTCCATGGTTACATATAAAAAAAAAACAAAGGTTTTTTAATAGTTGGTTTATGAGAAATTGGCAAGAACAGGCAATACATGGAAGAGTAGAAAGCTGTGGGAGACATCTTGGTCAAGCTGTGGGACAGTCAATATTGATAAAAAAAGGTGTCATAAGGTGAAGAATATGAGAAGACAATAAATCGACTGAAACGTCGTAGCTCTTGAAGTACTACGTGTACGTATTTTTCGGGTGACCACTGAAAATCAGCGCTGTGCTGTGGGTCGCTCATAGCACAGAATTATGCTGAGTGGAAGCCTTCTTGTCACAGTCATGACGTGCAGCTGCCAAATATTTATGTTGTTTATGTTTTTGTTATTAATTGTATGCACGTGTCTCTGTGACAAATAAACCTTTTTTTCTTTCTTTCTTTCTTCTTTTACCACCACTCCTAAAACTGCCGCCAAGCAGCGTTGCTGTGTTCCAGTTTGAAGGGTGTAATAACACATGGGACATTAAAATTTCAGCTTTGTCTCTGAGGTGGTATGTATCACATCTACGTTGCCTCTGATATTGTTGATTTCCATAGACAGCGGTGATCACTTACCTCAGATGGGCCGCCAGATTCAATAAAATATAATGGAAAGTAATTAACATTACAAAACAAAGAAACACAAAACATTCAATTAAATTGTCATGATGTCAGTTAGCACGCGCCAATATACCAACAAAAACATTGAAAACTAAGCTCAAGCATTATAATAAAAACGTAAACAGAACTATTTCCAATAACATGAAAAATCTGCTATCATTATTACACTAGAATTCGTCGAAAAAACGGTTTTCCTGGGAATCACGCTTGACTCAAAACTACAGTGGGGTCCTCACTTAACATCACTTGCAGGGCGGCTGAGTTCAGCCGCTTACGCTGTTTGGAAAATCCGCCAACTAACAGACGTGGATACCGCGACACTGGTCTATTTTAGTTACTTTCATAGTATCATGTCTTACGGTATTTTGCTGTGGGGACGGGCCGCAGATATTGATTCTATCTTTATTCTGCAAAATAGGGCTATCAGAGCCATCTACAACCTCCGCAGACGTGAATCTCTAAGGGAACTGTTTAAGAAAATTAACATCATGACGGTACCTTGTCAGTATATATGTACATTTATATGAAAACATTATGTATGTTCGAAAAAATTTACATCTTTTTAGTAAGATAAGTGACAGGCATAATTATTTTAACACAAGAAATAGGAACAAATTAGATCAACCACGTTTCAGATTGTCTAAAGTACACTCTACTTCACTTCTTTATGGGGTACTGTGTAAAATGTTATAATAAACTAAAATAATGTATTAATATAAGTTACGTTTTGGAATGGGCAACTAGCTTCAACTTTCTGACTAACTGACCGACTCTTTGACAGTTAAAAAGTGCCTGTAAATGGTTTAATTGAAATAAATGCTTAGAGTTTGAGTTTGACTCTAACTAAAATTATAAATGCGAAAGTGAGTTTGTTTGTTACGCATTCCCGCTAAAACGGATAGACCATGACCTGAATTAGGACATAGAATACTTTTTATCCCGATATTCCCACGGAATTGACACGATCGATATACGGGTTAAACCGCGGGGCGTGGCTAGTAAAATTATTTAATTATCCTTAGGGATGACATGATTCCCCTGCCGAAAGAGGAGACGGTCCTGCATAGCCCAGTCGAGATCGCAGACCAGAATTATCACTCGCAGTACAAGCAGGTCGACGCAGAGACGTGGATCATGAGGGGAACACGACATATGGCCAGCTATAGGTAAGCACTAACCATTCATAAATATCTATTTACTTATTTAGAGTACTGCTACAGCACTTACATTCCACATGTTCAAAGAATTGTAGCTTAATGTTGATCAGTCACTCTAATGAGGATACTATTCAAACATGCTACTCTGCGCTTTGTGTGGTTAGCAATGCTGTGTTTAAATCACAGCAGGAATAAGGCGATACGTGTTGTCACCGAGTGCCAAACCGCTCGTATTTTCGTCTATCTCGCTCGCACTTAGCATTTCGTCACATCGTTGCTGACTCCTTCACCTTAGTAACAGAAAATAATCTAATTTTACCGATACCTTAATGTTGATTAAGTCACCCATAAGCATTGCACAGCGTAGTACAGCAAAGCTAAATGCAGGGAAAGGGTGACTTCCCTGCATTTACAGCAAAATTTTATGTTGACTAGTCACAGTAGAAGTAGTCACCCTTAACTAAGCGCAGCACAACGCAGCATAGCTTCACCTTGATTATTCATCCTATCTGTCATGCAGGTACCAAAAATTTAAGACGTATACAGCTATTCCGTGCTGCGTGGCGGCTTTGGGCATGCTGCACCGAACCAGAGCACGCGCGTGGAATGAGGACATGTTTGATGAGACCCTGGATGTAGGATATAATATGTACCGGGTACGTTTCAACGTATTTACTTTTATGGCCACTTTCACTAACACTATGCGACACCTAAACGAATGCCTAAATAAAAATGCGCTGTTGTATTTGCAACTTCTGGCCCAGCACTGAAAGTTAAAAATCCAATAGCGCACTTTTATGCAGGCATTCATTTAAGTGTCGCAGATTGTTAGTGACAACGGGCATTAGTGTCCCCGAGCCCGATCTCTTCTTGCTGCCTAAAATTCGACTGATTTGCTATCCGAGTGCCAATAACACAACTCGGCCATGACATCTCGAAATGTCAAATTGACAAGCGTAAGCATAATCAGCCTATAATGTTCTCACTGCTGCTATCCACCAAGCGGACACAGCCCGAGTTGGTCTTATCGAACAGAGGGTAATATTTCATGTTTAATCCTTTCCTCCGTGTGACATTATATACCTAAAATATATATATTTTTGTTTAATAATAAATTAGATTTGTTACATACAGCTGTAGTGGCAATCATGTCATTTGGTCTAAATAGCTTTTTATTTTTATTATTTGATTTTGCTTTTATATAGATTATTTTCTTTTAGATTCTTTTATATAGATTATTTTCTTTTAGATTTTGTGAATGTGAGAACGTTGTAGGCTTAACAGACTGTAGATCTGTCGACCATTTTCTATCTTGCTAAGTACCTGGTACTTGTTGATAGGCCTACACTGTCCTCTCATACATATTAACTCTGTAATTTGAAAACATTGTAAATACCATTTACTTTTAAAAGAGTAACCATGGAGTTTCTTGCCGGCTATTCTCCATAGGAAACGACCAATTGGAACCGTGCACCTAGCTTCTGACGTTTCATAAGTGCCCTTGTAGGTTTATGTGAAATAAAATATTTTGAATTTGAATTTGAACTTTCTGTCAAAGATAAAGAGACTCATTATAAAAAGATGGCAAACTCCTGCTATGGATTGGTTATTGTCACTTCACCCAAAAATCTATAGAAAATTTCAATCTAAGGTTCTATTAATGAATTAATGAAATGCACCGATCCCAGTGTGGTTTAAGACTTGATAAATCAAATGAACACCAAGATAGCATTAGCCTCTGGAGCCTCTTGTTTCATGGGGCTACAGAGGCCATTACATATCAGAGAGTAGACCGGGTGGCACGATAGTGGTAAGGAAGACGTGCCCCTCGGATATGGAAGGATTTGCGAGCCATACCGGATATGCATTCTTGAGATGCAATGACCTGTTCTTGCACAAATGCGACGCATAGCTTATTTTTTCTTATTATTTATTACAAAAGTAGTTTACTCTGCAATCGGCATTTTGTTTTTGTTATGTTTTTGTTGTCATTTGCTAATGTCGCAACCACAGAGTACGTAATATTGTAACAGTAATTACGCAATATCGTCTTTGGCTTGACATCAACCGATGAACAACATTTTATAAATAGCTTTTATTTGTTGGCTAAATACGAGGCTTTTGTCTACTTTTGTATTTGTGTATTTTGTTTTTTATTTAAATGTGCGTTTTGTTTGTATAAACGTATTTCTTTCTTTCTTTTTCTTTCTAGATGTGCATCTGGACTGAGCGCCCATTTTATTTTTCTTGCGAAGCAACTTGTGTATTAAAGGGAAATTAGTTGAATATGGTAAAAAATTAAAGAAAAGGTCCATACATTTTTTAAACGTGAATTAAAAGTTTAATGAACAAATTACTTAAGCTCTCAATCCAGACGCTTGCATAATGGCATTGCATAAATCTCAAAAAGTACTAATCTGTGTTAATAATTTTTATTTCAGAAATTAGTTAACTCGCTAGAATATGACGTTACAGATTTATGGCGGATTAACTGGGTCCCTCAGTCTGTACTAAGGAATATTCAAAACATGAGTTTATTTTCGTTCCTTAGTACAGACTGAGGGAACCAGTTAAACCACCGTATATTTGTAACGTCATATTCTAGCGAGTTGGAAATTTCTTAAAAGATTAACTAATTTCTTAAATAACAGTTATTAACACAGAGATAGTACTTTCTGAGATTTATTATTATACAATGCCATTTTATGCAAGCGTCTGGATTGAAAGCCCAAGTCATTTTGTTCATAAAAGTTTTAATTCACGTTTAAGAAATTTATGGACCTTTTCTTTAAGTTTTTACTATTTTCTAACTACTACTATTACCTAATTTCCCTTTAGGACTCAAGCAGCTTTGCAAGAAAAAAAAATTGGGCCCACAGTCCAGATGCACATATTCTTGAGTAGGCAATGGAGTAGTGGAGAGACGGGTGATATTTATCTATGGATGGGCATATTTTAACGACGTCGCCGCCAGATTGGTTCATATCTTGCTTCACCGGTGCATCTTTTGGCGGAGTTAACTGCTTTCTCGACTCTTTTCTATATTACTGCTATGCTGTGTAACACGTTGCTGTTTCCATTGTCTTCATGTTACTTTCCGTTTCAGGTTTCTTGTAAATCTCGTTAGGAGCCTTCTTAATTTTATCTCGGTCTTTAGCCGCCTTCAACTTCACAAATATGTAAACTTAAACACTTCTTCTCAAAAAGAACTTTACCACCCAAATAAATACAGAACTACACTTGGCTTCGAAGCTATAGGGTTCGAAATCCATTAAATCGAATTAGTTAGTGGCTCACCGAATTTGGCTAATTTGTATTGTTATTGTTTAATTAATGAACTTTTTATTATAAATTTTATTTATAATAATTATGTAAGCCATACAATTATTATTTGAGCCTTACATGAATCTCGCGACCTCATTCTCTTCCATCCATCATTAATTTCATCCTTTGTGTGCGCAGGAGTCGCTGTTGGAGCGTGGCGGTCCCATCCGTCGGCTGGTGCTCGGAGAACTCAAGGACACCTTCTCGATACGCGACCGGGAGTATTCGCACAAGGTAAGACATCAAAATGTATGCTTTGCGACCTTTTCGAGGTTGCGACTCAGAATTTTGTATTTTATTATTACACATTACTTAAAGCAATAGCACAGATGCAACGTTACGTTTAGCTCCGTGGAGGAGTTAAGCGTAGGTCACAATAAAAATAATAGTAAAAAAAAGATATTAAGTTTAGGATGTTAAAGGACGGCTTCACAGGACATGGGATGCTCGGGATAGGTGGGAGGTAGGATCTGGTAGACGGGCAGGCGGGCAGTCAGTCAGCGTGGAGGAGCTGGACGCGGCGCCACACGGAACAGATTTATCCACCCTGTCGAACGGAGAGAAGGGTGTGAGAGTTTGTAGATAGCGGAGGCGCTTCACGGCGCCTCACGCTAAAGGGAAGACCGCGAACACGCTAAACGTTTATAGCTCCGTGAAGGTGTTAAACGTAGGGTTACACAGAATAGAAAAGCATTATTCTAAAGTAAATAAAATAGAATAGTTTTTCTATCCGTTATTCTTTTTCTTCATCATTTCATGCTATTCGAGATGTGCGTCGAAGTTGTAGCTTAAAACTGCCTATTATAATGTGTGCAGAAGTTGTACTAACTTAAGTGAACTCTAATTCTGAATTTATTGTTGTCAAAGGTCATTTAAATGCATAGTATAGTATAGAATAGCATACAATTGCACACGATAGCATACAATAGAGTAAAATATAATACAATCTATCAGCCTAGCCTTATGCCCAACTATGTTGGGGTCGGCTTCCAGTCTAACCGGATGCAGCTGAATACCAGTATTTAACATGGAGTGACTGCCTATCTGACCTCCACAACCCAGTAACTGGGTAATACGATACCCCTTTGGAATGATTGATTGTCAGACTTTTGGGCTTCTGACAACCCGTAACGACTGTCAAAGATCTACGAATGACAGCCGGGACCAGCAGCTTAACGTGCTTTTCGAGGCACGGCGGAGTCTCGGTATGTAAGGATGGTTACCCATGGATCAACCCCGGGAAGCGTAGTTTAACCTGATGGATTAACCTGCACGGCAGTTATTACTTAGAGAGCAACGAGCAAGAGTAAAATATAATACAATTTCCTTTTATTAATTCTTTTTCATTTCATTCTATAATCCAGGTGCGTGGCATCGCGGTATGGGGGAAGTTGGTATCGAACAACCCCAAAGTGTTCGACCTGTGTCGAGGAATTGAACACTTCTTCAAGGAGTCTGACTCCGGAATACTGCAAGTAAGTTCTTCTTCGTGTCGCTGGCACGACAGTTGTTCAAATTTGGCCAATGTTGGCCCAAAACTTCGCCATTTCCACGGCGTCGTCAGTGGCAGCGCAGAGGTCACTTTGGCTGCATGTTTTGGGGCACATAGGGCAGGATAGGACGTGGAGCATAGTATGTGACACATCCACACCCTGCTGCCATGCAAGTAAGTGGAACTCGTTTATAATGTGGACCTTAATACCAGTATTTTACATGGAGCGACCGCCAAGACCTCCACAACCCAGTTGCTGGGTAAGACGATACTACGCGGTAAGACTCATGTCTGGCTGATAATTTTCATACTAAGTTTGTTCTATTTTTTTATGGATAGTGCAAATTATATTATAAATTTAATAAATTCATGTGATACTAATAAAATCCTAGCCGTAGGCGAGTTTTTGAAACTCACACTCCTATTTTTTATGAAATGGTAAGTCTAAAAAAGTTGCCAAGTTATAAACGTTTTAAAATAACTGCTAGACAAAGACGGCGCTATCACTGCAGTAACATCACGACAAGAACGAAAACAATCCCATTTTTTTTAAATAAAAGCCTGAGCTTCTCCATATTTCCATAGATTTTACATTTTTTTTGATTATCTCATTTTGTTACTTCTTATTTGTTGAACCTTTCTAATATTAGTCAGCCCCTACTCCTGATAAGCACCGGTTTCATTACCTTGGCGGTTTAATAAGCGTTTCGTATTAGGATACCATATAAGGGTCGTTTTCAAAACGAATGTACATTTTTTTGTGTTTATTCGTGACACAAAAGTAACACAAATGAAGAGTAAACGCACAGTCACAATGAAGTCGACGAATCTAATCAAATTATTTTCTTGTGCTTCCTTCCATTTTTGTGGATAATTTGATTTTAAAGGCTCTCGGTAACGTCTTTGCCATTCAGCGGGCGTTAATGGCATCTTTCCTAAAACGGAAATGGCATAACTATTCAGTGAATATACTGTGACAAGCCCTAAGTGTAACGTGACACAAAAATAATAACACAATGGTCACACAAATGAACAAAATTAACGTGTCCCTTACCTACAAAAATAGTATTCTTGTAATTACACCCTCGAGTTACTCGTGAATCATGCATTTGACTTTATGTTACCTTCAACTACACTGACATGCTGCACTGTAAAGTATAGTACTTAACGAATTCCTGTAATTTGGCACTTTAAAACAAATTCTTATTGTCCTTTTTACGACGCGCACGAAGCGAAACCATCACTTACAAAACAAAATGACTCGGCCGAAAGAAACTAGCACCCTCTCGTTGTTACTATTTTGAAGCATAGAAGTGCCATACTAAATTTGGAATTTACTTCTATTATTATAAAATATCAAAGTAACACGAAAGAATAACACAAAGTAATGGAATATGAGACACGTGTTTGCGATAAATAAATAAATGATTTATTATAATAACATTGTTTTATAGTATATTCGATATAACTTACCCGTTAACCTGACAAACATTTTTAAATCAGGTTACTTATTGCGTGCAATATTTATTATTTGCTGCATTTTTTAAATACGCACCACAGGGGACACTTCACTTTTGTATGGGAAACAAATGACTACAGTAATTAAACTTAGTTTTTTAAAGTAATAGAACCAATTTCCATTTAAAAAAATCTATGTTTACTATTTCATTACTAATTAGTCTGAATGTTGATTGTTATGTTTACATTGCGAACTGTATTTTATTTAATTTTTTTAAATAAGTTTGGACGCATAATTACAACAAAATGTACATTCATTTTTAAAACGACCATAATGGTTCTCTTGGAAATGACCAGACCCAATACTTTAAGACCCAACCCGAGTCTTACCATAATCATTCGCGGGCAGGCGATGTGCAGGGCAGATCATGGCGACTTATAACAGTTGGACCGCACATGATACAACATCGCGTGACACTTTACTTTTCGTCTAATATTAACCTGCTAAAACAGTGTGTGGTAACCCCGAACGCTAGTCAATCATTTCAATTTATATCTTATTACAATGACATAAGAGTCACATAAACCCCGCAGGTGCCTGGAGAGTATGAGACGGCGATTTGGTTCGAGGGCGGCAAGTTCTACTTGTACCATCCCTGGCCAGCAGACAGATATGGACATAGGGTGAGATGCATTCATTTATATCGACGGTGGAAATTTCAAATGTCGTAAGGGACAAACCCTGACAGGAGAGCCAAAAAACAAAATATGACTTAAACGTCACAACTTTTTCATTGTTTTTCCTATTATGATGCTTTCTAAACAGATTGTTATTTGGCTGCAAAGAACAGCTACTACAACAGTGCCCACACACATTACAAATAATGCCCGGGTTTACACGAGGCTAGTTTTATGTGAGGATAGCAAGCAAGTAGGTACACTACACTACACCTAAAATATTTAATATTTTTAGGGTACTGCCTCTCCGTAGTACCCTAAAAATATTTTGTATACCATTCCCCCTCTAAAAAGCTTATTTTATTCACTGAAAACAGTGAATAAAATAATACGATCGATACAAACTCCTTGTGCAAAGAATACTCGACATACAAACTCCTTGCGCAAATAACTCCTCGAGATTTGATTGGTCGACATTTTCGACAAGAAGTTGAGCATTAGAATAAAAACTGTTTTGTGTTCTTTGCTGTCATTAGTAAATTGTTCGAATACAAATTCATCCAATGTTAATGTGCATTTTAATTAATTTAACCCAAGGAAGGTTAAATTAATTAAAATGCACATTTCTTCATTAAATGTCTATTTTCGCTTAAATCTTTTTTTTGTCGTAGTCATGGTATAAAGTATAGTATGCAACTCTTGAATAAAACGGATTTATATCGAGGGCCATGAATCACTCGCATCGCTCAGGATTCTAACACTTGAATCACTCGCTACACTGGTTATTCAATCATCATGAATTTATTTTACAACTCTTTTTCTTTGTCGGCCTGATTAAGATGTCCACTGCTGGACATAGGCTTCCCCCAAGCCACTTTGACCGGTTCTGTGCCTCCGGCATCCCACAATAATTAAATAAATATTTAAGGGTGTGGTACAGACCATCAAACTGAATAACTTTCTTTATGCAAACAACATTGTAATCGCGAAAAAAATATCAGCTGTTCCATAAAAAATTTCAACTCAACCAAAATGTATGGGACCGCAGATTTTTTTTTACTCGAATGAGTGTGATGTGAGATAAAAAAATCTCTGTGCAAAATAAGTGTGGCAAGCTTTATATACGCAGACTGTATATTTTCTACGTTTCTGCTGAAAAGGGTCATACGTCAGTAAACCAATCAACATCGTCAATTATGGCGCCCGTTTCTTATCCTCGCGGGGTGCGGGTTAGCAGAGGTGCACATCCGCAATGTAGGTTTTAAATTACTTGCGTACATAAACTTAGGACACTTAGAAATATGCACTAATATCGATTGTTATTTAAAAAAAAAATGTGGAGTAATTACAAACAAGTCTGTTCTCGGTGCGAGTTTGAACGGAACGGGATAAAAAACGGTATTCTATTCTAAATAAAGCGCGCGTCGCTTCGTGAGATAAAAATACTGAAGTAAGCGACGAAAAATTCTACGCTGTGGGGTCTAGAATCAAAGTGCTGAACTCACACAACGCGTATAAGATAATAATTATGTACTTCTTTCACTTTCTCCACGTTCACTCATCAGTCCGTACGTCACAGGTTGGCCTCCAAGATAGCGGCAAGGGCTGTGTCATGTACTTCACACGCGTCGCCCGCCTGTGCGAGTACTTCATGGACAACGTGGCCAACATGAAGCGGAAGCCTTTCAGCATCAGCGACGTGCGTGTCACGCCGCGCAGTGCGGACATGCCCGAGCCTGTCAACAAGATGAAACGTTAGTCATCATCGTCATCATTCAGCCGAAAGACGTCTACTGCTGGACAAATCTCTGTTGTCCACACACTACTGTTCTCTCCTAAAGCGGGCCAAAACTGATGGAAGGAGTCATGGTCAACCCACTATCTTCGTCTTTTGCCTGCGGCGGTGGTACTCACAGGCTCAATAATTTACTCCTTTTCTTTTTTTTGGATGGCAAATTATCAAATAACTTCTCCCGCTCTGGGAGGAGCGGGAGGGCGTGTCAGACTTTTACTGTCTAAAACCCACCCGGTTTACTTCAGTTGCCTGTACGTTGCCAGGGGCCACGGTATACCTTTCGGACTTTCCCGCAAATAATTTAGGCCTTCAGTTTATTTGACATACGGCAGACATATTTAGCCTAAGCCCACATAAGCTTAGCAGCTATCTGAGTCCATGATTTTGTTAGCGTGCAGTATTGTGTTCTTCACACAGTCTGAAATTCGGACCCCATAAGACACTGCGCTCCATAGTTCATCCTAGACTAATATAATTGGGGGTACCTGGTACCCCCAATTATCACATGTCGCCTCATACATGTCAAAACATCGAAATTTCTGTTCTATATCAAAAGTAAACCTTTCGGAACGAATCCTTCAAATGATGGTAAAAACCGTATCAAAATCCGTTGCTTAGTTTAGAAGAATATCGTGATCATACAGGCAGACACGAAAAGCGACTTTGTTTTATACTTTGTAATATAATAATAGATTAAAGCTTCGTGCAGACAGGCGCGACGTGACGGCGGCGCGACGCGACCGGCGACACCGGTAACTGTTCTATCGTGAAATTTATAGTCGCGTGGCACCAATCTGCACGAGACTATACCATCATCGCAGTTCGTATTTCCGAAGATGTTCAAGGTGCATAACTTTAATAGTAGTACTGTAAATTTCTTCTAGCGCTAGCCCCGGGTCGCTGGATAGTCCGCGGTGGTTTCCACGAGGGCGACGAGCGCTTCCCTGAGGAGCACCGCGGACGCCAGGCCACGCCCGTCTCCATCGCTGCACTGGCTATGACGCAAGTCATCGATTCTAACGACTGGACTTCTGAAGATATTGATGAGGTTAGAACTAACACCAGTCTTTTTATGATAATTATGCCCACTGATTGCAAGTTGTCAGCGCCTCCCGTCTGTCCTGCTGAATTCGATAAATATGACTTTAAAACATGCAGGTAAAATTTAAAACCCTTCCTCTTTTTATCCGTGTAGTTCCTTTCTACAGAGACCTACAGTATTTTTCTCTTTTCGTCAAACTAAATAACTGTCAGTGTTTTGCTGAGACAGTTCTTGTTGTTTTTGTAATTATATTTGTTTGATTACTAGTTTTTTTTTTATTTTAAGTATTAAGTTTTTTTGTTTATTTGAAAAAAAAAAAATGAGTTTGTTCGCGCGGTAAACTCTAATTGCGCGATGCAGGATTTGTGTGACGTCAGGATTTTGTGTGACGTCAGGTCTTTGATGCGTAGTTTGCATGTGGCGGTGTAGATGCCCCCACACAGCGACCTCATCTGGCCATACAAAATATTTGACATAATAATCATCATCAGCGTTATCTTCCTGCCCTTATCCTATGTACAGTATGCTAAATATTAATATCATTTATCTGTTAAATCTTCTAGACGCTAGTCCGCGGTGACTCGCTCTACCAGAACACGATGGAACATCTTGAGAAGATGGGCATAAGTATGGACTCGCCGCAGAGTCCTGAGGAGGGCCAGGAGGAAGAGGGAGAGGAACTCGCCACCGGCACCCTGGCAGCGGCTGATGTGTTGAACAGGTACAGCTATTAAGCCATTCTCCGAAGGGATGGCAGATGTATACAGGGTAGATTTTTGAAACGCGGCAGTAAAGTAAGGTACCGCGGTTGAAGCTACAGGAAAAGGGTCTTAGCAGACTGTCATTAGTTTTTTAGAAATCTAAATCTACATTTACTGATTTTGAAAACATATGCAGTCCGCAAAAATTAAATATTTTGGTTAATTTCCGGCAAGTCTTTATTTCAGGCCAGTGAATCTATCACAAAACAGTAAGCTGGAGCCTCAATTCCTCCGAAATGTTTTCTTGCGATTTCTAACTTATCTAGTACATACAAACAAACCAAAAAGCCAAAAAGAATAAGGCCAACTGAGGCCTTATTTTTTTTTGGTGTTAAATAATCAAATAACTTCTGCTCTGGGTGGAGCGGAAGGGCGTGTCAGACTCTTAATGACTAAAACCCACCCGTATTCCTTCAGTTGCTTGTACTTGCCAGGGGCCACGGTATCCCTTTCGGACTTTCCCGCGACCCCGGCAAGCATCGGTCCCAGCCCCCCCGCAGACCCCGCCAGTTCGAGGTTTTTGAAAAAAAACAGGATCATTTGCAATCAAGAAGAGATTTTGTGAAAATTGCCCATTTTCGAAATCTGTGAATTCAGATGAAAATGTCTCCAAAAGTTAAGGACAGGCTCCTAACACCGTTTTCTTGTAGCTACAACGGTTAAGGTAGCAGCCCTATTCCAAAAATCCACCTTTTTTAAATTTTAAATTTTATAAAATGTTTCGAAGATCTATTTCAAACTGCAATTTCATAAGCATAGCACTTTGCTCGACCTTAGGATAGACTGCAAGACCCCATGACGCTTAAAAAAAACGCACGCGTTAAAAATATAAAAACCATGAAATATATAAAATAAGAGTGATTCATATTTCCGTTGAATATATTGTACAGTGAGCAAGTCTTAAGTTGCGGCCGTTACCACTGGGCCACCCCCAGTGGTAACGGCCGCGACTTAAGACTTGTAGGTTGTGGGTTTGAACCCAGACAGGCGCCTCACTTTGTGTAAAATATTACATCACCACTGCTCTTAAAACGGAACTAAACATCGTGAGGAAAACGGCATGTCCTAGAACCAAAAGCTCGAAGACATAATATGTCATCTACCAACTCGCGCTGGGCCCACGTGGTGGATTACGAGACCCCCTGTGTCCCAGCAGTGGTGGGTACATTGTACCTATATATAATTATTTCTGTTCGTTTCAGGTTCAAAGTGTCGGATTATGATTGTATCGAGACAGAAGTAATGGACAGCGCGTTCTCTGGTAAATGAAGAATCCAACAATTTTTGGTTTAGCTTTCGTGCCCACGAGCGATCTTTTAATGCTGATTTTTTATAGCGCACAAAATTTTCAAATCAGCGCCGAGAGTTGAGAATCAAACAGTGTTTAGAAAAGAAAAACGTTTTGTTATGTATTCCAATTATGGTAGTTTTTGGTAGAAAGTGTTTTAAAATTAGTTTTTCATTTTTCGGCAATACTTGTGCATTTTGATTTATAAGCACTAGTAGAGCATCAGTTGTAACTAAAACAAAATTATTCATTTTAGAGCTAAGAGCCGTTGCAGACCCTGACAGGGCACAGCAAAATTATTATAAGATACAAAGCTATTAGGTACTTAAAGGTTAAAAATCTAAGTCGTAGACAGCTAAAAATAAAAATAAAATAAATTATAGCAGAAAAAGGAAATCAATCATGCCTATATAGTGGAACAAAACACATCAACGAAACAGATTATGGCCAATTATAATTTAGTGACATCAGGAACAGGGTGTAAAGTTCACTCAACCACCATAGAAAAGGGAAGATCCTCCGACCAGATGGGTGTCGTGTCTGGTGGGCAACTGCCCAATGGTTGATGTCGGCTAGTCTAGATATGTCGTTCGCGCGGTAAACTCTAATTGCGCGATGCAGGATTTGTGTGACGTCAGGATTTTGTGTGACGTCAGGTCTTTGATGCGTAGTTTGCATGTGGCGATGTTGATGCCACAGGTTTGAACAATTTCAGTCGATTGGTAAAAAAATGTTTATCGTGACTATGGCATGCGATTAAAGTTGGAATTGCTTTCTTTTCAGAATTGCAATCAGGAATAAAATGAGTTGCGCAATTAGGCTGCTGGTCAACACCGAGAGTTGAGAATCCAGTGCGCAATAAAAACGTCGTTTTAAAAAACCGCCTGTGCGTTATCAGAGCGTAGCTTTCAGATGAATCGTTATCTGAGCGCCGACAGACACTACGCTGACAGACTGAACACCGACAAGACTTTACTTCGACGGGACTCTTCGCCGACAGGACACTTCGCCGACAGGACTCTTCGCCGACAGGGCTCATCTACTCTTCGCCGACAGGGCTCATAATTTTCTGTATTGAATATAATCATTTGGGTTACGTTAGGTTAGAACAGTGACCATTAACGCGCGAAGGCGAGCGAGCGAAGCTAGCGTGCCGCGGGAGCGGCCGCCGAGCGCCAGATACCCTCTTTTCAGACAGGCGCTATTCGCTAATAGCAATGAGAGCAGATGAGCCCTGTCGGCGAAGAGTCCTGTCGGCGAAGTGTCCTGTCAGCGAAGAGTCCCGTCGAAGTAAAGTCTTATCGGTGTTCAGTCTGTCGGCGTAGTGTCTGTCGGCGTTTAGTCGTACACTCTTATCTGAGCGTAGCTTTCACATGAATGAAGCGCACACTACCCACGCGACTTTTGGTTATAGGGTGGCAGGGAACATAGACGCGCAACCTATTACCATGAATTCAGCACAAAATTCAAAATTCAAAAGTCATTAATTCAAACTAGGCTGAGAATCAGCACTTTATCAACGTCAAAATTACATAAGACAGTCCCCCAAAACGCCCACCCTTCACCACTTCCTACTGCTTTAGCTGGGAAGAAGAAGTGGCGCAACAAACTCCCCAGCAGCACAGCTGTCTATTCAGTTAGAAAAAAAATAATCTATATTATAATAGTATGCAAAATGATATTTATATTACGCAACACAAAACATAATTTAATTATAAAATTAATAGCCATATGACAGCTAGCACACGCCAATATACCAACCAAAAACATCGAGAACTATACTCAAGCAGAAATAAAAATAACTTAACGAAAACAATATCTGAAAAATGCCTCCAGGCATATAGGGCGTGCCCGCTTACAAATAGCTGTAACTAGAAGTTATAATTGATAAACTAGGACCATCGAGGTAAATAAAAAAAATTATCGAGGTCGCTAACTAACCCACATACTTATTGCAATACAACTCATAAAAAAAAAAACATTGTAATGAGTAGATTATGTCAACAATAAATTAAAATAAAATAAAATGACTTATAAAGTAAAATTATAAACAATTATATAAACTCACATGATTCTAGACCCCCTAGCGCAGACACTTGTAGTCGGTTATCAAAAAAAAAAAATCTGCTGTTAATAGAAAGTGCAATAGGTACCTACCGCTGTCAAAATATATGGAACATTTTTTTTTTGTTTTATTATTGACGAATAATTTCAAGGCATGTACTGAATCCATGGTAACAGGTTGCGCGTCGATGCCACCATAGTACAGTGTAAACGACGTCTTATTATTGGAAGTTGATAATTTATTCACGATATAGCTTTCATAGGAAAAACGGCATGTATTTAATCGAACCGCAAATACACACATCAAAAGTGTCTAGGGATCAAAATCGTTTTAGAGTATCGCCACAATTGAGGATTATTATTTTAACTTTTTTGGATCGTTACTGATTCTTTTTAGTGAGTTCGCTATTTGAATAAAGAATTTTCTTTTAATTTTGATTAAAAATAGAAAATGTCAATCAAGATTCCTATAAAAGTGTATAATAGCGTTTCTACAAAACCATTACAATTTCTGCATTGGAATTGAAAAATATTGCATCGATATGGAGCGACGACATCATTTGACAAGAGAAGAAATGATGAGAGCCGTCGGAATGTTGCATGCTGGTTCCAAGCAACGTACTGTGGCTGTCGCTCTTGGCACTACACAGAGCGTTATAAGTCGCCTCTGGATACGCTCTATCACGGGCAGCGTGGCTGAGCGACATGGAGGACGATCTCGCATCACGACTCACATGCAGGACCGGTACATCCAAAATACTGTTCGATTTCATTTCATTTCACTGAAAACAGTGAATAAAAAGCACTATCTTGGTAACCACTTTTTTGGTGTTTGAATTTAGAACACACCAATATATTCGACCTCCATCTCAATGTTATACAACCTCCTTGCGAAAAAATACTCGAAACAAACTCCTTGTGCAAAGAATACTCGACATACGAACTCCTTGTGCAATTAACTCCTCGAGATTTGATTGGTCGACATTTTCGACAAGGAGTTTAGCATTAGAATAAAACTGTTTTGTGTTCTTTGCTGTCATTAGTAAATTGGTGCTATTTTGAATACTGTAAGTTGTAGAAAAGTATCAAAGCTTCCGTCCTCCGAATGCAAACAACAATAGATTCTTTTTGTTCTATTCTAAAAATAAATGTACAAAAACCCTATTGGAATAACTAAAATTGGTTCCATGCCAAAAGAAATTACATAATTTTTCGAGCTTCCAAATCCCGAGATGTATACAGGACATTCTTTCCGAAGGATATCTGCGATAATAATCGAACACTGGTGCAGATATGACGGCATTAAAGTGACATGGCGGATGGAAGTCTACTACCGTGGCCGAAGGTTATATCGAATATTCTACCGAAAATAAATCGAAACGCAGCCTTCAGACAGCAAGCAGCATAAACCTGAAGAAACCTTAAGACCCATGGACTCCACGCCCTTCAACGTCCAAAGATGCCCCAGAGTTTCCTCCAGCAGAAAGTTCTGACCATCGACTGGTAATAAATATCTCTTCACAAGTTGACCATCCTAATAATAAGAGCGGTACTCCCGGACGCGGCTCGCATTGTTAGGAGGTTGGGACTTGGGACCCTGTCCCCGATACCGGTGGGCTATTTTTTGTTTTTATATTTTTTATTCTAATATTTAAAAATATTATTTATTATGTAAATAATAAAATAAAGGAAATAATAACACAATTATCTTAATTTTAGTAATTGTTCCAATTTTAATATGCATTTTAATTAATTTAACTTTCCTTTTGTCTTCATTAAATGTCTATTTTCGCTTAAATCTTTCTTTTTCTCGTAGTCAAGGTATAAAGATATACATATAGTATGTTACTCTTGAATAAAACGGATTTATATCGAGGGCCATGAATCAATCGCTTCGCTCAGGATTCTAACACTTGAATCACTCCCTACAGTGATTCAGTCGTTAGAATCCTTCACTTGCTCGTGATTCATCTATGGCCCTCGCTTTAAATTCGTCCTTTATTCACTATTTGCATAATAAACTATTTCTTATTTTTTATAAAATATATGGAAAGTTGTTAACTTAAACATAGGAATTAAAGAAAGAAGCCAGTCTGGAAGACTAGATTTGGTAAATATTAATTGGATATTTTTTATAGTTAAAAATGTACTTGATCCCTGCACGCTTTATGTGTGTAGTTCCTATTTTGCTTTCCTAAAAATATTATTGAACACTCTATTATAATTGTAACGAATACGAAACTCTTTTTGTAAATCTAAAATAAATCCTATTTTGCATTCCTAAAAAAATATTAAATAGCCAAGTAACGGCCACATGCGACCAACTTGTATGTAGCACTCGCCGGCGGCTAGCAACGTACTGCTCATTTCGCTCGCTCGGCTCGCGCGCGGTTGGTCACAGTTCTAACCTACTCTAACCCATTTGGTCGGAGTACCCTAGCTTATTAACTGTGAGAAAAGGCCAGAAAGTTGGGTTGGGTCTAATTTACTAACTGTGCATTATTAGAAGGTCAATAAGTTTTAAGAAGATCCATTTCAGTTTCCCTTTAATTAAACGCGTGTAGTGTATTGTATAGACATGTATGTTAACAAAAATTTCTCAGGCACCCTGAACCCCGAGGCAGGGTCCGGCGCGCCCGGCCTCAAGACAGTCCTGCGGCAGTTCTTCAAGGAGCACACGCACGGCGTGTTCACCGCGCGAGGAGCCTCCGTCGCCATCTGGAAGCATGGCGGACACTACTTCTTCTTCGATCCTCATGGCTGCGATGAGAATGGTAAGAATTTATTAGCTTTATTTATTTATTTAATACTTCAAGCACAGAATTAATGTACAGAGGCGGACTTAATGCCATAGGCATTTTCTACCAGTCAGCCTTTGGGTGATGCAGAGACAAACAGTGGTAGGTGCAATTACGAGAAATTGAGGAATATTTTGACACACAAAAAAATAAAAGAGACCAATCTGTTTAATAATCTTTGTGTATAATATAAATCTTAAATTAAATGATAGACAACGCACTGCCTAAAATAAATAAATAAAATAAAATACATACTAAACGACTGGGTCTAGAAGCATGAAATTTAGTACAAGAGTTTTTTTCATAACGAAAGTGATCATTAAGGATACGTTTCCACTGAAGCGGAGACGAACGTAGCTGAGCGGAGACCTGCAGGAACCGACCAATCACAATGGATGAAATCCTCATCGTGTCTCTCGTCTCGTCTGTAATTGGCCGATTCCTGCGCGTTTCCGCTTCAGTGGAAACGAACCCACAGGACTTTTTAAATTCATACCCCTAAAGGAGTTAAATAGGAGACGATAGTTTGTATGGAAGTTCGTCATTTTTGCCGTTGAAAATCCCTTCGGGCGTACAGTTTGTTTAAGTATTTTATAACAAGCTGACCCGATAGACATTGGCCTTACAGAAAAATATTATATAATCATAATTCATACAAAAATACCATAGAAAAAAGCACTATCAGTTTTCCTCGAACTTTTCAATCTAACGGTTAACTTTTAAAAATTTTCTTTCCATTAAAACCTAATTCGGATTATTATAAACATTTTAGAACAAAAAATCTGACACGGTCCAGCCGATTTCAAGTGATGCGATTACCAACGTAAAAGCACACCAACATCACAATCAGTTCAATTCAAATAAAACAACAGCTAAAATCGATATTTCAGTAACCAGACAATAACTAATACAATTAACAGATATGCATGGTATTGACATTACGGCTGTTGTAGATGTCATAGGATAATTTGAAAAATCTAATTTTCGCGAAAACCCTAGGGATATTGCGAAAATACGGATAGTTAGACAATGGTTATAACATTTCATTTCATTTCATTGTCAGCCAGGGCAGTAATTTAGGGCCTCTTCTTTTTATTTTGACAATTAACGACCTTCCGAAAGTAGTCAATAAATCTACACCGTTGTTGTTTGCTGACGACTTAAAATTAGTTTGTAAAATAAATCAGAAAACAGATCATGACATATTACAGCAGGACATTAATAATGTAGTAGAGTGGAGTATTAACAACAAATTATACTTCAATGTAGCCAAGTGCTCGGTGCTATCATTTACACGCGCGCGCGACCCGAGCCATTATCAATACTGTATGGATGGAACACAGTTGCAACGAGTCTCAGAGGTTAAGGATTTAGGCGTGCGCTTTACTTCTGATTTAAACTTTCGCTTACATATAACTGAGGTTTGTAAAAAAGCATACCGCAACTTAGGGTTGGTCTTACGGTTAGCGAACCAGTTCACGAACATCCGTGCTCTGAGATCACTGTATGAAGCGCTTGTAAAAAGCCATTTAGAATGTAATGCTGTGGTCTGGTCACCTCATGAAGTTAAATACAAATACATGCTAGAACGTATACAGAATAAATTTGTCAGATTTTTGTATTTGAAGCAATACGGCGTGTATCCAGGATATCCGTTGTTGTATCCAACTCTATTTGTGCTGGGCATGGTAGGGTATTATAGGCTGGAAGTCAGAAGGGAAGTCGCTCTGGCTACTTATTTATTTAAGATATTGCGCGGTAAGACGCATAACCCAGAGGTGCTGGCGACAGTTAGGTTGTGTGTACCGGACGGGCACGCTCAGCGGCGCCGCCGGCCGCCGCTGCTGTGTGTGCCGCCCGCACGCACCAACCTGCTGCAGCGCGCGCCGCTGACGCGGGCGCTGCGTGCGCTCAACACTTTGTCACAACAGATAGACTTATTTAACTGTACCCTGAATGAGTTCACACGGGCTGCATATTGTGTCAGTTGTATTGGTTTGAAGTAAATTACTATTTTTAAATAAATGTTGACTGAATTAAAATAATTATGATAGTCTTGACTTGTTTATTAATTTTATTGTTGACATGTTTTGGTTCTTTTTTTATTAATATTACTGTTGACATGTGATAATTTACGTTAATTTAATTCAATCTAATCTAATATTGTATGACTTCATTTTATTTAATTGTGTTTTAATTTATGTATAATTTTATTTCATTTTATTATTGAATTGTTGTAGCATAACATATAAGCGTTTTGGGTAACTGTTAGCTTGTACTGTTCTCGAGAAAAAAAAAAAAAAAAAAATAAAAAATAAATAAATAAATAAATTTGGCAACTTGGAAGTAGCGTTTGCCGGCCGCTGCCGCGGCTCCATTCGCTTCGCTCGTTCGACTCGCGCGCGTTTGGTCACAGTTCTAACCTAACCTAAACTATTTCACCTAGTTCAAAATGATGAATCATACAATCTGCCACAGATTTTCTTTCACCATTGTATAATTATCTAGTCGCAGGCAGCGGCATCGGCTGGCGAGCGCTACTTCCAAGCTGCTCGCAGAAATATTTTCACCATTTTCTAATCATCCGTGTTTTCGCAATATCCCTAGGGTTTTCGCAATAATTCGATTTATCAAATCATCCTACGACAAAGAAAAAATAGAAGAATAAAAAGTGCATCAAGCAGATGAGGACCTAAATCAAGAACACTACATATATAACGAAATAAAATCAAAATATTTTATTTCACATAAACCTACAAGGACACTTATGAAACGTCACAAGCTAGGTGCACGGTTCCAATTATTGGTCGTTTCCTATGGAGAAGAGTCGGCAAGAAACTCCACGGTTACTCTTTTAGAAATAATTATCTTTTACAATGTTTTAAAATTACATGTGGCGATGTATGTAGATGCCGCCATAATGATATAATAATATGTATGGGACACTGTCCAGTGTTGGCCTGTCAACAAGTACCAGGTACCAAATTAGAAAATGGTTATAGAGGTAATGAGGAACAGGGTGTAAAGTTCACTCATCCTCCATAGAAAAGGGAGGATCCACCGACCAGACGAGTGTTGTTGTGTCGAGAAGGACGATGTGACTGTCTTACCTCTAGTTTCTGTGAAGTTGTACCTTTGGATGCCAATGTGTACTGCAACTTACAAAATGAGTGCTTTTATTTGATTATTTGAATTCGAAACTCGAAATTCTAATTTTATAAATCACCTTATAGATGTTATACATTTGGCAATGAACTTTTTTTATGTTCGTTGATCCATTAATTTAAAGTGTGTCATATCCAATTGTCTCATCACAATATCTTGTTTTCTTCCTTTTTTATTTGTTTGTATATTGGCACCTTGCAGATATTTCCTTATAGCTAATTAGTCATTATTTAATCGTGATTTTGTATGTTGTGCTGTTTTTTGTGTGCAGTAAATAAAAAGTTATCTATCTATCTATCTACTAATTCCGTACCGAGTGAGTGTTCGCGTAAAAATTTAATCTGAACAGGGTTTGTTTACACTTTACACTTTAAAATATACTTTTAGAACAGAGCATAATAATTATAATTAATAATAATAACCCTTTCGTTTGTACTTTTTAGGCATAGAACTTTAAAACAAATCATATCTTCGCAGGTCTCCCCTCCAGCGAGCCCCTTGCCACAGCCTGCTTAGTCCGCATCAAGGGCCACGTGAACGCGCTCGGCGACGTCCTCCTCAGCAACCTGGCGCCCGGCAGTGATGACAGCTTCAACATCTCGCCCGTCGCCATCACCGCGACCAAGCTCAACCCGGACATAGGCGCGCCCGAGACTAAGCTAGAGGTAACTAATGGAATCACGGACCTATACTATTTAATTATACCGACAAGCGACAATCTGACGGTTTATCTATTTGCGATTTCTCAGTAGCAGCTCGGAGTCTAGATTTATGTCTGGTTGATAGCAATAGGCTCGCCCCCTAGTGAACAAAACTGGCAAAATGTGGGTGTACTATACGTATCTGCCCATCTCTTCGGGGAAATAAGGGATGATGTTATGTTTCGAGAGGTGGTGGTAGGCCCCCCCTGTCGTGAGAATGTAGCAAATATGTAATTTTTTTACAAATATGTCGCATTGATAGTTTGGTATAATAAATAAGGCCCTGGGGTTACTTTTCGAAAGCCCATGTAATTCAAAATCAATCTGCCTAGCCTTTTTTTCCCTACTATGTTGAGGTCAGCTTCCAGTCTAACCGGATGCAGTTGAATACTAGTATTTTACATGGAGCGACTGCCTATCTGACCTCCACAACCCATCTGACCTCCACAACCCAGTTACTGACTGGGTAACTCGATACGTAAGGCTGGCTGTCAGACTTTTTGGGTTTCTGACTACCGTAACGACTGTCAAAAATCTACACATGACAATGAATGAAATCACCGTGATGATCGCGTATTCGCGCGAAAATGGCTTGCTATTAGAACGTGGCTTCATGCATGTTTCATCTCAAGCGGTTGAGTGATTGAATATTTTCTGATGTAAATATGTACAGTCACGAGCTTTAATTTGGGACCCTTCTATGGTTGAATATCGTGTAGCAAACTTTCGCCATTTAGAGCTATTATGTTAACGCTGTCACTGCACAAACAATAAACGTCATAATGTTTACCATCGACAACTTTACGTTTCTAGGGGCTAACGTCAACTGGAGCGAGGGCAAACGATCATTACCGATTTCCGAGTAATAATTACTTTTTGGTCCTGTGGTCCCATAAGAAAAAAGAAACAAATAAAAAAGAACAAAATTATATTGTCAATATATGATAGCTAGTCAACTAACCCGCTTATTCTTCAAACCTATTATATTAGTTAAAAAGTTTTGTCTCTTTCTCAAACATAAATATCAAAGTGACGGACCAAAACAACATATTTAAAATAAAATAGGTTTAAAGGCCGTTTATGATTATGGGGGCTTAGAAGATTTCAGCTAAAATATTGATTAATAAAATCTTTAGAAAAACAAAGTTTTTTATTCTTTATATTTATTAAGACATTTATGACACAAACCTCAATCTTAACACAATTATATAGAAAGCATGGTTAGCGGTGCACAAAATAAACACTTATCACCGAAGGCTACGACTAAATTAATTTAAATCTCTCCAGTAATTTTTTTATCATAAATATTCAAAACCGCGTATATCCACCTTTATTGTCAATCACAGCCTGGAGCCGGTTACGCATGGATCCAATCAATTTGTCACATATGTACTCCTTAAACTTTCCCAGACTGTGAGGCAGTGATCCATAAGTGCTTCTCTAGTTCTTTCGTTTCTACTTGACCATTTTTGAACCATTAAGCCCCATAAATTTTCTATAGGATTTAAATCGGCACACTTTGCAGGCCACGGAATACGATTTAAATTTGCTCTATTATTGTCGAACCAAGTTCTAACGATTCTTGCCGTATGAATTGTTGCGTTATCTTGAACAAAGTTTATTGGAGCAACATCTTCTTGTGGATAATATAGTTGCAATGTTGGAAGGACACTCTCGTCTAATAAATCGACATAATCTTGAGCAGTGGCCCTGGGTGGTAAATTTATTAGTTCTCCAATGCCGGCTGAACTAATCCAGCCAGACATGTTAACTGTAATGCGACCAGACGCGTTGTTAGCTATGACGTGGTCTTCCGTGTATCGCGTCCTGTCAATTCGCCACAAATGTAGTCTGCCCGTTTGGGAAGATTGAAAAGTCTTTTCATCGATGAAAGCCGTCGTCGTCCAATCAAAATTTAGACACTGACGTGCGAAAATAAGTCGAGCAGCTTTATGGGCATCCGTCAACGCAATTTTTTTTTGCAGGCCGCCTGTGATGCAGTCCCATAGCTTTAAGATGCCTTCTAACTGTTAAATAAATAATTTCTTTTCTTTATTGACATAAATATTTTTTACAAAAGTAGTGAGGCCCTGACTCCTGCGCTAGGTATAGTACCTGTGTTACAGGAGCCAGTGTCTTCTCCCAATAATTATGAGTCGAGTTTTATGCAATAAGAATTAATCAAAAACACAAGTACAAAAATTAAAGTAAAAAATAACAAAAATGATAATAAAAGATAAAAGAGAAAATTACAAACACGAGAAACATTTCCCAACGTGGAGTAATTTAAAAGAGTGTTAGTGGTATAGTGTATGAACATGGTGTGTAGTGTTTGTGGTGTGTGAATGTGTAATGTAGGTATGTGGTGTGTGATGTTAAAGTATACTATTTTAAAAGGAGTTCGGTTTGTTCATAGTCATGCGTAAGTAGCCATGATTTAACCTTACTTTTTGCTTCCTTCATTGTGAGAGGATTTATTTTAAGCTCTTTGTTTGTCATATTATATAAATGAATAGATAAATACTTATGTTGTTTTCTAGCTGATGCAGTTCGACATTTAATTGATACACAGATGTTTCGTGTGGTGCGTTTTTTTAGAACACTATTATCGTATGGCGTGATTAGGTGCTGTTTGATGACGATATCTAAAATATACATCTGCCGTACCGTTAATATTTGACATTTCGCATATAAGGTTTTGGTGGGGAACCTGAATGGCCTGAATGTCATTACTTTAAGGACAGATCTTTGGGCCCTTTCAAGGCGAATCATATACGTCTTACACGCGCCACCCCAAACTCTAATGCAATATGCGAGAACTGATTGTGCTAGTGCGTAATACACAGTGCGTAATAGCTCAAGGTCAGCCACCTGTCTGAGTCTTTTAAAAATCCAAATTAATTTTCTAATACGCGCGGTGGTAAGGTCTATATGCTGGCGCCAGCTTAGTTTTTCGTCTAGAATAACCCCTAAATATTTCACTGATATCGATGTCCCTAGAGCCAGACATGCACAGGTTGTATTATTCTGAGGTGAGTTACATACATGTAATTTGATTTCAATTTTTTTGAGATTGATCTTGGAGTAACTGAACTGAATTTGTGTTGATTTTGAAATATTCACAGTCAGGAGATTGGCTCTTAGCCACTGATTCACCCTGTGTAGTCCCACCAAAGCGTATCGTTTTACTTCGTCCCAAGTCCCACCATGAAACACAAGAGCTGTATCATCAGCATATGTGAAAATTTTGCCATTTGCAAGCGTTTGTTGACACAGATCATTTATGTAGATCAAGAAGAGACTCGGGCCGAGTATGCTTCCTTGCGGTACGCCATATACAACATGGGCGTCTGAGCTAATGTGTCCCCCAATTTTCACTCTCTGTGTCCTGTCATAGAGGAAATCTCTGAAGATCCCTAAAGCATTTCCCCGAATGCCAATATGTTCCAGCTTGTCCGCAAGTAGAGGAATTGAGACGGTGTCGAAAGCCTTAGCCAAGTCGAGGAAGGTGCCGACGCATTTTTGATTAGCATCCACACAAGATGATATATGTTCTACAAGTTGGCTGACAGCATCCTCAGTGCTCTTCCCTCGCCTAAAGCCAAATTGAGATTCCGACAGGATCTTATTATGTTCTAAATAGTGTATTAGCCTACTGTTGAGCACTTTCTCAAGTATTTTTGATATTGTCGGAAGAACCGAGATAGGCCGGTAGTTCTCGACACCGTCCTTACATCCACTCTTGTAGACAGGAGTTATTAGTGACTTTTTGAAAACTTTTGGGAAAACACCTTGCGCAATGCAGATCCCTATTAGCTTAGTTAGTTGAGGAACTATGACATGTCTAGCCATTTTAAGAAGTTTTGCTGGTATGGAATCCCAACCAACAGCACAGTCATTCTTGAGGTTAAGTATTAATGTTTCGATTTCAGCTTCATCCGGGGAAAGTAATACGATAGAATTTAAATTAGTCGAAATGTCAGTTCTATAGGGTAATGAGTTAGAATAAGAGGAGTTAATTATATTATCTGCTAGCTGCTTGCCGATGCTAGAAAAATTGTTGTTTATGTCATTTATAGAATTAGATGTATCTGTATTTATGAGATTGTCAGCTAATGTTTTTTGTTTTTTCTGCTGTATTATAGATTTCACCGCCTCCCATTTATCTTTATTGTTATTGGCGCTTTGCAGAAGAGATCGTTCATAGTTAATTTTTAATTTCCTTAGCAATGTGGTGCAAAAATTGCGATATCTTTTATATGTTGTTTCGAGTACTTCGTTCTCTGGACTACACGAAAACTTTTTATGCAGTCTATCTCTATGGCGAATGCAGCGGAGTAATCCTGGAGTTAGCCAAGGTTTCAGAATTCTTTTCCGACTAGGTCTTTTAAGTTTTGTTGAATTTACTTCCAGAGCTGTGGAAATTTTTTCAACAAAAAAAGTGGCAGCCTCATTGGCATCCGTATCATCATTAATGAATGAAAAGTCAACTGTCTCTAGATGTTTAATCACAGCGTCATAATTGACCTTTGTTAAAACATTAGGTTTACCACCTATCTGTCGAGATTGACGAAGGTTTAATATTACTGAGGCATGGTCGGTAACTGTGGAATTAATTGCAAATACTGTTGCCGGCTGTGCCGTATTAAGTAACATGTGATCCAAGCAAGTTTGAATTCTTGTTGGATGTGTGTGTCCAGGCAGCAGTCCCAGTTCAGCAGTAACGTTTAAATAAGTTTCGCTATTCCTGTCGGTGGTGTTGGCTTTAATGTCAATATTGATATCTCCAGTTAGCACAATGTTTTTAGCTTTGACAGACCGAATTATACTGTCTATTGAATTCAAGAAACTGTCGGTACAGTATATAGACGGAGACCTATAGACAGCCAAAATACAAGTATCCGGAAAAATATTTAATAGCATAAAGTTAGCGCCTACAGGCTCCGGTTCTTCAACTGAGCATTTAAGGTCTTGTTTTGCATATATAACAATGCCGTCATTTTGATTTAGACAGTTTTTTGAAAAATACGTTGTGTAACCATCAATCATTGGAATTGGTTTGTTTTGTTGGAGCCAGCATTCAGTAAAAATGATGATATCGAAGTCAAATGAAAACCTTGCTAGTTGTGCTTGAAAATTATCCAAGTTCTTATAAACACTGCGAATATTCTGCGTTATAATATTTAAAGATGGCGTTGACTTTTTTATCTCTGTGTTACAAAAATCCGTGTCACAACAATAGCTATTAGCTGTGGATATGCTGTCAACGTCGCTTAATATATTATTATTAGCCATTTATATAAATAAAGATTGTATTGTGGCACAAATTATTTTCAATGTTAGTCCGTAATAAGATGCTGACATTAGCTGAACAAAGTTGCATAAATGTAGACGTATATCTTAATGGTATGAGGGGTGTGTCAAGCGCGTCAGATTGGTATATATTTTTGTAAATTGGTGTGTGTAAATTGATTGTAAAATAACTTGTATAGTGTAATGTTAAATGCTGTGTAAAAATGTTTTTCATTTTCGTAAGTAAAATAATAGAAAAAAATAATATAATTAAAATGATTTTAGACATGCAGTAAACAAATAAAAAATCAACTAGTCATTTGGTATCTTGCCGTCTTGCCTTGTAGGTTGTTGAGATCGGATTCGTGTTTGATTAATATTTGTTTTTCCCCTTCTATTCTTCGAACAAAAACTTTGCCAAATGACGTCCAACAATATTTATAGGAGTTATCCTTAGCAAAGTTCCTAGCCATTTATAATATAAACGCTGGGATTTTAAAGTAAGGACCTCTGATACATAAATTGGTTTCGATGGACCCTCTATCTTAACATGAGATGAATTCAACTTATTTCCATTGTTCTTTTTGTTAAACTTGCGGACATTTTGTAAAATTTTCTCCTTAGTTGTCGTGTTGATGAAGTCTACAATGATTGTTGATACTCCTTCTTTTTTGTTTACGCGGAATACATCTTTGATGTCTTGTCGTTGTAAAGGAACTTCAAGAACAGTGGCAGCCTCTGTTACTAATTTGCATAGCTCTTCTTTGGTTTCACCTTGCTTTTTTGGAATATTACGGATTTCTACTTTTGATAGGTTAGTCATTCTCTCCAGATTTTCAACTCTATCCTCAAGTTGACTAATGTAAGTAAGGTCAGCCTTTCGGTCTGCTTCTAACTTTTCCGTTCTTAAAACCATGTCATCATATTGCTTCGTAGTAAATTGAATATTTTCTTTTATTTCGGCATTCTGCGCTATAATTTCAGCCATCGCTTTTTGTAGCGCCTCCAATTTGCTATCTGTCTGAGCTGTATGGGACTTTATTAACGCACTGATTTCTTCCAAGCTCTCATCATGACGTTTGCGCTTCCGAGTTGTAATATTATCAGTGTCGGCAATAGACAAGTTTGGGGTGGATTCAGCTTTTGAGGAAGAAAGCAAGTTCTGACTGACTTCAGCCTCTGGAGTAATCTTTGGTGGCGTACGGTTTAGCGGCATAATGTTTTTTAAATGTGTGTAGAATAATTTAGTTAAATATTGAATAAAATATGCAAAAAACTCCTAAAATGTTCCCAAAATTAAAAGCAAGTTGTACAAGCAAATTTTCAATGCAGTTTTAATCACAAAAAGAATCACTCGTTGTCAGGATCGAACGTCAGCTTCACACTTTGAAAGTCCGCTAGTTATCTCTTAGCGCTATCAGCTGTTACTGGTAATTGACGAAATAGTTGATGTTATTCCTTAGGTAGAGGAAAAGGAACAAGGTGTCGAGTTTGTGACCATATAAGGTAGCGTTTTGGCTCGCTGTGCGTTGCCTGACTCACCGCTTTTCGACGAATACGAGCAGTGCTGTTGCCGTGACTCACTTGTTTAGGTACTTCTTACTTGCTTTGCGGTGGAATTTAATAAAATTGTAACCGAACTTTCTTCAATTTATTTACTCATACTGCATGTATTATTATTATTATAATCACTGTATTCCTTCCTTTGTTTACTTTAGCGTTGGTTTATGTGTATAGTTATTTATTTACTTGGTTATTTTATAAAATGTTGTCGGATTATCTTTATGCACGTCCGGCTGCGAGCGCGCGCGGGAGTCCGGGTTGACTGTTGAAGGGTGGACTTCAAACGCTTCCGCAAAATGCCTCGTTGGCGTAAATCCATTCATCAGGTATTGCCTTTGCATCAAGCGGCTCTGCTCTTGTGTTATAACTTGCGGGTGATGGTTGTTTCGTCGTAAGTCAATAATATTTTCCTCGTTCCCGTGGCGTCAAACCCAGCGGCGAACTGTGTTTCTTGTCACATTTATTCGTCGCGATATCTCGTGAATGCCTACTCCTTGTTCGTGCAAATCAATAATTTGGAGCCTTATTTGGTCACGATTAGCCGCAAGCATTTTATTAATTGGTAAATTATATTTTGTGAAAATATCACATTAAACTATTTTCTTAAATGACACTGACACGACACATGTTCGTAATTAGAAAGTCGTAATGATAGCTTTTTGCAACGAGGTTATCATTTCATAGGTCGATTAGATAAGACATTTTATGTCTTAACTTGACATTCAACATTTCAACCTTAAAGCAAAGTTTCAAAGTTTCGACCTTATTGCATTATGATTGTTCTAACAACATTTAACGGAAATGGGTCCCAAATTAAAGCTCGTGACTGTACACAGCTGCACCAAAACAGCAGGGGTCATGATTGATTGGTTCGTTACTCGACGGCGTTAGTTATTGGTAATCAAATTAAGTTGAAATGGTTTTTTATATTTAAATTACTTACCAATGGCGTTGATTTTGACAAAAAGTTTTAATAGCAGCTTCATACGATATTGCTTCTGGACATCCACGCGGATGGTGTGTCGGGCACAGCTATTTTAATATGGATGTGGTCATATTTTTTTGTTCTTTCAACTTCCACGCGGATGAAGTATCGGACAAAAGATAGTCCTTGGTATAAATGTATATAGGGTTTGAATACACCACAGCGTTGATATCGACATTGTCGTAAAGCTGTGTTAAGTATTTTAGTAAGTTATTTTTTTATTTTTTTAGTAGCCTATGCCGTAAGTAAGTAATTAATAAAATGATATTGCTCTCAGAACAAACAATACGAATGGATCAATAAGGGCACAGCCGCCATCTTGATGGGTCCGCGCGGTGAGAACTCGGCTATCGGCAAGGTGGCTGAGAAGTGTGGCATTGGTGTAAGTAATATTTACGTTTCAGTAGGCTGCTAACCAGTAGGTAATCTCATTCATTTAGGCCACTGCAGGTCACGACCGGGCGGCAAATGTTCCTGGGGTTTGACGAAGTCGGGAGGGGAAAATTTAAGTTTAATAACACGGTAAAATTCCCCATTGAAAAAAATGGTGGCAGACAGGGTTTTTTTTTACATATTTGTATATTCGAATAATCAAATAAAAGCACTCAATTTGTCAGTGGCACTAGAAATTTGTACTTATTCATAACAAGTAGGTACGTTTTATGATCCATTTGTTTACATTTTCATCAGGTTTTATGTTTCTTGTGTCAATTCGCCAATTTTTTATACTTGTGTACGTTTTTGATTAATTATTGGTTAAACTTGACTACATTCAGGAGGGCGACATGGCGGGCCGCACGCTGGGGCTGGCGGCGGCGGCGGCCTTTACGGCCGCGTCCGAGTCCGTGCCTCCCCCGCACATGCACCAGGACCACATGTACAACATCCTGGGTACGTTTCATCTCAAGCATACTTAATCATTTATTGGATTCTACATCGTGTACTTAGGGAATAAGCTTAATGAGTTTTTTCCCCTTCCAATTAAGGGAAGGAAGGGGGAATAGGAGCCTACTAAGGGAAAATGTTGATAAGGATCACATTTATTTACTTTGTAATTATATTTAATTAGTAACTTAAACCTCATTTATTTGACTATCAACTACAGGCATGCATTAAGGCACAATTTTTTTTTTACAAAAAAAAGTCAATCCCCTCCCATTAGGAGATCCGATTTAACGCTCATGTGGGAAATGGGAGCCATTAGTTTTACTTCGCACATCATAATTGTTAATATGAAGAACTATTTGTAACACAAATAAAACATCAACTATTCAAACAAAACAAAGAAATAAAGATCAAATTATTAAAAGAAAACATCAAAGCTCCCATTACCCCCTTTTTTTTTTTTTTTTTTGGGTGTGAAATTATCAAATAACTTCTCCCGCTCTGGGTGGAGCGAGAAGGCGTGTCAGACTCTTACCGACTAAAACCCACCCGTGTTCCTTCCGTTGCCTGTTCATTGCCAGGGGCCACGGTATCCCTTTCGGACATTCCCGCAACCCCGGCAGGCATCGGTCCTATCGGACCCCTTCACTTGCTGACATCTCTTTGAGGCGCGCCTGGAACATTACCCCCTGGCCGCCATTTTGAAAAGTAATAACACAAATATCTTATTCGAGTTTCAATCACAATTTAACAAAAAATGGCACTTGAAAGAAGACGAATGTAGGTATGTAATAAGCACAAACATAATACAATCTATACATATTATAAAACAAAGTCTCTTTTCATGTTTGTCTGTATGTCCGCGTTGTTCTTCTAAAGCATGCAACAGATTTTGATGAGGATTTCACCATCGTTTAGACAATTTATTCCGGAAGGTTTATGTGTATCATACGTAAAGGGCGCGTTTGCAAATCGGACAAAATTATACTTTTATTTAAATTAATTTTAAACTAAACCGAATCAAATATAACTAATAACCACCACAAATATAGAATGGTTCTTCATCTTCAAATGATATTTACTTTTTTGTTCAAAATATAGTTTTTTATAATGTAAAAACGATCTTCCGTTGCCATTTTCCGCAAAATTAACGATACTGGCAACCCAGTATCGTGCCCACACATAGAAACATTTTCAGGAAGGCTTAGTTCGGCCTATTCTGTTAACAAAAATAGACAGATAACTGACGTAGATACTAAATCTAAGTTTTATTTAGTAAAAATATAAACAACAATACGAAATATTTTTTGTAGGTGCCTATGTATTATAAAGAAATAAGAAAAAATAAACCTTCACAGTATCAAAATTAGTTCACTTGACTACTATTTCCGCAGCTAACCGAGCGTACACTTGTGTGTGTGACCTTTGTCAATGTAGTAGTTCGATTCTATACGTACCAATTTTGCAATCGCGTTTTTAATATTAAAGTTACGTTTACCTAAGAAGTCGCGATGTTTTTATTTTTATATTGTCAAGTCGTAAAAACTGTGCGAAGCAGGAGCGGGTCGCTAGTAACATATATTTTCTTCATGCAAAAACTGCCGATTGCCGGCGTCCAGGTACGCTGGCAGTCGGCCTTTTTTATATGCGGAACGAAAAACTCAACCCTCCCTTGTGACACAACGCAGGGTACTAACGACTGGTGCGCGACAGCCGAACTTTCTCGATTGTTAACGGAAACTGCTTCGTTTCCGTCCTATCGCCACTTTGAACATTAAGCGAAATTGTAAAGTAATACTACCTAGTAATATTAAGAATTAACATTGACACAATCAGATACAAAATCTTGATATTCCCACAGACGCCGGTGGAGATTACTACCTGAACCACCTGAAGAAGACAGGCCGCAAGGAGCTCACCATAGAAGACCTCACGGAGAAGTTCGAGATGGGAGCCAACACGTTCTCCATCGAGCTGGGCGAGCCCATGCGGCTGCCGCTGCGACTGCCGGACGAGGTCCCAGGGGTGAGTTACAGCACGTTATATCTTTTGCTGCTACGGTACTGAGCAGGAAACTGTAGTCACTACTTGAAGATAAAGGTCAACCCCAGTGACCAATGTGTCATCATCATTTGGTATAAGAGACGAGAAGATATTACGTAGCTTCCGAACGCTGCCCAGCCGAGTAGGATTCGATGATGGACCTCTTTCTCGAAGTTGGACCTACCTAACTAGAGAGTTTATTCTACGTAAACATAATCGTCCACAAATTCGAGGGTAGAGTCTCCGATCTTCATGAGGGTGGGTGTTACATGGGCTTTTCACGTGACCTTCGTTATGTCCATGTTCATTTTAAGATCTTCAGTTGACCAATATTTAGTTCACCTCAACGTAAAAGGTTTTTAATGGGCTGGCCATTTTCTGAAACATACTTCAAATTGTTATATTTTATTTCATCCCTTTCCATTATTATATCATATTACATAAGAAAAGTGACACTTACAGTCACGTTTTTAATTATCTACTTACGTTACTAATTAACTGTTTATTTATTTTTACTTCAATGGTCCTAGTTTATCATAATGTGACTTTGAGTTATAACTATATTAGCTATATGTTAGCGGCCACGCCCATTATGCCTGAAGGCTTTATTCGGGTATTAGGTATTTTTACGTTTTTAGTTTTTATTTTCGCTTGAGTATATATTTCGATGCTTTTGTTGGTATATTGGCGTGTGCTAGCTGAAATTATGGCAAATATTTTATTTAATGTTTTGTGTTAAGTAATGTAAATTATTTTGCATACTATTGTACAGAATCAAGTTTTTTTTTCTAACTGAACAGACAGCTGTTCTACTGGGGAGTTTGTTGCGCCACTTCTTTTTCCCAGCTAAAGCGCTAGGAAGTGGTGAAGGGTGGGCGTTTTTTGGGGACTGTCTTATGTAATTTTGACGTTCGAAAAGTGCTGATTCTCAGCCTAGTTTGAATAATTGACTTTTAAATTTGAATTTTGAATAAATGACTTTTAAATTTTAATTTTGAATTTGAATTTGTCATTCTGTGACATTAACATTATGACGACTCTGAGTCGGTAAAGTAGTAAGTAAAGCATTGTATCGTGCACGGAGCAAGTAAAATAGACCTTAAGGAGACGAACGTTTTTCTTTACTGTAACAGGTTCTCTGCCCAAATCTTCAGGGAATGCAGGCGTGATGTTATTTTATTATGTTTTTCTCAGGAAGGTGAAGGAGGTGGCGGTGGAGCTGGGGGAGACATGGGGGAGGGAGAGGAAGAGGAAAAAGTGGAATTTAAACGTGAGGCAAACGGAATAATTCTGTTATAGTTCGCCATTGCAGAGCGTCGTTTCTGACGTCATAACTGTGTGACGATCTTTTTCTGTAACTCGATAATTGATAGCATTTCATATTCATATTATTTTTAAGATACTTTGAGGGGAGCGCACACTATGATTTTTTATCGCGCGATTATTTTGTCGAAATACAACGTATTGGTTTATATGGGAGTGCGCGCAGCGCGCATACACGAGAATAAGGACGCCACAATTTACTATACGTTACCAAATAAACCAATTCTTTGCATTTCGGCGACAAAATAATCGCGCGATTAAAAGTCGTAGTGGGCGGTCGCTCTTATGGATATATTGAATTTAATTACAGCTCCTTTAATATTCCACAGACCAACTCCTTGACAATAATTCAGAAGTGTCTGTAGTTTATAAGCCATTTCAGTGACGTTAAATTGCTCGTTTTTACTTGACAGTAAAAAAATAAATTAAAAAATTGTTTATTCGAATTCAGGGATAACGCAAATTGTATTTTTGTTACTTTTGATATGTTGTAATTATGCAGATATGAAGGACTACCTCTTCAAGATGTGGTACGACACCACGAAGCCCACCACCATCTCGCTGCTGGTGGGCGACTACCACCAGCTGGGCCTGTGGATGTCGGCCGGGGGCAAGGTCGTGGCCTTCGACCCCGCGCCCACACTCGCCAAGGGACTGCTTACATCGCCAAGGATTAAAAAGGGTGAGTGGTACCTTTAGGTACTTGTTAGCATAGATTAATATGGAGTAGATTAGTATGGAATGGACTGGAACAGATTGGATTGGAATTATATGGAATATAATGAAAAGGAATGGAATAGAATGGAATGGAATGGTATGGAATAGAATGGAATGGAATATAATGGAATGGAATATAATGGAATGGAATATAATGGAATGGAATAGAATGGAATGGAATGGCATAGAATAGAATGTAATATAATGGAATGGAATAGAATAGCATGTAGTGGAATGGAATTGAATCAAAAGGAATGGAATAGAATGGAATGGAATAGAATAGAATGAAATAAAATAGAATGGAATAGAATAGAATGGAATGGATTAAAAAGATTTCATGCAGAGGAGAGGAGAATGTTGAGATCGATGTCTGAAGTAACGAAAATAGATAAAGTAAGAAATGAGGGAATGGGAAGGGAATATACATGGGGGAAGTTTGAAAGTGGCGCCACACAGTGGTGGTACCCATACAAGAGGTTGGACATAGAATCAAAAATTGAAAAAGTATTTAATTTTAAAAATTTATATACACACATCAACACGGTCTAGGGATATTTTTAAAAAAGCGAATTACTATCAATGTGTTAATTATTTATATGACATGTATATATTTAAAAAATACGTTATTTAATATTCTACCATTTTTTAATAATGGTTAAGGTACTTCGATTAAAATTTCAGGATTTTATGGAAAAAAAATGAAGCATAGACGGAAACCGTATATGAATTAACTTTTAATTTATGAGTAAAAACTGAAAAAAATGGAAAAATCATTTAATTTGTGTTTATAAACTTGAAGTTAGTAGTCTGAGAAAGCGCCCATGATGTTCATAACACATCGGCAACGATTCGGCATGCTCAGAACAAGGTTGTCAATGTCTTGCTGCGGAATATTATCCCATGTCCCTTCTGAGGTGCGCAAAAAGTTGATCTTCTGTAGCCAGATTTTCAGGAACTTCCTTCAGAGCTCTTCTTTGCAGCATATCCCACGCATGCTCAATGGGATTTAGATCTGGCGATTGAGCAGGCCAGTCTAAGGCCCTAACATTGTGTGTATGTAACCAAGCTGCTACCGTTCTCGCCGTGTGTGCCCGGGCATTGTCGTGCATGAGCAGGAAATCTTGCCCCATTTGTGTTCTGTGGAGCAAGATTACGGGCCCCAGCACCTGTTGGACGTATCGTTCTGCCGTCATATTGCCCCGCACCCAAACGAGATCCATCCGTCCTCCAAGACGAATTCCTGCCCAAACCATAATTGTTCCTCCTTGGTATGGGTGAACTTCCTGAGGGTTCTGAAGACGGCTCCATCGTCCAGGAACTCGCCGAACACGCGTCCTTCGTGAATCTGGATGGAAGCCGAACCTGGATTCATCCGTGAACAGCACATTGGACCATTGCTCACGGCCCCAGTCCACGTGGTTCCGAACCCATTCTAATCGTCGTCCACGATTGCCTCTCCGTAAAGGTGGGACCCGGAGTGGTCTACGAGAGCGTAGATTGCTTTCATGCAGTCGCCTTCTTACAGTTTGGTCACTCACAAGCACTTGGTGTTCCACTCGCAGCCTTTGGACCAATTGAGTCGCCGTTGCATTTGGTTGAGCTCGCGCAGTAATTTGCAAAAATCGATCTTGTCTGGGGGTAGTGATGCGACTTGGCCCCCGGTGCCTCTCCGCTACTTCACCTGTGGCACGATAGCGTGTCCACAATCTTGAAATTACAATTCCCTTGATATTACAAATTCCCTCTCCTACACATCAAGACATTTTTATACCACCGAAACAAAAGAATTTTCAAAAATTTGAATTTGGAATTAGTCTGAGATAAATTACAAACAAATCGGTGTATGAAAGATTACAATGCGGCCAGTACTTTTCGAGTTATTTAATTGAGTATGAAATATCCCTAGACCGTGTTGATGTGTGTATACAGTTGCATTCCTCTATTAAAGAACAACAAAAATTGTTACTACGCTTTTTTATTTGACCAGCATTTTAGGAGCGATTCCGATGAAAACTGTTATTTTTGTATGGAAACGAACACAAAAATGTTTGTATCTCATGATTCCCTCCTTGTTCCGATTTGCGGTTTTCACTACTGTTATTTACCCATTTTATGCCACATTTTCTACAAGGACACATGGTGCCCCCAGAGTGCCCCTTCCTATAGTAACTATCTTTGTTATTGTACGAGTATTACTGATGGAATGGAGGTACATTAAGTATACTTATTACTGAGAATTAGTCATCACTAAGTAGTTCCTTAAATTAAAACACTATTACTTTAATATGTTGCTTTTAAAATAATTAAAACAAAAAATCTGAATTATATCATGAACTTACATGAATTTCTTTTCGTAATTTTTTATATCGTTTCAAATTAGTTGTATTATGTTTACAACACACCATCAGACTAGCATATAATTATCCTGAAGAATATCATATATTTTTCTGATTTTGTTTATTGAAGTGGATCGTATACTTCTGACATTATAAAATTAAAAAAATGGGTCAGGATTGATAATTAACTTCACGAGTTAAAATCAAAATCAAAATTAACTTCACCAGTTAAAATCAAAATCTATATATTCAAATTAGACTGAATCTGCACTTTTTGAACTTCAAAATGACAGTCCCCCAAAACGCCCGCCCGTCACTACTTCCTAGGCTTTAGCTGGTAAGAAGTGGCGCAACAACTCCATCCATTACCTACAGCGTTATGAAAGAAGTACTAAATAAAAACAAAATTCCGAATTGATGCAGGATGACATAGTATGGTGGGTGCTCTCGTGTAACTCGCACAATATAGTTTTATTTTATTTTATTCAATGCTAGCGGACCTGACAGACGTTGTCCTGTCCGAACAGCGCCAGCTACTGGGTCTAATTGTATTTTCAAACCATCCAGAGACCCGCTTAAATATACACACAAAATTTCATCCAAATCGGTCCAGCCGTTTAGGAGGAGTTAGGTGCCAAACACACGTACAGAAGAATTATGTATAAAGTATTATACTTTACACACGGAAAAGTTGCGGGCACAGATCGTTTTGTATAAATAACATTTTTTAAATACTAATAAATATATTACATATTATGCCTGGAATTTCGTTCAGCGGAATTAAATCACGAAATATTTCATAGAGAAATCTGCAGACACAACTTTGACAACGCAATACCGTGTATGCGGACGCGTGTCATTTGTTTTGACCCGCGACTCACTTCACTCGCTAGGACTATAGACTATCGCTAACGCAAAAGTCGGCCTATAGTAACAATTCACGACATTGAACTTATCTATAGTCTTGGTGTTTACTGATAGTGACTGCGTTTTAATCTTTTATTGTATGATGCAGGCGATGAACTACGTCTGCAGCGCCTGAGGGACGAGATGACAGGCGAGAGTGCTGGAGACGAGGACAACGAGGAAGGAGGCGGTGGGTACTGTTTTGAAGTTGTGTGTTGAAAAATAGACCTTTCGACTTGTTGCTCGTATAGATTTATTTAAATATGACATTTATTTATTACAACGGTTATACACCAGTAACAATAATTAATTAACTACATAAGTATTATATAAATTACAATTTCATCTGGATAGGTAGGTACAGCGTTCATATAAAATAAAATAAAAAAATACAATCGTTAGGTTTCAAATTATTAGGACATGCAATTATCTGTTTATATACAATGTTTTTCACAAAATCTGCACAATAACATGACTTGGTTGAATCCGTCGGTCAACACGTCACAATCGGGTAGGACAAAAATAAGGGCATTGATTGCGCTGCTCATGCGACACGGCGGGGGATGCGCACGGGCACCGCGCGGCACTGTGCAGTCGCGAATACTCTGTGCCGGCGGTTAGACCGGTGACGTAGGTAATTGTCAGGGACATAAAATGTGCATAGTATGTTGTGCAATTCTGGGGAGTCAATTACATTCCGTATAATTTTCAGAGCAGTGATGATCTGCGTTCGAGACCGCCGGACACCTAAGGAGTCCTAAAATACCTAGTAAAAAGTCCGTGGGGTACATAAATGGATAGTACCCGTGGTTTCTCTTATACAAGTAGCGTAAGAAGGCCTTTTGAACTTTTTCAATGACTAGGGTGTATGTTGATTCATATGGACTCCAAACACAAGCTGCAAATTCTAATTTACTTCTAACAAGGGAATTGTACAATATTTTGATGATGCTAGGGTTACGGAAGTCACCAAAAGCCCAGTCGTCTGTATGACTCGGCGGCCACTAAGGAGATGTGCACGTGAAATGTCAGGTGACAATCAAATGTCACACCAAGATCACGGATGTTGAATACGCGAGAAACATGAACCAGACGGACTCTTTACGGCTCTCTTGACACGAGAGCGAGACATATTGGAAGGAAATAGTGATGACCCATTGTCAGTCACCGGAAACTATTAGAGATGTCCTGAACCGAATACAGATAACTAATATAGTAATTGGGTTATACTAACACGTGCCTCATATATTTGTTTATAAATATGACTGCCTCGTTGGTGTAGTGGTCGCAAGCGCTCCTACTGAGCATGAGGTCCTGGTTTCGATTCCCAGATCGGGTTAAGTGTTATTGGGTTTATATTTTAGAAATGTCTCAGGAGCAGCCCGGATTCTGGCGCTGTGTCGGCTGGTAACAATGGACTGGCCCCCTTTTGCTTAACTCTAATCGCAGCGAATAGCCCTAATGTCACACACAGCGAGTTCTCGCTGCGAATGCCTAATCGCAGCGAGTATTCGCTGCGTGTGACTGAAGTTTATGTCTCGGGGCTCAAACATAACTGGCTAAATGTGGCTCTACTCTTTCGTGTCTCAAGATCTAGTCCAGGAGGTAGTTATTCCATTGAAAAAAAGGGATCTAGATATTCTATAATATGTAAAAAAAACCCTGTCCGATCTGAAAGGGGCACCACATAGGTACTACAATAACATTACCTATTAAGTAATAACTATTATTGATAGACCTTATGTTTATTTATTTATTTAGAGGTATAAAAATTATGTATTAGGTATGTTGAAACTGTTGGTACAGTCACGGACTTTAATTGATGAGCCACTTGCCACTGTTATTATTTTAGCCGTGTAATCCAAATCGGGTTTAGTCGGTTATACTCGTACATCCAGACACGGAAAGTCATACGTCTTCGTATTATAGAAGATTTTTTTTTTCTAATATATTTGTCATTGATTGACAGGCGTGTCATTTGGCTTAGGATCGCTTGTTATTAATGTTACACTTTCATGCAATATTTACGGTTGGCTAACCTGAGAGCCAGAACTACAAACTTGACAGCAGAGTCTGGTGACTCAAGTTTGTAGTACTGGGTAGTCCCAAATTCAACCAATTGCAGATCTAGCAACCGTAACCTAGCGGCAGTTGTTTACCTGTAGCTTAGCGATAGTAACGTTTAGCGTACGGAAAAATTATGATTGGTCATTTCGACATCGGAAAATCTCGGACCCACGATTTTATCCGAACGCGTAGCGTCCAAGATGATGTCCATGACAATTATGATACTTTGGTCTTTAAATAGAAATAACGAGTATTTAATTAGTTTTTTATTCAAAGGAGGTCAGTATCAAATAGATTGGATAAATGTATGCAACATTGTATTGATTTATCATGGACAACTTGTGATGTAATGAACCTTTTTGATTCAGCCGTGAGGCACACACCATTATTGCTTTATGATTATTTTCTTATTATGTGTTTCACGAATTGTGTCCAAATAAATATTATTCTTTCTTTCTTTCTTTCTTATACCTACCTTCCGTATCGGACAGGGTTTTTTTTACATGTTGTATGTTAAATAAAATTATTATTAATTAAATCTTTGTTTCCAGTTAATGTTACTTCCACTTAAATAAATATGTATCTACTTTATTGTAACTTAAATTGAGATCTCATAAATTTTTTGAAGTTGTAGCTCAAACTGAACTTTCTTTGGTAGTAAAATTATTTTTCCATAAACACATATTTTTGTTTACATTTTTGGACACTGAACTGCGATCGCAGGATAGCTATTCGTTCTTTATATCTTCAGCTCTCTTTAGCACCAGCCTTTTCCTACATTTTACTATGTTAATACCTGTTACACTTCAGAGGGTGAGCAGAAACCAGAGCCTGAACCGGAATTCGTTCCGCTTGAGTCCTGTCCCGTGCTCATTGTGGCTGCTAGTCCCGGAGAGTTTATTGATAAACTTGGTGAGTATAACCGACACATCTTTGTTTAATCGTGAGTCAAAAGTCAAATAATTTATTTCAATTAGGCACAAAAAAGGCACATTTGAAAGTCAAAAATTCCAAAAAAAAAAAAAAAGGAACTAATCGCCCCTTCCAAAAGGTAGTTTTCGTATGGAGAAGAATGGGCAAGAAACTCCACCGTTACTCTTTTAAAATGTTTTCACAATATCTTGTATACATCAATTATATAATTATATGTGAAGACGATGCACCTAGAATGAGATAACTATACCACGATAGGTAAAAATAATGAAAAATTAAGGAATGACAGATAAATTAATTATGTGATAGATTGTAAAATTATACGATATTCCTACAATTTTAACAAGTAATAGGTACGTATAAGTCGGTAAGTATAAGTCAGTGTGTGAGTTCAAGTAAACACAGAATGTAAAATCAATGTTATAAAAAATTATATTATACAATTAAATTAGCAACCAGTCAGATTTTGTCTAGATTCTAAATTTTATTGTCCTATGGAGCAGGAAAAATGCTTTAATTTGTAATATGCTTGTTTACAAAGTGTACTTTTTATATGAGTTTTATTAGAATTTTCTTTCATTTAATTGTAATATATCACAAGGTATCAATGATCTGGCCAGGCCACATCATGAAGTGTCGTGGTCGATGTTAATTTCATGAAATGATCAATGTTAAGATCTGGCCACGACATATACATAATTATATAACAGCTTTTTTCTAAGAAATTGAATTTTAAATTTTTGATAAAATAAGAGGAAGGAGATTGAGAGAGATTGAGTGATTGAGGAGAGATTGAGATTTTTGTATGAACTCAAGACCATATTGAAATTTTAACGAGTCACAAAATCTGTCGGGTCAGCTAGTAATATAATAAAACGGCTTACTTAAACGGTTAGATGTTGTGTATCACGAGAAACGTACTGGGAATCAGCACCTGTATTTGTAATCCGTCAATATAAAATTGTAATTTTCTTGCGTGGATATTTTTGTTGTTCGTCCCTGTTTCCAATGATCTTCAGCAACTGCATTACTTACACTGCTACAAGGATATGTTGGCGCTCGAATAACTCACAGGGGGGCGCTGTTGGTGAAATGTATCGAAAAAACAAAAGGTGGCGTTAGTTCTGATTTTGACCACGCACCAAAAAACCGTTATACAGTTATAGCTCTTTGTGGGTTATTGACACGCACAAACTGTCACAAATTGGAACAGGATTTGATGTTGTTGTTTTGTTGTTTCTGTAACGAACTAATGCTTGATTGAAACCCCACAGTTCGCCAAGGCAACTTGAACGGCACGCAAGCCATAGCCCCATACAAGCTGTACCCAGTGACTGTCATCAACGAGCTTACCACTTCTCTAAAGGAGAAGAGAGGAGGCCCCGCTAAGGAAAAGGTCGAGGGAGAAGAGGAAGGCGGACGTAAGTATCATTTTATGGTGTTATAGAGGCATTCAAGCAGAAAAACCTACTGTTGTCTTTTTGTATGCACGTGTTTCTGTGACAAATAAACTTTCTTCTATAAGAAACAGAGTGTAAAGTTCACTCAACCTCTATAGAAAAGGGAGGATTCTACGACCAGACGGGTATCGTATCTGGCGGGCAACTGCCCGACGATTCATGTCGGAAAGTTATATGCTGATCGTGCGTTAAAATTGCTTGCGCGATGCAGGATTTGTGTGACTTCAGGTCTTTGATGCGTAGTTCACATGTGGCGTTGTAGATGACGCCACTGAGGCGATTAATCCGCATGTACAGATATCACAAGAAAAGTATGCGCTTCGAGAATCATCGCCTTTCTTCGGAAATACGCTCGATTATGATATATACCTGTTACAATCATGGAATTAATTGACTTTTTTTCATTATCATGACTACAAAATTATAGATTAACAACTATACAATTTAAATACACTTTTGAGAGACGGCTGACGGTCTGCGTCCGGAGTAAGTATCCCGATCGAGAAAAAGCTTTAGAAACGTGCTATGACAGTTGCACTATGTATGAAAAAGCGCGGTAGTTCAAATGTTAGAAGCTTTGCCTTTGTGGGGCGACGTTTGGGCTAACACGAAGATTACCGAAGCGCGTACCTTTTCTAGTTTAATTGTATTTATTTATTTCTGGTAGCACTACTTCCTTTATTTCATTATTTACATATAAATTCAATATTAGAATAAAAAAATATTCTACTATTATTATAACCTGAGATATTATTGTCGTACAGCTGTTGAAGAGGAGCTGGTCCGAGCAATCGAAGAAGCAGCGATGGGCAAGTACATGGACCGCCTGAGTCGCTCCACCGCCTCCGTGCGAGCGCGCCTCGCGCAGAATGAGTACTACTTCATGGACCAGCCCAACAGAGACAACCAGGTGGGTTCAGTCAAGCCTTTTATACGTTCATCAGTTTTCAAATTCTTACCCTTATCAAATCAGGACATACCGCCGCAAGACAAGTATTCGCTTCGGGAACAATCGTCTATCTTCAGAAGTACGCATGCGCGATGATGAGATCTACTATAGAGCTGTTACTGCCGTGGAAGTAGTAGCCTTTTTTTTACTACCATGATTAGAAAAGTACGTCGTGTGACATATTGTCTGTAATTTACGCAGCAATGATGTCACTGAAACGTTATTTATGGAAGTAAGTTCGTGTGTTTTCCTAGAGAACGTTTTTTTGACACCGTAAAGTCAAACCTCGCTGCCATCATTTTCCTGACAGTCGTCACTGCGGCCGTTAGGCTACCGCTCTTCTAGGAAACCGTAGCATTCATCATCATTTCAGCCGATAGACGTCCACTGCTGGACATAGGCCTCCCCCAAGCACCGCCACTTCGACCGATTCTGCCTCCCGCATCCAGTGGATTCCTGCGGCCTTTGCAAGATCATCGGCCCATCTTGTGGGAGGCCTTCCAACGCTACGTCTTTCGGTACGCGGTCACCACTCTAGAACCTTTCGGCCCCATTGGCCATCTGTTCTGCGAGCAATGTGCCCTGCCCAATGCCACTTAAGTTTGGCAATTCTTCGGGCTATGACGGTTACCTTGGTTCTCCTGCGGATCTCTTCATTTCTGATTCGGTCACGTAGGGAAACCTAGGACAAACTGTCCAGCTAGGTAGGTCCAACTTCGAGAAAGAGGTCAATCGTCGAATCCGACTCGGCTGGGAAGCGTTCGGGAAGCTACCACAGTGTCTCAAGACGAAAGTCTTTGACCAGTGCGTGTTGCCAGTGATGACCTATGGCACTGAAACGTGGTCGCTCACAATGGGCCTTATCAGAAGGCTAAAAGTTACCCATAGGGCAATGGAGAGGGCTATGCTTGGAGTTTCCCTACGTGACCGTAGCATTACTGGGTGTGAATTACTCTGTAGTGCGAAGTTCGTGCTAATTCGGAAACACGAAGATTACCGAAACGCATACTTTTCTGATATAACTGTACGTAAGATTTGAATGCAAATTTTTTATCCCTCTCGTCTCGAATGTATTTATTTTATTTGATCAACTCTCTTCCCCCAGGATGCAGCCAACGCAGTAATGGGCATAGTAGTGGAACACATAGAGCCCTACCAGTACTGGAAGCCAGAACTTCTGGACGCAGTTCTTAAGTATGGCGACCGGCTGTACACCATGTCCATCGGGAGGGCGACAAATCCACCCAAGTTGAAACCGTCAGAGATGGTGAATCACTTCCATGTCACCAACTTTAATGTGAGTAAGATACAACAGGCATATGGACAGACAGACCTAGGAAATGGTAGACAACTTCCATTTCATCAACTGTAATGTGAGTAAGAGAGACAGACAGGTAGACATTATTCTTATTTTTCTTGTGTTTTACGTTTACAGATAAAGTTAGAAACAGAACCGGATGTGGTCGGTGGTGATATCAAAGCAGGAGAGACCGGCAGCATCAACAGCATTAAGAAAGCCCTTAATATCTTCTTCCAGTCTGTAAGTTTTTAGTCATAATCATCATTGCAAGTTTCATTCAAAAGAGTGTCCGTGGAGTTTCTTGCCCGTTCTTCTTCGTAGATACCTACTACGCTTTGGAATGGGCGACTAGCTTCATATTTTTGACTGACCGACCCCTTGACAATTCAAAAGTGCCTGTAAATGGTTTATTTGAAATAAATGCTTGAAGTTTGAGTTTATTCCATAATCCCAACGGTACACTACCCAAAGTAATTACCGAGCTTTAGAAAGAGACACAGGTATGAGTGACAGAAACAGTCACACAGACATTTTTTTATAAAACCCTTGTGCAAAGAAGCATGACCAAAGTCTATACATGCATACCCTAAACAAAACAATCATGTACAAAAGCTACACATGGTGCATTTAAAAGCACATTAGCCCTAGATTTTGAAAGAATTCTCCTCTATTTTAATTTAAGTCGCAATTTTTGGATATTTCTTAACAAAAAAAAATACCGTTCCTGCCAAATAGCTCATTCGTTAGACTTCAAAAAGCTATTGATTGCTAATCATTTTCTGTCAGGCGTTTTTATATGTTCAGTCGAATTTCTATTTAAACAACAATTGATGTAACCTAGTAGCGCTTGGCTAGATTTAGCAACATAAATAACTAAATATTGTGGCACAACTCGCCACTAGGTCCGGCAGCGGCTGGAACCAGCTTAAAATATGCCAAGACTGTGGTGAGAACTATGTATCTACCTATATTTTTAAAACCTGAGAATTAATCAGTCTTTCCATCAGGAATGTGTGAGGTTGCTAAGCGGAGAAGCTAAGCTACGAAACTATGTGTCAAACGATCAATCATTAAGTAGCTTAGCACATCTCTGGTAGAAAGGCTGCGTTAGGATAGTTGTAACATCTGGAATGAGCCTACCAGATGCTTATAACTTATGGGAGAATTCCACATACTAATAAAGCGATCAAACAGTGTATCTCACAAACAACGTAGGTACCCCTTTTTTATTCAATCTTTAAGCATTTATTTCATAACCTAAATAAATATAAGCCAAGGCAGTGAAGAGATGGCCAGTCCCAACAACCTACTCCCAGCACCATTTAGCTGAACCAATTTGAAACAAACTGAATGCTTCAACACGTCATGTTGATTTATTCTCCGTCAACATGCTTTGTAGTTGCACGGATAATTCACTAGCTGCACGTCTCCAATAGATTACTTGCGTACAACACACTTGATGCACCGAAACACTGATGCATGGTTTCAATTAACTCAGCACCGCAATATCGTATTTATCGTAAGTCCAGTAGGAACACCAAAATCGATAATGAGATATAGCTTTCAAGAATATGTAGGTATATCGAGCTAAAATGTGCAAAAAAGGTACAGATAAGTGTTTAATAAATAAATAAACAAACAAACAATAACACACGCACAGAGTACAAGTATGAATGTAACAGTAGGTTTCTATGGCGACAAGTGAACGAATGAGATAGTGAAAACTACAATCAGTGTTTCCAGATATTTATATTTTTTTTACCCAAAACCTTTTCAAGAATCTGCTTCGGAAAAAATACTACCTACAAAAGAACATATTAACTATACTTATGGTTATGTGATAAGAGAGACCATGTTAACTAAAGTGTCTAGAATATAAACAGTTAAAACAAGCAAAAAGATAAAAACTGAATGATGCAGTAAAGAGTGCAGTGCCTGCTCTGAGAAGAAAAACTGAAACGAACTCAGAGGTCAAAGTCTCTTTTAGAGTCCATACAATTACTTGTAATAATCAGATTATATAATATGTATAAGAAACAGATTCTGAATTGTAATGAATGCAACTTAGTGAAACCATGACAAATGAATCAGCATCATTTAGCTCAATCATTTTGAAGGAAACCGCATGATTCAATACAAAAGAGATGAGTACTAGTGGGAAAATGATATTTATTTATTTAACTGGTGGACTTTATCCGTCAACATTTCTTTAAACTAGACGAGGTCAATGTTTTCTTGCTGACTACTCTAGGAACAAACAAACCTGTTTCTTTATGTAAGCACCGCAGTCAGTCACCACAGCAACGACAGTCGTTGAAGTGCTAAATCAATAAATAAATAAATAATATGGTGGCCTCCATGGTTATCTCGTGTACCTCAAAAATAAGGTAGGTATACTCCCACCATTCATCTGATCACATTGACCGAATGAACGGAATGAACTGTAATCTTTCACTTATCGGCGCCATTAAACAGAAAATGTAACCGGAACTACAAATAATATTTATTTTTATTTAATCTTCAAAAATGCCGTGATTGACTCTAGACTATTGTCAAAAAAATTGTTTGAATAAATGAAGGATATTTGAAATTATGAATTGGCTGGCCATGGTTAGGGCATAAATGGTTAACGTCATTTGTGGTTGATATATAGGTACTCTACTTGTTTCTTAGAAGCTCGGAGTTTGGATTTGTGCCCGGTTGGTGGCAATAGGCTTACTCCTTGATATACGGGACTTCATAACTATCGAAATGTGGGTGTACTATAGGTAATAAGTACTCTGCTTAACCCTTCGGGAAATACAGGCGTGATGCTATGTTATTTGTTATTGAGTATACCATTTATTGCAGCACAAACACGGTGTTCTCTGTGCGAAAGGCTACTGCGTGGCGATTTGGAAGGGGGCCGATGACGCGTCCTTCTGCTTGCTGGAGCCGCACGCGGTGGGGCCCGCCGGCCGGACCAGCCCTGCTGGAGCCGCCACGCTAGTGTTGTTCTCGGATCTAGATGAACTGGCGGATACTTTCAGAGATAATGTGGAGGGGACTATGCGGCCTGGGGATAACAAGTGAGTCCGGGGTCAAATACAGGGAGAAGTTTTAATCACCATACAAATTTAAATGATAAGGTCTTTGTTGAAAATAATTAAATACGTGTTTTTAGGGTTCTGTACCCAACGGCACTCTATTAATAAGATTCCGCTGTCCATCCGTCCGTCTGTCACGGGGTGTATCTTTTGAACCGTAATAGGCATATAATAATATAAAGTTTTCAGAAAGTGTGCACTATACTATTATCGCCATAACAAGTAACAATAAAAAGTAAAAAAATAAAGGGGACGACGGACTGACGATTAATTCTTTACTTTTCATTTATTAACGGCACGGTTAGCGCAGTGGTTAAGCGATTGACTGCTGCACTGCGTGTCGCGGGTTCGATTCCCGCACGGAACAAATATTTGTATGACCTACAAGTAGTTGTTCCGGGTCTGGCTGTTTGTGTATGTGACTTTAAATGTTTGTAAACGCACCCACGATACAGGAGAAATTCCCAGTAAAATAAAAATGCTTTGTTACGTGATTTTTGATTTCATGAACCGTTCAAAACACCTTGACAGGGATGCAGACTAAAAAAAAATTTTTTGTCCGTATTGTAGATTATAAAAATAATACGTACACGTATTTTTTCTTTTTTTACGTTATCAAAAGATTACGACGATACATTGAGTTAAAATGTGCCATGACGTCACGAGCATGTAGATTTTTTTATTTTTTTTTATTTATTTATTTATTTAAAGATAACCAACTTCTATTAACAGTTTGCACCAGACATACAAGTTATAGGTTAATTAATACATACTAAACATAAAGAAAAACATAAAAATATAAAATTTGAAAAATTGCACAGTAAACAAAATAAAATAAAAAAAATAAAACAAAATTATAACATCGTTAAAAGCAAAATAACAAAAAAATTAAATTCTTAAGTTTAATTTGAGATAGTGCTGGGAGTGGCAATAGACTCCAAGTATCGATAAGCAGCACTTAGGAGCCTCAGTTCAGTACTTGCAAAGACATCTAAAGTATCGTCGTGTAGCAAAATGTTATTAATAAGGGAAAGGGCTAGGTACAGTGGACTGGTCTTAAGAGCTACGGTACTACCTTGCGGTATAGCAAATAGAGGACGTGGTTGGCGAGGGCGAAGTGCGTGTCTGATCGGTAGCGGGATTCGAAAAGAGACATATAACAGTAATGAGGAATTGGTGTGAGAAGCGCGAATCAGACGGATGACATATTTGACCAGAGCAAAATTTCTCCTAACTTCCAAACTTTGGTAAGCCACCATACCTAGCACAAATGGAGTTGGGTACATGTAAGGGTAGTATCCATATAACTTGAGATAGAGGTAGCGGATAAAACATTTCTGGACCTGTTCAATAAGCAGGGTGTAGGCCTTTTCATGGGGGTTCCAGATTGAGCTGTTCGTTTCAAGTAAACTGCGGATATAAGCATTGTAGAGTATGGTTATGGCTTGTCGATTATTGAATATTTTGGCCTGACGTAGCACAAAACCAAGGTTTTTTCGAGATTTGTTGCAGGTCTGTATAATATGCTGGTTAAAGGTAAGGTGTGGATCAAAATTAGTTCCTAGATCACGCACAGTGAAAACACGCCTTAGGGGCACATTGTTTAGTGTGTAGATGTTGTGTACGGGCTGTGTGGCTTTTGAGAAGGTCATGATCGCGCATTTACTTATATTCAAGCTAAGGTTATGTTTGGTGCTCCAATTGTGAATGTTATCGATGTCGAGTTGGAGCGCGGCTATATCGTTCGAGTTAGCTATGGGAAGAGCAACCTTGACATCATCAGCATACATCAAGACTGTGGAGTGTTTTACACATGTAGGTAGGTCATTTACAACTATTAGGAAAAGAAGGGGTCCGAGATTAGTGCCCTGCCCAATGCCAGAAGTGACTGAGTAGCGCTCTGAATAGGCATCTCTATATGTAACATATTGCTTGCGGCCGTGTAAATAGTTCGCAAAGAATTTTAGCAATGTCACAGAGAAACCTGCCACTGCCAATTTACTTAAATGAATGTCATTATCAACACGGTCAAAGGCTTTCTGAAAATCAAAATAGGCCACATCAGTCTGCCTTTTGTCATTAATATTTGTTGCTAGAAGTGTAGTAATGTTAAGCAAGTTAGAAGTGGTTGAGCGATTTGGAAGGAAACCGTGTTGCTCTTCCGCGAACCACCGTTGCAATTGGCTATATATTTTTTTATACAAAACCGATTCAAATACTTTGCCGAATATTGATAAAACTGCTATTGGCCTATAATTTTTGATATCGCTCTTTAGACCACTTTTATGCACCGGAAGTACTTTAGATGCCTTCCATTCCGTCGGATATATATGCGTAGCAACAGAGAGGTTGAAGATAAATTGCAAGGGTAGCTTAAAAATATCACAGCCGTCCTTAACCAAATATTGTGGTATTCCATCTGGTCCTTGTGTAGACTTTGGAGCAAGTCGAGCTAATGCGCCACGTACATCAGATTCGTGTATGTAATCAATGTTTACCAGAGGAGAAATGATATTAGGAAACGCGTTCACATTTTCAATAGCACGATCGGGATCTAATGAAGCCACATTTGGCAGGAAGACGCTACTGAAATACTTTGAAAACGCGTCAGCCACTTGCTTTGGAGACATATCTCCAAACGTAGCCTGTTCATTATTTTGCCTGTTACTTTTCACAAAAGTCCAGAAAGTCTTGGGGTCACGTTTGATATTAGATTGGATATGGCTAGTGTAAGTCGCAAAATCCGCTTCAGTACTCTTCTTTTCTAGGCGCCTATAGTACGTAAAGAAAGCATAATGCAGCTGATTATTATTATTCTGTTTATACAGTTTATGATACTGATTTTTAAGGTTATTGAGCTTAATAGAATTACTTGTAAACCATTTGGGATATTTCATTCGCACTGCCCTAGTCTGTTTTAGAGGGACAGTGTGACTAATAACGCTGTTTATTAATTCATAAAAGGTGTCAACAGCAGCGTTAACATCTACACATGAGTAGACTGGCTCCCAGTCTATAGCTTTACGGAAATTTCGCTCTGAAGTAGTACTTGTGGTCGAGACATTTGGGTAGTGGGAATTATTTTTGTTCAAATTAGCGTAAGGCGTGTTAATATTGATAGAGATATCTAATGGCTTGTGATGCATTTCAGACGATACAATGCCGGAGCATACCGAGACTGAGACTCCTGCCACACATGAGTTAACCAATATTAAATCTAACATTCTTCCAAGGTCATTTAAAATTATATTTTCTTGTACTAAATTACATTCAGAAAGAAATAAATCAAAATCATTACGTATGGTCACACTAGCGGAGCACAAGTTAAAATCACCTAATATTATTAGGGGCAGTTTCTTAATGTTATACATAATCCTTCTTATACAATTAAAAATAGAGTAGTATCTATTATCAGGTACGTTAGGTGCTAAGTAAACTACACAGCAGGCGAAGCGTAAGCGACCTCTGGTAACCATTGCACATATTATTTCATCACACTGTTCGGGGTTACAGTCCAAACGCGTTAGAGAGAAGGGTGAGCACGCGGCCAGTAGAACACCTCCACCGCCGCGTCCGACCCGATCACACCGCAGCACAGCGTATTCTTGAGGGAATACCTCTGAGTCAAACACGCTATCATCGAGCCGTGTCTCTGTTAAGGCTAATAAATTGCTTGGGAAGGTACGCAGTATGTTTTTTGTTTCAGAACGTCGTGACTTTAATCCCCGGACATTCTGGTAGAAAATCATATCGAGCTTTTTAGTTTTTCTCACGAAAAAATGTTTCGTTGGAATTATTAGATTCGTTCTTTTTCTTCGCATTCCTGTATGTGTACCATTCCTGAAGTGAGGTATTTGCAGGCCAGTTTTCCGGAGACAGATAGAAGTCGAACAGGTGCAGTGGGACTCCCAGTATAAAACAGTTATGTTTGGAGTGTTCAGGATCAGGTCTTTTTATGGAGAAGGTCTTAATGTCTGGGTGTTTTTTGTGAATGAAAGAACGGATGCACTCCACAGATACGTCTGGATGAAAATTCCAAGCGTGAATGTACCTGGTAGGCTCTAGGATTTTATACTTACTTGTGACGTATCAACCCCCACTTCCCAATTTTACGAATTTAATGCGTTTTTATCTAAGTCATTTTTTATTAATATGATAAAGCAAAAAATACGTGTCTAATATTTTTTTATTATCTAACTGACGGACTAAATAGAATTTCTTTTTTTTAACACCCAGGCATCATCCCTATTCCTACTATTTGTTACTAAACAGTGCACTATTTTACTAAATTATAATACCGATGAGGCCAACCTACTCCCTAACCTAAACAATAGCTCTTTGTGATTTTTTAGGTTATGATCGTATTTTTCAGTATTCCCGTTAAACGAAGTATAATAATTATTACTACCACTGTAATCTAGACATTATAAGGAACGTATCAACATGCGTTTCATTAATAGACCCCACATCGGTGGGCCTAATCGTCGAACAAAAAGAAAACTATGTACTGTTGCCAATTGTTATATTTTTTATATTTGTCTTTTTGACTAATACCTAATGCCTAGAAATTGGTTGGTAATTAAAAACATCATGCTGTATTATCGAAAAGAAAATTTCAACGAACTGTGTTCAAATAACCGTTATTCTTTCTAACATTTCGCTCCCATTTGCCGATTGACTTTTTTGATGCCCAAATTGTACCAGAACTCGAAAGTTACAAAAATAATGATATTACATTAAGGTTTAGTATGAGGCCTAATGGCGTTTGCCAAACTCGCGGCGGTGGACAAACGCCCTAAGAGTCAACGGGAACGGGACGTCATCACCGAGAACGAGATGATGGCGCCGAAGTAGCGATACATACATTTACTATGGCCGTGAGCCCACCGCACGTCCGTCACCCTAACTCCGGGATTCTGGCCTCCAAATTTTCGAGTAGTTCGGCGCGACCGCTAGAACTCTTCCCGAGATTGTGACTGGCCGATGTGCCGGCAATACAAAACTTTGATCTTGTCCACACACTACCGTCGTCGCCACGGCGGGCGCCGCCGTTAACCCGGCTTTTGTTATGTCTATCATAACATACTGAAACGCCGACTTCGGCCGCAGCGGACAAACGATCGCCGTCCCCGGGACGTAACCTTTTTTTATTTTTTGTGTGGCAAAATTATCAAATAACTTCTCCAGCTCTGGGTGGAGGAGGAGGGCGTGTCAGACTCTTACTGAATAAAACCCACCCGTGTTCCTTCAGGTGCCTGTACGTTGCCAGGGGCCACGATATCCCTTTCGGACTTTTCCGCAACCCCGGCAGGCATCGGTCCTATCGGACCCCTTCACTTGCTACCCGGGACGTCACCTTCGGTTCGAATAATAAATTTGTTGTTGGCGTCCCGGTGACAGCTGCGGTGGACAAACGCCGTAAGGATAACGTATGAGTTGCGACAAAAATAGTCCCAACTCTTTTCAGTTCACCATAAATATTATGTCATTAATTAAAAAGTAAATTATTTTTTACCTTTGACAAATGTCAGGGAAAATAAATTCATGTTGTTTTCTGTCAAAAAAATCTCGTTTTGAGTTTTTTCTTATTAACATTACATTTAACAGCACTACGCTAAAGATGTTTGAATTTTGAGAACATTTTGTTACTCGGTGCTCGGGAGTTAATATGACAAAATTTTTGAAATAGTTTCTCTGCATAATAAATACCAGTGTGACAGCCTTAAATATCGATGTGCTGTAACAATGCCCGGGTACTAACAACAACAATAACAAAACAAACACTTAAAAATGTAACAACAATTAACAAACTATCAACATTTGACAAAAAAACAACAATTATCAAACAAACAACAATTAAAAATTTGACTCTGATAGTGCTCTTAATGCCTGAGCTAGACGAGGCTAGGATAGCAAGAAACTCGAAGCTAAAACTCCATTAATTTCAATTAAACCAATTACAGGTACTTTTAAATTTATTGTTAAGGAGTCGGTCAGTCAAAAAGTGGAGTTTAGCGGCAAAGCTAGTATCCAATAGGAATAATTTTACTCAATAAGGGCTTATATCACTGCAATGTTAGTTGGATAACATTTTCTAATATTGTGTAAATAGAAAGAAAGAAAGAGAAACAATATAAATACGTTTATTTGCGGTAAATAGTAGTAGTTGAGCATCCGCGGTGGACGCACATGTATGAAAAACTGTCTCAACTATGCAAGCTAACTTAGTTTAGCGGTGGACGGTTCGCTTTAGCATGTTGATGGCAATCTAAATGGACTTATTTACGCTATCAGTAGCGTCCATCAGTTGCTGTACTATTTCCGACGCACAGTTGACCGTTTCTCTTCTCAGATTCTCCATATCAGCAGTGAAGGTGTTCTGGGAGTTCTCGAAGCTGTCGGGTCCGGTGACCCCGCAGGGCACCGTGCCCGACGAGGGCTACGAGTGGAAGGTGCTGACGGCCTTCGTGGAGACCGCGCGCGGCCGGACCATACTGCGCGGGAGTCGGCCGCCGGATCCTGTCAAGTATTTATTTATTTATTTATAACTAGCTGACCCGAGAGACATTGTCACAATTTCAAATGGTCTTGAGCTCATACAAAAAAGCACTTTTAGTTTTTCCCGGATTTAACAATTTTCCGGGCAATATTTCCAATTTTTCTTTCCATAAAAACCTTATTCGGGCTATTACGAATATTTTAAAACACTAATTAGCCAAATCGGTCCAGTCGTTCTCTAGTAATGCACTTACCAACGAACAGCATTTCAAACTCAAACTCAAAGCATTTATTTCAATTAAACCATTTACAGGCACTTTTGAATTGTCAAGGGGTCAGTTAGTCAGAAATATGAAGCTAGTTGCCCATTCCGAAGCGTAGGTTCCTATGGAGAAGAACGGGCAAGAAACTCCACGGACACTCTTTTAAATCATAATATTGTTACAAAATATTCATTTTTAGGGTTCCGTAGTCAACAAGGAACCCATATAGTTTCGCCCTGCCCGTCTGTCTGCGGCCTTAGCTCAGACACTGTTAGTACTAGAAAGCTGTAAATCGGCATGGGTGTACATATTAATCCCGCCCACAAAGTGGTAAAATAAAATCATGGAAAACAAGTTTTTTTTGGGTACCTCCGCACGAAAAGTGGGGATGTATTTTTTTCTCGTCTATCCCATGTTGTGAGATGCTATTGGAAAGGTCGTTTATTGAGAGTTAGTAAAACGGTTTTTTGGATTCAGGCATCAGGGACGTTTGCGAATTATTAAGCTTTAAAGTGCTAATTTTTGTTAAGACTGAAGTGTCTCCCCCCCTCCTGCCAGCTAAATGGTTGGTTTTGGATTTGCGAAAAAAATCACATCAGTAGTATATAATTATAACGAAATTAAAAGCAAAACTATCCACCCGCCCCGACCCTTGCTCGAGCAAGCCCGCGCCGCTGAGCCTGTAGCTTCAAATTCCCTTAATAATAATATTAATCCGATCCAGCCCGTCCCTTGCTGTCCTCGCCCAGCGACGCCCTAAGCCGATGTCCGCACCCCACAAGGGGGTCCTTAACGTGTAGTCGCTTAGTTTCTAAGTTTTATGTCCTGGCTGGAGGCCTTCATTTATTGAGGCAGCCTCAGGAAAGTCCAGTTAAACAGCCGACAACCTCCAAGGTTGACCTGCGAGTAGAAATTAAAAAAAATATTAAAACATGAAATCAAATAAATTAAAAAGAAAACTATCACAGCTAAGTGGTAGTTAACCAGTAATAATCGACCAACTTACATTTGCAGTTGGAATGATCATGTTTTCAACTACAATGTTAAGTTTGTTCTTGGGATAAATTCATCCCGTACCGCGTAAGGTACATTTTAGCGCGCACGAAACGCCTGTAATATTTGTTTAGGTAATTATAGCGTTTTGTATCTTTAAAGGAGTGAATTATCTGACCTATTCTGTGGTATGGTGGCCAATTTTCCTGACTGAACTACTCAACACATTTGCCTACAATAGAAGTGTTAATATTATTATTGTTACCAGATTCGTTCGCGACGCCCTACTACAATCGTCAAGCGCGGCCATCGTGGGCGCGGCCATGTCCCATGTCCGTCGACCACACCTATGGACAAGACGGACTGTGGACGAGGTCATGTCCGTCTCTTGCTCGCTGTTCACTGCCTCGCTTGGCTCGTTGGGATACGAGTTCAGACCGGGAGAAGATATTTTACTACCACTACAGGTAATATAGTGACCCAAGTGGCACATCTGTGGACCAAACAGACTGTGGACGAAGTCATGTTCGTTGCTTACTTGCTGTCCACTGCCTCACTTGGCTCGTCGGGATACGAGTTCAGACCGGGAAAAGATGTTCTTCTACCACTCCATCAAATTTGTTCACATGAAAAGTAACCTTAAAACCTGCTGGTAAAGTTTAGTTTCCACTACAAGTTCAATATTTTCATGGTATAGTTAACCGTATGTCACCCGTATTGCTAATCGATACAGGCGTCTCGTCAAGTTAGAATGTTACCACGGACGTGCGTTTGACTGAGCTATAAAAATCCTCTAGATTTTTTTCTTTACACCACTGTGTTTATTGCACAGGTGTTGCAACGCTTCGTGCTAGGAGTGAACTACGTGCGATACGAGTTAGCGGAAGTATACAGCGGGAAGCTGGAGCAGAAGGACCCCGGTAAGATGACCGTCAGGTAAGAATCAACAATAAGAACAATCAAGAATCATTTTTAGTTGCAGAAAATAATATTATATTGTGATAATTGTAAAAGTACTTATTGTACAGTGCATATTTTGCCCGTTAAGGGCATGCAAGATAATTTTACATTGATACCTCTTTATTTTAGTAAAATATACCGAATAATAGGTCCGAAAGTCTGACAACTAGTCTTACCAAGGGGTATCGTATTAACAAGTAACTGGATTGTGGAGGTCAGATAGGCAGTCGCTCCATGTAAAATAATGGTATGTAGGCAGCTGCATCCAGTAGTCCTGCAGACTGGAAGCCGACCCTAACATTAGAAAAAGGCTAAGCAGATGATGATAGGAAGTAGTAGATCAGACTGTTAAACACTAAAAGAAAAGCTGGATGGATGAAATGGCGATAGGTCTCGGAAATAATCTGCGACCGCATTCCCCTTAGACTTAAGGGGAAGATGGCTTGACCTGCTGTCTAGTATGGATCAGAATGTTTCGCCACAGAAGAGATGAATGAAAGGCAATTGCATGCAGCTGAGATGAGGATGCTAAGAGGGATGTGTGGTGTTACATGAATGGATAGAAAAAAAAGGACATAAGAGAAAGTCTGAAACTGGCACCGGTGACTGAAAAGTTGTGCGGAAACTCGTGGTCATGGTATGGGCATGTGATGCAGAGGAATGAGGAAAATATAGTGAGGAAAGTTTCGTGTTTGCGATACCTCCGGCCGCTAGTGCGCGGTCTCGCTCGTGGTTACGTCGTGGCTACGTCGTGGCCTTAATGTGGTCGGTATAACATCGGAATATTTTATTCACACGGACCACATTTGGTTGATTTTGAGAGCCAAATGTTGACTGTGTGAATAAACTATTCATTTTCATACAAATTGGGTGTCGTTGTGGTGTGGTTGTGGTACGTGTGACCGGGCTCTAAAGGTTCATTAGAAAACCAGCATCTGACAGCATCTGTCTCGGATTAATGCTGAATTGGACCTCTTTGGCGCAACCGTGACGCAGACACTGTTGTTGTAAAAACTTTTTTTTTTTGTATGCTGTTTCTTGAGCGATATAAAAATCAACAACATTGCCACGCCCTGAAGGGTTAGGCAGAGGTGTACATATAGTACACTTGCATTTCGCCAGTTATGTTTAAGTTCCATGTAATAAGGGGCGAGCCTATTGCCATCAAATGGGCACATATTCAGACTACTTTCATGAACTGTGTTACCAGATAAATGTTATTATTTCTTTTAGATCGGCACTGGAGCGTTTCTTTGAGGGTCACTCACATGGCATCCTGTGGTCTGTACCCTATGCCGTGGCTGTGTGGCGCGTGCGTGGCGCGCCACAGTACTACATGCTGGAGCCACACGCTTGTGGACCTACGGGGCTCAGGGTCGATGCTATGGTGAGTCGCAGTAACCTAAAGTATTTTTTTAAATTTTATAAAATATATATCTTTTTTCTTTTTTTATCTTGCAATCGGTTGTAAACCTTTAGCAGATTTTTTGTGCGGATATTGATTGCTGAGGTCCATTCTACCAGCGAATAATCTGCCTCTCAAAATTGTTTAGACTTTATTCAGTAGGCAGGCCACATCGCAAACACGACGATGTGTCTGTCTGCAAACCACAACGTAACCACATTGCAACGATATAGCGACCACGCAACTACAAGGCTACTGTAAGAAGTTACAGCAACACCATTCACAGTAACAACTGCTTGCCCACACTTTGTCGCTGCGATGTGGTTGTGGGACATGTGCACGGGCCCTTAGTAGTCGTAGTTGGGTTACAACATATCCCGGAATTAACGCACACCACCAAACAGATTAGAATGTAATGTTAAAATTATAATACATTATCATTAATTTTTTACTGTTATGTATAAAACATTGTTTATTTATTAAATTAGGTTAACTGATTGTGGGAGAAAATTTTGGTCATATTACAAATCTATGCACGCACACAGTCGCAGACGTAATAGGATCTGGCATAGTAGGTACTATTTTGGTTAGTTCCGACTTTACAGCGGAAGTGTGAGTGTAATTTACGTAGTTTAAATTATTTTTGTGTTAAAAAATTACCTACCTATATTAAAACTGACGTACCTATTGATTCAGCGAACGATTCTGAACAAACTCTTTCATAATGTGCATTAATTCAGTTACAGTATTTTTATCTCACGAAGCGACGCGCGCTTTACTTCTGGTAACTAAGTGTACAAGCACGCTGTGAATCTGTTTGTGAAGACAAGTAGCGTCAGCACATAACACATACACGCACACACACATACTTCTGACTTCGGCATTGTCTCGGACGATACCGAGAGCTCCTGCGCTTACACACACATTCACAGCGTGTTTGTACATTTGGTAACCACAAGTCGAGCGCGCGTGGCTTCGTGTGATAAAAATGCTATACACGTTATAAACCATTTTTTCTTCTACTGAATTATAACATTAATTATTAATCAATATAACGGATATTGTAACATTAATTTGTTTTAGGACGATGGTGCTGCTTGCCTGCTTACTTTCACGTCACCCAAGTTGATGGCATTCAGGTGAGTATTAAGAATATTTTGTTTATAATAGCCGCACGGGTCGAAAGAAGGTTAAGCTACGCTTGCCGCGGTCGGTTCGTGGATGGGTGCCATCCATTACATATTGAGACCCCTTCGTGCCTCGGAAAGCACGTTAAGCCGTTGGTCCCGAGTGTCATTCGTAGATCTTTGACTGGTTACGGGTAGTCAGAAGCCCGAAAGTCTGACAACCAGCCGACGGGTATCGTGTTACACAGTAACTGGGTTGTGGAGGTCAGGTAGGCACTCGCTCCATGAAAAAACTGGTATTTAGCTACATCCGGGTAGACTGGAAGCCGACCCCAACATAGTTGAAAAAAGACTATTGAAGGCAGATTATTGATTGATGGCCGTGTCTTCCATCAGCTACCTCCAGAACATCCCGTTGGCTGAGCGTCCGAAGCACGACTTCCAGCTGTACGCTATGTCCATCATCGTGCAGCCGATCAAGCGGCTGGGCACCGTGGAACCGCCCATCATCAGGGCCCCGCCCGGAGCCAAGCTCGTGCCGGCTACCAGCAAGGTAACCTTACTTAGGCCCGGACTGCACCAAAGTGGAGATGGGCAGAGATGTGCGAAGATGAGAGGAGATGCTTAACAGCTAGGGTGTATGCACCTCCAGAGTGTGGATACGCGTACTGTCTAGACCGGAGCAGAGATGCGTACTGTCTAGACCGGAGCAGATAAGCGTACTGGCTAGAGCGGGCGGCGGGTTGTACGACGCGGGGGGAAATCTCCTGTCGTTTCCGCTGCATGCCGTCGCCAGCTTGCAAGTTTTATTACGCTAAGCAAATATTAGACATCTCCTCTCCTCTGCTCAACCATATTCACTAAAGCTAAGCGTAGACGATATATTATGTAAATAACTGTATGGTTAGGGACCTTACACCTTGAGGTGATGCTGATTGATACACTGATTATTGATTGATTGATATTTATTGATAAATGTATGATTGCATGATAGATGAGTGCACGCGGTATAAATGCTATTCGAGTACTAAATTGGCCGGTCCGGTGTTTGCATTGTATATGCTCCAGGCCCGGAGAAGATAAGGGTGCACAGGTGATATGAATCGTGATGAGTTACAAAGGGATAAAACATAATTTCTTGTAAAATAACTTAAATAACACTACATTGATCTGTATTGACTTCCAAAACGTGGTGACGACGCCCTGTCAACTATGCGTGTGCCGCTAGAGCTGTTGTCAACCGTAGCGATGGTCTGTGACGGTCTTCTTGCAGCTGTCGTGTAGTGCACGTTGGGTTCCTGATGATTCTGTTGAACCGTCTCCCTGTGCGCTCGCAGCCGTCGCAACCCATAGACGAGAACACTCATAATGATCACTGCAACCACAGTGTATATCGCGATGTAGTGGTGGATGTCGTGGAATGATACTTGATCTGTCAATGCCTCAACTTCCTTCGCTCTGGCATTTTTGATGGCGAGACTGATGTCTTCCAAATCCTTTTGCCGTTTGATAGTCTCTTCGGTGTCGTTCAGTACGGCAGCGAATGGTATAGTCAGATGATGATGATGATGTGATTTATAGCCGGAATCTCAATATCTATGACGTCTGTTTTTCAATATTTATGACGCCAAGTTGAAGTCTGCGAATGGCTGAGGTCTTGTGCACGGCGAGAAATCGACTGCCTCGGAGTCTCCTGCACTCTCACGGACAGCAGCGATGTTCTCGGCCTATATGGCGTTCCTTTGACGTAAAGATGTTGGTTGGTTGTTTACCGAACCAGTCATCTCGAATTTGGTCACCAAACGTTGGAGAGTCGACTTTGAAGGGCCACCGCGTCTGCCATAAAATGGACGTAATGCGCGCAACGTTTGCACTAACGAACACTAATTTTGATAATAAAGTTTTATCATTTGGACGTGCTGCTCAATCGTGTAACTTGCCATGGTGATTTGGCATCAGTAACCGAAGAAATAACAACGCATTTGACAGATGCCGCCAAAACAACATGGCCGCCACAAACTGTCAACATCGACCACCCGCCCTATTTGGAAGACCCTTTATATAAAAATTTGATGTTTTACAAAGCGGAAAAATTTGAGCGTTCTTTTTTTTTAATCCCTTTTATTTTTGGTTACAAGTTTTTACTACAAGCACTTACGTTCTTAGTTCGTGGAAGAAGTCATCTTCCGTCGCATGTTGCGGGAACTCCAAGCATATTTTTGTTTCACAAATTAGTCGCCGTCGCTCTGTTGAGACGAGAGAACTGCGCTCAATTTTTGGGCTGTTCTGTGATATAATTTATTTGCGTAAATAATATATACGTAATTTATCACATTCAAGGAAAGAAACTGTGAAATAGAAAACATGAAAAAACCACTTCCAAAATGATTATTAAAAGCGTTAAGAATTGATAAACTAAATTAATACCGAGGCTAAATAAAAATATAATACTCATAATGTTTTTGTTCAATGTTTTTGTCCTTAGTATGACCTTTATGATGTCATAATTCTAAAAAGGCTTGATTTCATTACCTCAAAGTAAAAAAGGGATGGTAAGTTATATTTGCTTTCATATAGTCAAAAAAGCAAGCTTATTGAGTTTGTTTCATCATGACTCATAATGTAGTATACTTTGATGATGATCTGCTCGCACTTTCGCGGTTTTTTAATCAATGCCTATAACTGAAAAATAAATATCGGATGTTTTATAGGTAATAATTATATTCAGGTAAATAAAAAAGGTTTAAAATAGTAGCCCACCAGCATCGGTAACAGATTCACTGACATACAATAATATTGAATAATATACCTACTTGTACACAGCGATCATACTTAGGTAAATTGAATAGAGCCGTTTCATCTGATTATTTTGCGTATACTCACTACAGAAGATTCAAATTGGAATTCTAATATGTACCTAGCTATTCTAATCTAAACGCTGGGCGAAAAGTTTCTGCTGGCGGGAAGGAATTGTGTTTTGTTTTCATCGTGTTTGGTGAGAGGGGTAGGTAAGTGTTGCGCGGGTGAAATTTCATTTTTTGCTTGCTTTATACGCCCTCTTAAGGTACCTGGTACCTGCCCTTACGACTCGTTTGAATATCCAGCCTGTATATATTAATAAAAGTGTATTTTTCTCAAAATTGTCGGGTCAGATTTTGATGCCCTAAGCACAAGGGTTAAGATGAGGTATCCCTACACAAATATCAAAACCATATCGCTGTTGGTCCATCCATAGACAACTTTTGCTGTCTCCTTTCTAACGTTTTTTTTGTTGTTTCAATTTACACGTCAGTATCAGGCTGTACGTTGATCAAAATATGATTCGCGACCTTAACAAATGTGTATTTAATTTACAGAATTACAATCATTAAAATCATTAATACGCAACTCTCTAAGCTTAAATAATCGTATTGAATGACTATTTCATGAAATAATGACCTTTTAGTCCAATTCTTACTTAAAAAGTTGCATTAATTTATGATTGGAATGATTATAATTTTGTAAATATGTAAATAAATTTTATTTATTGTCCATAAGGGTCCATTAGAAAACCAGCGTCAGACAGAATTAGTCGGGCATTAATGCTGAAATGAACCTTTTTGGCGCAGCCGTGAGGCACAGACTATTATCGCTTTATGATTATTTTCACTTTTTATTTTTGTATTATGTGTTTCACGAACTGTGTCCAAATAAATATTATTCTTACTTTCTTTCTTTTCTTTATTCGTTATGGTCGCGAAAAAAATTAAGTATAACATACAACCTGACACTGACCTGCAAATTGTATTTTGCGGGCTACTTTCAAAGAATCACTTTGAGTAATGCTGAAGTAGAGTTTGACAAGTCGACTTTGACAGATAGGCTGAATGATTTCACGTTTATAATGTCCGACAGGTGGCCATGGACGGCAGCAAGCGTCACGCGGACGAGGTGGACCGCAAGCACCCACCAGGGAGCGCGACTTGCGTCGATGCGCAGCGAGCCGCTGATAAAGCTGATAAGGAGCAGGCTCAGCTTAAGGGTGAGTGTTAAAGTCACCATGGAGTTTCTTGCTCATAAGAATTTATGCTTTAGAACCGACAACTAGATTAGGAGTTTCGAAGTGATTTGGCACAGACGGGTGGCAAAGTCGAACATAACGGGTGTTAAAGTTTTACACTCTATGTAACCGGTACGTAGTCGTTGGTGGTGAGAAATAAAGAAGCACAACCTTTTTTGGAAAATCGACCCGCGGAAAACGGAATGCGCGGGCGCGCGTTTAGCACACCTTAATCGTGTGGCGGCTGGGATGACACTAAGGTCAGAGGGCGTTCTTCTTTTTAACACAACATGGCATCCACAGTGTTAAGCGGGGTGAGGAGGTCACGCATTGACCAATCAAAGCACACGCGCGCAGTCCGTTCTCGTCAGTCATTTATTTAAAGTCACAAAGTGGTGGTAAGTACATAAATTATACTTAAATATTGCTATTAGCCGGGCGGACCGCGACACCATCGGCTACACTCTGTATGTAGATATAATTATGTTTAGAAAAAAGTCGCTCGGCTTAGCTCGAATTGTGCCAAGTAAACATACCCGAACATGATTAAGCGACGGAAGAGGCCGAACAAGGTTTGCCGATCGGCACAAGCTGGCTGAAAGTCGAATATGTGCAGTAATTGCATTGGGTCGACTGTTGTTAAAAAAACCGGCCAAGTGCGTGTCGGACCACGCACAATGAAGGGTTCCGCAGTTGGGATGAATTTATCCCAAAAACAAACTTAACATTGTAGTTGAAAAACATGTTCTCCCATACATCGATATACGTCACGGTCAATTCTCCAACTGCAAATGTAAGTTTGTAATCGCAATTTTTTTTGTGTGATATACAATAAATGTGCTGTGAGACCTTGCTTCCTGCCAAATTTCATGATTCTAGGTCAACGGAACTAGGTCCCTGTAGGTTTTGATTTATTTGCGAGTATCAAAATATGTCGCATAATGGCCATATTTTTTTATTGCGTTGACTTAGAAGCTTGATATTTTTAGAGCTCCAAGGGACCATAGATCTACGTAATTGATATTAATTTCAACTTGATACCTCTAAGCGTTCCTGAGAAAAAGGGTCTTGACAGACTGAGGAACGGACAACGAAGTGATCCTATAAGGGTTCCGTTTTTTCCTTTTGACGTACGGAACCCTAAAAATGCACCCCTTAGCGGTCGGCGCAACATGTCTTTTTCCAACCCTTTTAGTTGTCATTTCACTAGCCACCCCCTTTCTAGCCATACTTATTATCGACTTTCACAAAAATCCATCCACCATTTCTTTGGTCTTCTGATACTCTTTTAGACATCCACATTATTACTCAAAACTTTCCTCACGACATTTTCCTCATTCCTCCACATCACACGCCCATGACAACAGATTTGCACACGAGTTTTCAGTAAGTATTTGTCCGTATCGCTGGGAAACGTGCCCAGAACCCAGACTACTTAGTTCAAGCTTACTTCACTTAAGTTTTCACGGTGAGATGTTTCCATAACCGGTTGCTATAAGAGTGTATTGTTATCCAATAGGTCAGCGCAACACGAGCGGCTGGTTGGTTCTGAACGATGGCACGCAATTAATGTCAGCTGGACACTCCATTGCTTGCAAGAAGTTCTCCTACTCTTCCAGGGGATACCAGGTACAGTTCAACCAGAAAATATATACGCTTCGGTAATTATCGTGTTTCCGAATTAGCACGAACGTTGCGCCACAGAGTAACCTGGGCTTTTCATTAGGGAATTCTCATTAGCAGCTCAGAATCTGGATTTATGTCCGGCTTAAGACAATAAGTTCATCTGTTCAATACATGAGATTCTACATGGAACTGAGCTTGAGTCTCAACATAGGAGTCAACTATCCAAATATGGGAGTATTAAAACAATCGAGTCAGATTAAATTACCTGGCGAAACTTCACAGATACGATGGATATCGGTAATATAATTTCGATAAAAAAAAACTCATAATTTTCAGTAAAAATAATCCTGCCGACCTGACCGATTTTCCGTCACGGTGGCCAATCTCAACGGAGAGTAGCCTTCGGCGCGGGAGGTATTTTAGTGCACACATGTGTGCGCAGACACAGGCAGCACTCCTCACTCTCACAGTCCGATGGGACGGCAATCCGACATTAAGTTGATATTAAAAGTGGAAATAACATCAATTGGAAACCATTTGTTGAATAGACTTAATTTTTATTTTCAAATAAAATTATATTTGCATAATAAGTATATTATTATAAGCTAACAGTCTTCAAATAATAATAAGTACATTTATTTAAAAAAAAGAGGGGAATGCATCATAGGGCATCAAAAAATCGTCCGCATCGCTGTCAACAAGAAAAGAGCCCAAAAAGCTGGACTAAATTAGACTTAATCAACCTGCCCAGCCTTTTCCCAACTATGTTGGCCTCAGCTTCCAGTCTAACCGGATGCAGCTAAATATTTTTTTAACATGGGGTGATTGCCTATCTGACCTCTACAACACAGTTACTGGGTAATGCGATACCCCTTGGTTGTCAGACTTTCGGGTTACTAACGACCCGTAACTGTCAAAGATCCACGAATGACTGACAGCAGGGAGCAACAGCTAACCACGGTTGGTCCGTGGACGTTATCCACGGACCAACCGTGGTAAGCTCAGCTTAACCTGATCCATCGACCCGTACGGCTGTTATTACTTAGCTACAAGCACCCCAAGGAAGGACTAAATTAGACTTAATTATGTTAATTACAGGCACTAGCATGCGCCGTGATGGCAGTAGCGATGTCGCGCGTAGAGGACGTGTGTCGCTGGTGCACCACGACGTTGGACTCGATCTTGGACAGTGGCGACCAGCTGTACCAGGACAGCTACCTACACTTCCATCCGCCGACCAAGCTGCTGACTATGGAACAGGTATGTGGTATCCTTAGGGACCATAATGATTTACAGGCCAGGTGATGTGCAGAGCAGGTCAAGGTGATTATTGGCTTACAATTGCATGCTTCGCAAGCGCTAAGTACTGCTGAACATGAGGTCCTAGGTTCGATTCCCAAGTCGGGCAAAGTTTTATTAGGTTTTTCTGTCTGGAATTTCTCAATAGCAGCCCGGAGTCTGGATTTGTGTCTGGTTGATAGCAATAGGCTCGCCCCCTATGACATAACTGGTGAAATGTGATTGTACTATAGGTACATCTCTGCCCAACCCTTCTGGGAAACAAAGCGTGATATTATGTTATGTCATTCAGAAATATTACGAGTATAGCGTCCCGCCTCTGACAATTTCTGCTGAATGGACGATTTTAGGCTATTCGTAAATGTGTTTATTCTATCACACTCTGCGATTCAGGAATTTTTGCAAACGCATTCATTTGTAACAGATCATTTCTATTTCAATAACTCGGGGGTTAATAGTTCACCTTTCGGAGATAGTAAGCAAATATTTGTTAATAAACAAGGTAATATGATTTAACCGGATAAGTTAGAACCAGAGTTACCGGCACAGCTTGCAGAGTAAACAAGCTGAACTGGCAGTGAGCTGGCCATGCTTGTCAAAGGACCGATGGCCGGGGGAGCAGACGAGTCCTGTAGTGGAGTCCAGACTCCACGCGTCCGCGTATTAGTAGTGTGGGACGCCCCCCAGCGGAAGAAGTAGGCGCAGAGGGACAGACTGGGTACGGAAGGCGGAGGACAGGGTGTTGTGGCGCAGCCTGAAGAAGTCTTTCTCCAGCAGTGGACTGCAACGGGCTGAGTTGATTGATTGAATATGATTTCATTTGTCAGTGTGGCTGGTAGCAGCGAGATGAAAGTAGCCGTGGTTCGAGCTAAATGGCGTGCGATTGGGGACATCCATGTCACTCTGTGTGAGCAGTGTACTGCTATAGACTGATGATGATGTAGCATTTATTTTATGAAATATCTTTTATTTATTCCGCAGATTCTACGTAAGTTCTACACTCCGGGTAACTGTGTGTGTCGCGTGGTCGTGTACAAGCCGAGACATACGGGCGTCCTCGATGTGAACCTGGCTGAACAGGTAACAACCTATCCATAATTTTTTGAGATTCTCAATTATTGGTATTTCGATTGAAATTATAATATATTTTTCTTGGGAAGCTGTTTGCCATCTTTATGCTGCGTAGCTGTATGGGAACAAAGTTAAGCAACACCTTATCATCGCCGGAAATTGATTGCGGCAAATTGGATTGTTAAAAAAAAACATCCCACCACATCATAAATATTGCTGGCAACTTTTTTTCTTTTTTATAATAAAAACGGGGTATTAATCTTAGAGAGGGCGGATCACAGACAACATAATAGTTTTCGACATTGGAATTGCAGTGTTGTGTTAAGTGAGGGTGCCCACAGATTTCCAGTCAAAACACAGCATAACGAGTGATAATAAAAATCGCCAAAAATCTGGCAAATCCGAAAGGACCTATATTGATACACGGGCAGGAGAACGTTCAAAATTGAGGTTTCGATACATAATAATATTAATTTCAAGCTTCAATCAGATTGTTTCTTTGCCCTTGCTTATACGAGCCGTTTGTAACTGTCTTCTGTGTTCTCTCCTAGATCGGAGAGTTCTTCCGTGAGGAGAAGTCGGGAGTGTTCGTCGCTGGTAAAGGAGACTTAGCTGTGGCTCTGTTCAGAACTCCCAGAGGTAAGACTTTAACACTTCATTTCTACAGAAGACTAAATTATCAATAGCCTGAAGCAGCTTGTTTTGACTATCTCAAGCACATACACGACAGCAAAATAGATGCGAAACAGTCTATCATCATTAATAGTGTTACTATGAATAGTTGATTATAAGTGGTCAAATAAATAGTCATGTCCAGAAAAGGACATTTTAAGAACTGGCTACATACCACCCCCACACACCAAGTTAAAATATATTATGTGCCTCTAAGGGAATTTTGAAAACACGTTCATTGTGCGAACAGCTACTGTTAGAGGAATGTTTGTACTTCCCGATTGCAATTTGAAGTAAAGAATGTTTGGATTCACTAACAGACAACGCACGGCCTAAACAACTGGGTGTAGAAGCATAATTTTGTATAAGAATTCCGTAGTTGAAGTGAGCATTAAGATAGAATACTTTTAATTGTACACCATAAAAATTACAGACATAAATTTATACATGTTACATAGGGTGACACAATGGGCGGGCTTATCGCTTAAAGCGACAGACAACCTTTTGATGGATTAAAGGTAACAGGAGAGACAATACTGCAGTTAGTCAGTGGTGTACCATTTACATATACAATAATACATACATAAAGCATAAACTTATCCATATAGATATATACATAGATACATATAAAATTATAAATATGAAACAAGAGCAAGGAACTATATATAATGATGATGGAAGGATATATTTTGAAAATTGCTCCCCTATGGGAGACCCCACACGGCTTGTAACTAATGGCCTGGCCGTCCGCAGGCTACTACATGTTCGACCCGGCCGACCGCGACCGCTACGGGCGCGCCGTGGCGCCGCCGTGCGCCGGCCGCGCGCGCGCCTGCTTCTCGCAGTACCCCACCGTACGCGCCCGCACGCCCCGCACGCCCCGCACGCCCCGCACGCCCCGCACGCCGAGCGAACTTGCTCGACGTCAAGCGAATACTAGAGTGCACAAGGGCGCTTCGGGTCACGTAGCGCAACCTCCGCTCGCTTCGAGCGACTTCCAATCGTTGTCGGTTTTTGCGCCCGAGTCAAAGGACTCGAAGCGTCCAGAACCTCTACCATGAGCTGTCATTCAAAAATTACTCGCTAGCGTATTAACACGTTCAGTGCCGGGAGCCCTCCTAGAGGGCTCACTTAGTCACATATGGGATGTCGAGAGTCCTAGCGGAGGGCTTATTTAAATGTAGGTTTTTTTTAGCGAATACTGCAATAAAAACCGAGACAATAAATCTGATGTATTTTAACAAGAGACGCTAACGAGTTTTGATATAGAGTAATTTTTCAATGACATCTCATGGTAGACGTGCTGTAGTGCTTCGTACGAGGGTCTAGTCTCGTACTTCGGTCAACTTTGACGAGTACTTCGTTGAAGCAACTTCGCAAGTAGTGTAGTGGAGATTTGAGGTTCCACCTCAGGCGCCTGTCCCACCGTGAGGAAGCGACTAGCTATCGACTATTATCTCGCTCAAGAAACCTAAAACACATGTTGGTCCCGTGTCAGTAAAAGAGATACGTATATTAACAGTTGGTCGCCGACTGTTCACGCAGCCGTCGCAAGCCGGAGAACGCTCTCTCCGCTAGTTTGCCGCAGCGAAAAGAGCTATCAAAGGAAAAAAACTCGCTCATCGACGTTCGATTGTCGGACAGAACACTCGCTGCTCGTTGCTACCGACTACTTTATCGTTGCTAGTTCTAGTCGCGGTGAGACAGGTGCCACAAAATTCGTGTAAACTTGATTTTACAGGGTGTAATTGAAATAACAGAAAACCTCTGAAATCGGCTACTCCATACATTTATGTTCGCATAACTCGACAAAATGTATGGAGCAGCAGATTTCTTTTTCGCGATTTCAATTGGTCCTTTAGTAAAAGTTGTTTATAATAATGAGAGCCCTTTAAGAGGTTTTCACTTATTTTTAATACACCTTGTCGGGTCGTAGATTAAGTAATACAAACTATCTGGCTGACTGTCTGTTTTTTTTTTAACCGTAATGAAAAGCCCGTTAAAGCACGGAATACGTGCTATAATATGTCCTCTATCATAGCAAATTATTAAAAATAATGTAAAGTTCTGGTGATACGGAGACCTTATCGTCTCATTTCAAAGCGAATTGTAACTTGGTCCAAGTTTAGACCATTCAGCCAGTTTTGTATTGTATTTCAAACCTTATTCCCACTGAGATTAAGTTCTTAATACAAAATTGACAACTTGACGCGGATTAAAATGAGTTTTTGTATTTAGAACTTTACTTTGTCGGAAACGATGGATTTCATTAGTCGATGTGAACGATTGCGGTATAAAAAAAAGCTTCACCGCACTTTTGGCAGTTGCTTTGAAGGCTCATTTTCATTGGGTGTGACTCTGCGCACGCTTTTTACCGACCCATGAATTGCATTGACCGTTTTCAGTGGGCATCCACTACTGGGATTCCACGCAGACGGTGCACCGACCGCGTTATCGACTTATGACTTTCAATTGAAATTACCTCGCCTGCGGGGAGTCCCCGCATGCTGTATATATGTTGTGGCCAGATCTTAGAATTGACCATTTCATGAAATGGCTAGCTAACATTGGCCATATCGTTTGAACGTCAACGTTTAATGATATGTCAGGCGACGTTTGGCCATATAATTAATGTAGGGTATCCATGGTGTAAGGTGAAGTAAAAATAGTCTAGTAACTGCGACCACCTTGGAAGTAGCACTCGCCGGCCGCTGCCGCGGCACCGCTCGCTGCGCTCGCTCGTTTTGCGCACGGTTGGTCACAGTTCTAACCTAACCTAACCCATTCGGTCGGGCAAAAAATTAAAATTTAAGTGCTATGTTGCATGTTACGCCGCGGCAGCGGCTGGCGAGCACTACTTCCAAGTTGATCGCTTTCCATAATATCATATTTGGAAACCCAATAAAAGTCCATTGATTTTTTTTTGCGTGGTCACCACACTTTGATTGATTTGTTGTATGCCGCCGCCATGATGCACAACAAAAACACAGCGACATCAACGCCTCTACCGGTGGATAATCTAACTATTTTACGATATGATCACTAATGTTTGGCCACATCATGAAGTAGTCGTGCGTTTAACCGTTCATATCATTAAACGTTGAGCATTCAAATCGTTGAGTTCTGACCAGGCCACATCATGATGTGACCAGTGGATGATGTTTATTTCATGTAATGATCAATTTTAAGATCTGGCCACGACATATAACTTTATTAATTAACTATATTTAACTGTTTCTCCTAAACACAGGTTATTTTGTAACCTATCTAGGAGAGCATTACGGCACCCACTAACTAGATAAAGAACTATGCTTGTGCTTTTTAGTGTTTATTACTTTGTCATGTAATCTAGTCTTAATTGAACAATAAATCTTTATCTTATCTTATCTTATATAGACCGAGTTATCGACTAATGGAAATGAGCCATTAGTGCGTGACACCGACTTGTTTAATGAATGTTTACAGGTAGAATCTCTGGCTGAGAAGCTCGGCCCCAACATTCCGCCAACCACCGCAGATGATACTATTCCTCCTCAAGACGAAGCGGTAAGTCATCTTACTAGACACAGTAACATACGGCTAAACAATGATATTATAAGTAAAAAGAGGTTGCCTGTTCCAAAGTAAGTGACGTAAGTGTAAACAAACTCTTAGGTCTCAACTCTTAGGTTTAAACTTTATCTAAACAGGTCGTCCAATAGTTATTGTTTGAATAACATTATTAAGTTGTAACTGAAAAATGATCGACGAAAATTGAGGTTATGAAATTAACCTCAATTGTGACATGAAAAGAACTTTAATGTCATTTAAGAATTGATTAGAAATTCGGGTGTAATTATACCTACAAATAATCAAATCAAAGAACTCAATTTTCATTTTGTTTCCATTTTGTTTAGATGCTTTTGGAATAGATCATAGATAGGTTATCCGCGCTCCGAAAGTGGCACGATTAAACTTGGCAAATTGGGAAACAATGGAAGCGTATTGTGTTGTAACATACGCTTGTCTCTTTTTTACTTCAAATAATGACAACATGCCGTCCTACTTCCACGTGTCATTAAATTATAGAATGCGAATGAAAGAATGACAAAAATAAACAAAAAGTGAAGCGTCTGATATCAACTTAAATACTACTTGAAATTCTTGATTTGCGGGGCTTATGTTAAAAAGTAGGTACAAGTACAAACAACATAGCATCAAGCCTGTATTCAGGCAGGGGCTAAATAGTGGAGTCACATTTGGCCAAAGTCCTATGTATAAGGGAGTAATTCCCAAGTCGGGCAAAATGTTGTTGGGTCTTCATCAGGGACTAGCTTCTGCCTGGGACTTCATTTACGTCAAATTTCTTGTTCCCCGACCCACCCCGTCGCATCGCATCGCCTGTTTTCTTTTAGCTTTATTTATTTCTGACTTCTCTTTCTTTTTGCTCGGCTGCTAAGGGTCTTAGCTTGATGTTAAATAGCCTATAGACTTTCTCAAAAGTTGGGCTATCAAATCCGACTGCCAGTTCCAGAGATTAGCGCGGTTAAACTAAAAAAAAAACTATTTAGCTTTATTATCTTATGTACAGTAGACTTTAGATATAAATGTCTTAGTAGCAGCACGGAGTCTGTTGTTGTTTATTTATTTATTTAACAGTTTATGTACACACATATAAAGAGACAAGAAAAAGGAACAGAAAAATACGTACAAAGGTGATGCTTATTTCTAAAGAAATCTCTTCCAGCATACCTGCCTTCGCCTTTGAGAAATACAGGCGTCATAAATGATTTATGTATTTTAATAGTGTAGGCTTCTGACATTTTTTTAATTATTATTTTTTCTTTTTTTCTACAGCCGAAAACAACGAGCGAGGTAAATATTGCAACTCGTCCTTATTCTCTATAACAGTCAACCAGCTGTCAGTAGTAACACTTGTTCCGCGAAAACCGTCCTTACTGCTATGAAATTAAATGCGTTTTCAAAGTCTGATTGTTACCAGTAACTTGCGATTGACTAAGTATACGAGATATTATTACTTATACTATCAGTAACTCTTGAGTAGCCTTCAGACGCAACGGGCGCTATTCTAAAGCGCGTTGAAAAACCGCAAAGCATAGGCTACGTCGTAGCCGTGTGGACTACGTCGTACCAGTGTAGACTACGTCGTAGCATAATTATAGGTTAGGTCGTAGCACGGTGTAGACTACGTCGTAGCATAATTATAGGTTAGGTCGTAGCACAGTGTAGACTACGTCGTAGCACGGTGTAGACTACGTCGTAGCACATTGTGAGCTGCGCCATAATCACAGGTTAGACTACGCCACTTTATAACATAGGCACATTCTTTTCTTCTCTTCTTTAATTTTCCGTTCCTACCCTTTCCTTTTACTGCAATGAAAATTGACCCTTACTATCGAAACACTTAAGGTCGAAACTCCTGACAGGTGGTTGGACAGATTCTAAAATACATTAAATTTACAGGTACGCTTCAGTGAGCCGACCAGTTTCACGATATACGGCATGGACGTCACCAGTTTGCGGAGACTGAATCAGCATGAGCGATAGACGGACGACTCGTTGGAAGACTGCGGTACGATATCGGTACGAGGCTTTGAAACAACCTTAGGTACTATAAGTAAACATAGTTAGACAACGATTCAGAACCTGACAACTTTAAAATGATGTTACATTTGGTTGATTGGGATCGGAAAGCAAGCATTTTGAGGTCACTTACACGGGCTACTTAAATTACTCAATTCTGGACAATATTCGGCAGTATACTGCGATGTGGCAGCGATTGTTTCTACCACAACATATTCGATATGAAGCAATATAATATTTCTAAAACAATTGAATTATATTTTAGGAGTTTAATTATGAAGATTGCTCCGTTCCAAAAAAAAAAAACCGTGTAAGCGCTGCTTAACCATGTTGTTTCGACGTTAAAACGATATCGCACCGTCGTAGTCTGACGACGTAAGTACCTATTAACAGATTGTAACGTGATAATGTCGTTTTCACACTAGCTCTTATACTACGCATGTCTTACGCAAACTGGGAGACCACAAATACCACGTCAATTGAAACTACGCTGAATTTAAATGTACACTACGCCGAATTGAAATAATACGCCACCTTGAATATGTCTTATTGTAACGCGGATTGTTGGAGTTGTATCTCGATTTATAGTAATCTTGTGTTTTTATAAAATAGTATCTGATTCCTAGTTATAAGTAATTATGTTGTAAGTTAAGAACGTGTGTGAAAGGGACAGAGGTATATAAATTGTAAGTGTACTGTTCTGGTCCCACCACATTTCGTTGAAACGCATTTTTTTAATAAAAGTTTGATTATTAAACTAAATTGTTTATTATTACATTTTGCGTCATCATCTTCTCATCTGGCTGCCTGTTCCCAACTACACACATCAACACGGTCTAGGGATATTTTTAAAATAAAAGGATTTAAAAGAAAATAAAAGGAGGATAAAAGGACCTGCGTCAGGCGGAAGGTGAGGACGCCGTGGCGCCTCTCTAGCCACTTCTCAAAGAGGGGACTTATTGCCGCAATAGTGGCGTGCCCAGCACTGGGTTGCGACAATCGCACTCTCCATGACGCCATGAGATCCCGCCGGAGCTCTGTCCGCTGTGCCGCGATTTCTCGCGGGAACGGAGTTACGCCCCGGCGTTTCGACTCCTCGCGCCACTCCCAGATGTGCGCGAGGACTTTTCCCTCCAGATCCCATGGCGGTAATCCGGCAAGAAGGCTCGCCGCCTCACCGGAGATCGTGCGGTATCCCCGGACCAGCCGGGTGGCCATGACTCTCTGGGACGCGTTCAACCGGCGGGCTGGCCGCCGCCTCAATGAACGCGCCCAAATTTTGGTGTACCCTTGTTTCGCAGACAGAAATTTCATAGAATTTCGTTTCCCAGAAAATTTTTATTTTTTAAAAAAGCGAATTACTATCAATGTGTTAATTATTTATATGACATGTATATATTTAAAAGATACGTTATTTAATATTCTACCATTTTTTAATAATGGTTAAGGTACTTCGATTAAAATTTCAGGATTTTATGGAAAAAAAATGAAGCATAGACGGAAACCGTATATGAATTAACTTTTAATTTATGAGTAAAAACTGAAAAAAATAGAAAAAACATTTAATTTGTGTTTATAAACTTGAAGTTAGTAGTCTGAGAAAGCGCCCATAATGTTCATAACACATCGGCAACGATTCGGCATGCTCAGAACAAGGTTGTCAATGTCTTGCTGCGGAATATTGTCCCATGTCCTTCTGAGGTACGCAAAAAGTTGATCTTCTGTAGCCAGATTTTCAGGAACTTCCTTCAGAGCTCTTCTTTGCAGCATATCCCACGCATGCTCAATGGGATTTAGATCTGGCGATTGAGCAGGCCAGTCTAAGGCCCTAACATTGTGTGTATGTAACCAAGCTGCTACCGTTCTCGCCGTGTGTGCCCGGGCATTGTCGTGCATGAGCAGGAAATCTTGCCCCATTTGTGTTCTGTGGGGCAAGATTACGGGCCCCAGCACCTGTTGGACGTATCGTTCTGCCGTCATATTGCCCCGCACCCAAACGAGATCCGTCCGTCCTCCAAGACGAATTCCTGCCCAAACCATAATTGTTCCTCCTTGGTATGGGTGAACTTCCTGAGGGTTCTGAAGACGGCTCCATCGTCCAGGAACTCGCCAAACACGCGTCCTTCGTGAATCTGGATGGAAGCCGAACCTGGATTCATCCGTGAACAGCACATTGGACCATTGCTCGCGGCCCCAGTCCACGTGGTTCCGAACCCATTCCAATCGTCGTCCACGATTGCCTCTCCGTAAAGGTGGGACCCGGAGTGGTCTACGAGAGCGTAGATTGCTTTCATGCAGTCGCCTTCTTACAGTTTGGTCACTCACAAGCACTTGGTGTTCCACTCGCAGCCTTTGGACCAATTGAGTCGCCGTTGCATTTGGTTGAGCTCGCGCAGTAATTTGCAAAAATCGATCTTGTCTGGGGGTAGTGATGCGACTTGGCCCCCGGTGCCTCTCTGCTACTTCACCTGTGGCACGATAGCGTGTCCACAATCTTGAAATTACATTTTGGTGGGTCCCTATGGCCTCAGCAACATTACGCTGAACAGACCCAGCTTCCAGCATTCCCACAGCTCGTAACATCTCCGCCCTCGTCAAATGTTGGCGTTGCATGGCTACAATACCTCAATTTTAACTTTATCTTTCGTTTAAAAATGAAAAAAAACTGTAACTAAACGTAATTCGTATTGTTTTCTAAATTTCGCACAAATGAAAATTCCCTCTCCTACACATCAAGACATTTTTATACCACCGAAAAAAAGAATTTTCAAAAATTTGAATTTGGAATTAGTCTGAGATAAATTACAAACAAATCGGTGTATGAAAGATTACAATGCGGCCAGTACTTTTCGAGTTATTTAATTGAGTATGAAATATCCCTAGACCGTGTTGATGTGTGTATGTTGGGGTCGGCTTCCAGTCTAACGGAATGCAGCTGAATACCATTGTTTTACATGGAACAAATACCTATCTGACCGCCATAACCCAGCTACTGGGTAATACGATACCCCTTGGTAAGACTGGTTGTCAGACTTTCAGGCTTTTGACGACCTGTAACAACTGCCAAAGATCTACGAATGACAGCCGGCCCCAATGGCTTAACGTGCTTTTCGAGCCACAGACAACGAGTCTTGGCATGTAAAGATGGTCACCCATCCACGGACCAATCGGGGCAAGCTTAGCCTACCTTCGCTTTATTTATTTCTCATATTACTTGTTCATATTACCAATTTACCGCCCTTACGGGTCAGGTACATCTGAATGAGCTTTACCAGATCGATCATGAAATTGCGTGTGTTTAGATATAATAGTGTATGAAATTGCACATAACTAGGTTATCCCCCGGTTATTTAACAGTTTTTAAAACTACAAAATAATATTAATCGAATTGGTTTTATTACCTCATAGTAGATGCGAAAAGTAGAGTATAGATGTAGGTATATATGTATATCTTTATATTAAAATATAAAAAATCCTCAATTTTCGCTATTGCACCTACCACTGTTTGTCTCTGCATCACTCAAAGGTTGACTGGTAGAAAATGCCTATGGCATTAAGTCCGCCTCTGTACAGTTGTGTGCTTGAAGTATTAAATAAATAAATAAATATCCTCGGGGATAAAGGTGTCTACGTCTTGAGAGCTTGAATCCTTCGCTGCACTCAGGATTCTAGTCTTAACTCCCTCGCTTCACTCAGGGGTTAACTCACTCAGAGCTCCCTAGCTGCGCTCGGGAGCCCTAGATTCTGTCGTTGCGTTCGGGATTGAAAATAGCGCGCATGTCTTAAGACACTGCTTTATCACATTTGTGAATAATAAAGAAAGAAAGAAGAAAGAAAATAAATTTATTTGACTCAGATGAAGGGACACAATATTCACACAAAAAACAAATAAAACAGAGAAAGCTTAAAACAGTATTGTGTGCCTCACGGCTGCGCCAAATAGGCCCAGTTCAGCATAAATGCCAGAACTAGTGTCTGACGCTGGTTTTCAACTGGACCTTATGTTACGAGGACGTCTTGCGGATGTAAATCAGTTTTATAGTGTGTAAGTGTTTTATATTTAAATAAAAATAGATAGATGTGTAGCAAATAGATAATTGTGGTTTTTGTGGAGTTTGTACATGGGATAGTGTTAATGACAAAGAAACATTCCCACCAAAGTAACTGTATAACAGCAGTTATTTACATTATCGTGCAACATTGACCGACAGAAACACTGCAAGGTACATAAATATCATATAATTGATAAATTTAGTGTGACCATATCCAGCGTCCGTTGCGCATCTACGAGTATAAGGTACTGCCGTAAGCGTCGCCGTCGTCTGATAATCAACTATTCTACGATAGAACAATACTTATAATTTCCAGTCACTACACAGCTGACTACGAGGTCAACAGCAACTGGTACTGTAGTAACTCGAAATAGGTAATGCATTTAGAAAATCGTGTATTGGTTTTACCGTCATTAGATTTCATATCCATCATAAGTCATTTATTTCATAACACAATATATTGTGTTGAAAATATCACATCTGCGGAGTTTTTCTAGCTAATTTACTTTGATCCTGTAAATAATATATTACAATATATTTTTACTGTGTGCAAAGTACATCTTTATAACCATACATGTATATTGTATAGGTTACTTTATTATAATTTATTTATAGTTCAAAACTGCAAGGCGCGTCGGACCACGTACAGTGTAGGGTTCCGTATCATGAATTTATTAGTTACCTACGTCAGTTATGAGCGTGCATTCTAAAAATTGGCAAAGTCACTAATAGCTGTCAAATATTTACCTGTTTTTATTAGTTTGTTATTATTACATAACATAAAATCACGACTTTTCCCCGAAGGGTTAGCTAGAGGTGTACCTACTCGTGTACCTATATACTGCACCCACATTTCGCCAGTTATGTTTAGGTCCCATGTAATAGGGGGCGAGCGTATTCCCATCAACCGGGCACAAATCCACACTTCAGGCTGCTACTAAGAAATTCCAGATGGCAAAACCCTGTAACACTGCCCGACCCGGGAATCGAACCCAGTACCTCATGCTCAACAGTAGCGGTTGCTACTACTCGCCCAATGAGGCAGTCAAATCAGTCAGTTAATATTATATTATATAAGCTGTTCGGAAATATGAAATATTGCTTTCTAGTGCACGAAAAAATAAATAATAAATTGCATTAAATTACACTGAATTAGGTGTTGTAACAGTTTGCCTGCCTTGCTTTTTATAAAACTCAAACTAAATATTATATTTCAGTCTAACGATATTAATTATTGCATTCTTTAATTAATATTCGAGTACACTATAGAGCGACATTAAATTTTTCCATACAATAATATTAACAGTAATAATTAATCAAAATAGTTAAGTATAAGGTACCTTTATACGTACTTAAAAGTTAAACCCATGTCAGCGGAACCCTAAATATATAATCGAGTGAAAACAGTTTGCGTTTTTATGATTTTTCTAGAATATTACAAAATATTATTTTGTAGGCGTTTTATTGTTTAAAAATAAATTGGATATTAAATATATAAATAAAGGTGTGGGATTTTTGTGAAAATAAAGTCATAACTAGTTGGAAAGCAGACCAAGTAAGTACAAATCTGAAAGTTTAAACAAAAAAAAAATGTGTCCTTACAGTCACGAACATAAATACCTTACAGATACGCAAAACAGTCAAAGGCATTTTTCTCTTGAAATAATAATCGCAACTTGAAAAGACCTATTTCATAACAGTTTGATTTCGTAAATACTATGTATGGTCATGACACCATAACATTTCTATCAATAGATATTTTAGTAGAAACTCGCTTTTGAATCTTGCATAAGTGTAAGGTCACTGGCTCATTGGTCTAGTGGTCGCAAGCGCTACTGCTGCCCATGAGGTCCTGGGTTCAATTCCCGGGTCGGACAGTGTTACTAGTTTTTTCATCTGGAATTTTTCAGTAGAAGCCCGGAGACTGGATTTGTGCCCAGTTGATGGCAATAGGCTCGCCCCTTCTTACATGGGACTTAAACATAGCTGGCGAAATGTGGGTGTACTACCTATAGGTACACCTCTGTCCAACCCTTCAGAGAATACAAGCGTTATGTTATGTGTAAGGTATTTATGCTCGTCACTGTACAACGCTACAAGATTGTTTTCTCCAAAATCGGAAATAATGCCGCCATCTTGTTTTGTCAATAATATGGAGAAGGCAACTGGCATTTTTGCGAGTGCCTATCTGGCCTCCACAACCCACTTCTGGGTAATACGATACCTCCGGGTGAGACTGGTTGTCAGATTAAAGGTCACAGCTCATTAGAGCCACCCGGCACCCACTCCGCACCGCCTCGTCGTACGGCGTCCACTCGTTGTCGACAGGTGGTTCACGGGTGGACGCCACGTTATCACCAAAACGTTGCACGATCAACCAGTGAACCCCGCGCGGTCAACGAGTGAACGCCGCGTGGTCAACGAGTGGACGTTGCTTAGTCCACGAATTTTCGAGTAGTCTGTTAACAATTGGCATTAGTCCTCGCGTGAATCACTCGCGGGCAGCGCGCGGTCCGCTTCGGACCCGCGCGTTGGCGATGCGCAGTCAACGCAGGGCAGCGAGTTGTCACCGAGTGGTCCACCCGCCGTCCGCGCGTGGACGGCTTACGATAGAGGCGATCCGGTGACGCTACGGAGTTGATGTAGTGAGCGCATACCCATACAAGTCCATATCAAGAATACTAACCGCACGAGGCGAGGCGGTGCGGAGTGGGTGCCGGGTGGCTCTAATGAGCTGTGACCTTTACGCAAGACAATTTTTTTTTTTAATTTTTGAGTTTTCAAAATAAAAGGTATTTTTATTATGAGTCTGTAATACTATAAGGCTGCTGGTAATAAATCGGGATTGAGGCACCTGTCCCACCGATTAACGAGAAACGAGAACAGCTAGCAACTAAAAACGAGTTGGCGAGCAACAAGCAGCGAGTGCCACACGGCGACCAGCGATTACTCGCTGGTGTGTTTATGTACCCAGCGTGAGTCTCTCAGCGAGTGTTCTGCCCGCCAAGCGAGCGTCGGTGAGCGAGTATTCTCTTTGATAGCTCTTGTCTTTGCGACGAACGAGTACTCGGCGATGTGAACAGTCAGCGATCAACTATTATTGAAATGTATCTCTTTTACCTACACGGGACCTACAATCTTTTGTACTTTTCTTGGGCGCGAAAATCGTTGGTAGTCGCTTTCTGGTCAGCAGCGGCGGTGGGACAGGTGCTTCAAACTGGTTGTATGCTACCAGTTTGAATCAGCATAACGACATGAATACTTAAATTAGTGTAGTTAGGTCAGTTCTTATTTAAAACATGACATTTTTAGGCTCAACACACACATGCCAGATATGCAATAGTAGATATTAAAAGAAACTGCAAATATATTACTGGGTACTAACATAATTTCTCTCTCCCAAATAACTCATGCAGATTATAAAATACATTCTGGTTGTAGGCACATACATTTTTTTTTAACTTTTTGCAGGATATCATGAAGATTTTAGTCGTCCTTTGCTGTGTTTTGGCGCTTGCGCATGCAGTAAGTAACGTTTTTAATGCAATTTTTCTTAGTTCCTGACTGCTTCTTTGGTCTAGTGGTCGCAACTGCTGAGCATAAGGTCCTGGGTTCGATTCCCAGGTCGGGCAAAGTGTTATTGGGTTTTTCCATCAGGAACTTCTCAGTAGCAGCCCGGAGTCTGGATTTGTGCCCGGTTGGTGGCAATAGGCTCGCCCCCTATTACATGGGAATTAAACGAAATGTGAGTGTTACTACCTATAATACGTTAGTACACCTCTGCCTAACCCTTCGGGGCTACCGGCGTGATATTATGTTATGTTACAAGTTCTTTAGTATACAAATCAATTGTTTTTGTCGTCACACGATCGGCTTCGCCTTTTACAGTAATGTCCGTTTTCACTAACACTAAGCGAACTCTAAAATAAATATATTGCATAAATATTTAGCACTGCATACATAAACTCACGCCTACTACCCATGGAAGTAGGCAGAAACTACAGAACGCCACCTGCTACGATCCTTACAAACTCATTTTGCCTCGTTTATGTTCACACTCATATATCTGGTCAAAACATAATATTTATTTATTTTATAGAAGCCAGCCCCAGAGCCGATAGTAAGTATAAAATAATTCTTATTTTAAACATTACGCCAATAACGAAGTTGAATGCAGATGGTTCACTCTGCAAAATCATTTAAATAAAAAGCGACTCTTGCTAGGACACAATAAAGTGCAATTCAGGTCGCGCAGCGCTAATTAGGTACCTACAGTTATATTCACCTAGAAGTTGCCTCTCTTTCTATCGCATAACTCTTAGATCTTCTGACTACGTTACACTCACTGAACGGACCCGACAAGCCATCTGGTCGGGGTATGAAGCTACAAGTACGCGTTGGACACGTATTTATTTGCAAGAATATAGGTAGCTAACATAAGTTCTTAAGATCAATGGGTTTCACTATATTCGACTTTTCAGCCGTGCAAATATTCAGATTTTACATTTTGGTTATACATAAAGCATGCAGTACACATTTAGTAGAGAGCAATAATATAAAAATACTAAAATAGTTGAATAGTTTAAATGTAGGTTACAATGCAATCAATACAATTAAAATGAAATATAATTCTATACATTTAAAATATTAATTTATATTAAAAATAGCAATCAATAATAATGATGTCATGTCAATAAAAAATAGCAAGAATAATGAATGTAAAATAAATGTAGCTTCACACCTATGTAAAATGTGGAGTGAACAATCTGCATTCATCTGTGGAAGTACACAGAAAACTTATAACGGCAGAGAGTGACACAATTACAGCGCTTCAAGGTTATAGTGGCGTGTGGCCAAAATGGGAACTGACGCCGCCATCTTGTTTTTTCAATACAATTTCTGAGGCAATTTCTCAAATGTTTACCAACAACACCCCTGTCAATGTCATTCAGGCGCATGTCCGTAGAGCAATCTATTATTATTTAGTAGTGTATAGTATGTAAGTACCTGGTCCACGGAGCTCTGCTCGGGTGAAAATAGATAAACATATCGTCCAGATATACCAACGTTGTATCACATTCCCGAGGCTGTGAAAGTAGAGAAAACGAATTTTCTCAGTATTACCCAGTAACTGGGTTGTGGAGGTCAGATAGGCAGTCACTCCATGTAAAATACTAGTATTCAGCTACATGCGGTTAGACTGGAAGCATCCTCAACATACTTGGGAAAAGGCAGGCAGATTGATTGAGTGCGTATGATGTGGTGTATGTCTATATGTATACAACGTATAACTAAACTGGCACTACTGAGTTAGATGAGTATCCGGCATTTGATGTAGGATTAAATCCTCGTTTATTCAAATCCCGGATTAGAATAATCTCTTTTAGTGTTCCGTAGCCAAATGGCAAAAATGGAACCCTTATAACTTCGTCATACCCGTCTGTCCGTGCGTCCGTGATGAACTGACGACACACAGCACTTTTACGCGGAGACTATTTGCACAATATCGATGAAAATTTGAAAGTGTGCACCGCTAAACAATGGTGTAGTGAAGTTAAGAAAAGAAAATATTGGGGTGACTCTCCCCATACATGTAACCGAGGGATAACAAAACATTATTCAGAGGACTTATGCGTGTGGAGTATCTTTAGATCCCATAATTTATGTGATGTTTCTAGATGACATTTTTATTTAAGTTCCGTACCAAAAGGGTGCCCATGGGACCGCATTACAGGGCAGTCTGTCACAGGGCATACAGCCCTGTGACAGACGCTGTATGCCAGGGCTGCATGCCCTGTGACAGACGGACGGACTGTTGGTACAGTCATAGGTAGACGCTTGAAATGTATACAGAGTGTGTACAAACTACTATGGCTGCTATAACAATCTCTTTGTTTATCTTCTCTATCTCTAAATATTATAAGTCGCTTTTGTTGTTTTCAATATTGTTTTTTATATTTTCTAGAGACATCTTTAGAAAATATAAAAAAACAATACAGAATGCCCAGTATATCTGAGATAGGCGTAGCCAGAATTAGTTTGGGGATTGAATATTATGTAACTTAAAATGACGTGTAAATGATAATATAATCGCCAAACAAATTCTTACTGAAGTTCGTTTTTTAACCCCAGGTAGTAATTTGACAGGTGTAAATGTCAAACTCCAAATTGAAAACAACAAAAAACAAAGATTTGAAAAGTAAATGTTAAATTACTATCTGGGATTAAAAACACAAGCTACGTAAGTTTTAGGTACTGAGCGTTTTGTATCACTCAAACCTTTGGAAAATATCAAAAATGAAAATCACAATATTTATTTTTTACAAAACTCTTAATAATAATAATTCTGTAAACACATATAACACCTACGAAGCAGCTCGACCAGTCTCCTGAGGGTTTTAAGCGGTGGGACCTGTCCCTGATACAGAGGTAGATGCAGCTTCATGTTAGCGCTTCTCCTCGTTTTATTTGAGATGCGTGTATATTGTGTTGATTGTTTTAATTTATATTTAATTTTTTGATTATACTCGTATGTGTATGTGTAATTTTAATTTTATTTTTTATTGATTATTTTAATGTACGTACATGTGTTTTTTTAATTATTATATTCTGTATGGACCATGTCTGAAATAAATGAATTATTATATAATAATGTTATTTATTACGGTCGCGATTTTAACTAAATATTGCCTGGTAATTGCAAAAAACGTAAGATTTGAATTTCGTGGGCTATCTCAGCGCATACCATACCTATTCATATTATAAATTAAAGTCGCTTTATGTGTCTGTCTGTGTGACCGCGTTGTTCTTCTAAACTACGTTACGCTAAGCGCTAAAGTGTTCACCATCATTTAGATAATTTATTCTGGAAGGTTTCTATGTATAATACATTAGCATTTAACTTAGATGTCGCCACATCAGTACATTGGACCCTTGCGAAGCAGGGCGGGTCGCTAAAAATTACTAAAAATAAAATAAAGTTAAAAATTAAGAGGGGTCCCCATACAAGAAACGTGTTAAATATTGTATTGGGTACCTACGGAACCCTTCGTGTGCGAGTTCAACTTGCACTTGGCCGCTTTTTTGTCAATACATTCCACAAATCAATTGCATAAATGTTGACAACCAACACCCCGTTGTCTACGTTAGACGAGAGTCAAAAGATGCTTGTAAATAGATAGATAAATTGTTTATTTAGTGAAATGAAATGAAATGAAATTGTTTATTCTGTAAATAGGATATTGGAATCACTTTTACACGTCATCTTAAAAAAATAATGAAAAATTAGCTAGATGAGTTCGGCGTTTCCTATCTGACTACTCTGAGAAGAAAGGCCGAAACAAACTCAGAGGTCATAGTCTCTTTTAAAGTCCAGACATAATCTTGGTCAGGCCATATGAGGACCATGTAGATTAGTGTCTGAAATGGTCTTTTGAGAAAAGAACCACACAGATTTGAGTGGACCTGTCCTGTCAGTGCAAGCATTTGTCAGTAATCGTGGAGCTCAACCCAGAACTTAGGGAGCTCAACTCGACGAACAATACCAAAGAAAGGACATTTGGGTAGGCCTCATAAACTACTCAAACTGCCAGACCATCATTAAAACTAAATAAGAAAGAAAAAATAATAATAATTAAAAAATCCACATAGTCCTCACATTCACAAAAATTTAAAAAATAAAAATAAAAAAATACTTTACAAAGTAATAATGTCATTTTGTATGTAATTTTTATATAATACTGGTATTGATTTTATGATTTTAGCACAAGGCTTAGCAGAGCGAGCAGCTCAATCCCAAGCTTTTTTATCATCTAAATAATCTAAAATTTTATAGTACCCTTTTTTGCAAAGTTTGGTTTTAATACAGCTTTTAAATCGTTTAATGGGTAAGTTTCGAATGTCGATGGGAAGTTTGTTGTAAAAGCGTATACATTGACCCATGAACGAGTTGCCTACTCTGTGGAGAAAAAGTGCACACAAAAAACAGCACAACATACAAAAACACGATTAAATAATGACTAATTAGCTATTAGGAAATAGCTGCAAGGTACCAATATACAAACAAATAAAAAAGGAAGAAAACAAGACATTGTGATGACACTATTGGCTATGACACACTTTAAAATAATGGAACAACGACATAAAAAAGTGCTTGTAGCAGTTTACTGCAGTCCTACCACAGTTACACACGTCGACGGTTAGGACAAGGCCGGACGGTACTATTTATTTTTTCATATCACAATGTTAATCAGATTTTTCTTTTCATTTACAGCCCCAAGTAATTAAACAATTTTGCATCATATGCTATAATGTTGATGATGATGATCATCAGTCAGTTGAAATATCTATGGAGGCTTACAGTAACAGTAGGGATGCTATGTTTACATGAGATGTCCGCCAGCTAGATGGACCTGGACCTGGAAACCTTTGGGACAGACTGAATGTGGAAAGCGTAGGACCGGTAGCCGTGGCACAATTTGGTAGAGGCCTATGTCCAGCTATGGACTGCGATACGCTGATTGGATGTAATTTCCTAAAATAAGTGTACGATGTTTTTACAAGGCAGATGTGAGTGGAAAAACCAGGATGGGCCGCCATGGGACATACAGCGTGTATCAGGAATGTGTGGACATATTTAAGGGTGTGGTACAGACCTATTCCTACTCGACCCAAATGTACGGGACAGCTGATAATGTTTTCGCGATTGCGATGACGGTCCGATGGAGAATGTGGTTCAATTTGATGGTATGTCCTTATTGGTGATGTTATTCAGAAAGGTCAGATGCGTAGTACTCGCAACTGGCGTGCGTGTATAATATGACCAGATGTATGAACGTAAAGGAACCAAAAGGAGTATGCAAGGATCATAGCAGGCGTTCTGTATTTTCTACTTACCTCCATGGGAAGAAGGCACAAATTTATATATTAGGAATTATAAGTGTAATAATTAATAATTTTTTTATTTTATTTTCAGGATGTAAGTAACAATAAGTTCAAATTCAAATCCAAAAGTCATTTATTCAAACTAGGCTGAGAATCAGCACTTTTCGAACGTCAAAATTACATAAGACAGTCCCCCAAAACGCCCACCCTTCACCACTTCCTAGTGCTTTAGCATGGAAGAAGAAGTGGCGCAACAAACTCCCCAGCTGCCTGTACGTTGCCAGGGGCCACAGTATCCACGGCATCGGTCCTAACGGACCCCTTCACTTCTGTTGACACATTGTAACTGGCAAAATGTGGGTGTACTATAACCTTACCCTTCGGAGAATACACGCATGACGCTTAGTTATGTTATTTAACATAACTTAACATCATGCGTGTATTAGTTAGATCTATTTAGTTACTTATTATTGGTATTTACCAATAATAAGTAACTAAAAAAGTAACTAAAAGAGAATAGGCAATAATACTGAAGGATTATCACAAAATGGCACGTTAAGCAGTTCGTCCGGCTGTCACAGATTGATTGAAATAACAAAAGTTACTAATTTTAAGTACGAGATAAAATGAGGAGTAATATTGAGAGATGATTCAGAGAAATGGCAGATACAGTATGATATGTGACATAATATGATTACAGTTTCATATTACATTGACAAAAATAAAATGTTTTTTTTTTATGTTAATCTGATTTATCTTAATATTTTCAGGACGTAAGTAAAAATGAGTAATTTAATAAGTTAAAAAAACCACTAAAATAAATAGATAAGAAGTCGGTTTAAGATAATAAAACTCTGCGAACAAGTAAGTAGGTACACTTATTTCAGCCGTTATGTTTGGTGCTAAAATTTTATTTATTTATTTATTTTATTATTTATGTACACACAGAAAAACAGATACAGATAAGACATAATCATAATGATGAGTACAAAGGTACTGCATATTTCTTAAGAATTAAGAAATTTCTTCCAGCAGACCTGCGAGAGGAGAAATGAGAAAGAAAATAATTTAATTTCAGTTCGCTTAATATTTTCTGGAAATAAGTACCAATAAGTTTCGTTGGTCTTGTGGTCGCAAGCGCTTTTTGCAGTCAACAGTCTGAAGTTTGGATTTCTGCCCGTTTGATGGCAATAGGGTCACCCCCTCTTACATGGACTTGAGCATAACTAGTGGAATGTGGGTGTACTATAGCGTTTAGTACTTCGGGGAATACACGCTTGATGTTATGTTATGTTAAGTACTAATAATTGACTAAATGGGTTGTGGAGGTCAGGTAGGTATGCTAGGCATATTGATTAAAATAACAAAAGTTCCTAAATATGTGCGAAATAAACAAGGCAGTAATATTGAAAGATGATAATAAAAACGCAGATACATTATATCATAAGATAACGGTTTCTAATCACATTGAAAAAAATAAAATGCATTTCGGTTTTCCAAATTTTAATCCGATTTCTCTTTATAATTTCAGCCCGTAAGTACAAATGAGTAGCATAATAAGTTAAACAGGATACCCACTAAAATAAATTGAAAATAAGTCGGTGTTAGATAATAAAACACTGCTAACAAATCTTAGTAGGTACACTTATTTCAGCTGTTATTTTTGGTGTTAACATTTGAATTGGAGTTAGCTTTATATTTTCTGGAAATAAGTAACAATAAGTCTAGTTAAAAAAAAAAAAAAAAAAAAAGTTGGTTTTGTGGTCGCAAGCGCTATTGCTGAGCATGAGGTACCGGGTTCAATTTCTGGGTCGGGCAAAGTGTTATTGAGTTTTTGCACCCAGAATTTCTCAGTAGCATTCTGGAGTTTCGATTTCTGTCCAGTTGATGGCAATAGAATCGCTCCCTCTTATTTGGGACTTGAGCATAACTGGTAAAATGTGGGTGTACTATAGCATTTAGCCTATCGGGGAATACACGCATGATGTTTTGTTAGGAACCAATAATTAATTAATGGGTGTGAAAATAAGGAAAAATATTGAAGATAAAATATCACGTAAAGTGGTTGGTGGAAGGCTTAGATCTTGAATTCTTAGATCTTTGCCAGTCGTTATGGGTAGTCAGAAGTCCAAAAGTCTGACAAACAGTCTTAATAAGGGGTACCGTGTTACACAGTAACTGGATTAATGAGATCAGAGAGGCATGCTAGGCAGATTTATTGAAAGCGAGATAAACAGGGCATTAATATTGAAACATGATCATAAAAAGGCAGTTTAAGTATGTCCTATTTCATAAGATGATGGTTTCTTATTACATTGTCAAAAAAAAAAAAGCATTTTCATTTTCTACATTTTAATCCAATTTATCTTAATTATTTCAGCCCGTGAGTATAAATGAGTAATATAATAAGTTAAAAAGGATACACACTGAAATAATAAAAAAAATAAGTCAATGGTGCCGATTCGAAAATAGCTTTTAGATCATTCTCAAAAAGATATAAAAAAGTGATCAAATTAACACAGCGAGCTCAAAATAGCTATTTTATTGGAAAAAGTACCAACAAATCCAAGGCGACTTGGAAAGTAATAAATAGTATTAAACCCGAAATTCCTAAAGCTAATATTAATGTAATTAATGTAAATGACAAATTTATGACAAATCCTAAAATGATAGCAGAGAAATTTAATGATTATTTTGTAGACTCAGTTCAACCGAATGCCAATAATTTTCAAACGAATAATAATATTAATACATTAGGATCGCATAAATCTATGTTTATGGAACCAACCATACCAAATGACATTATTACTATAATAAACAACCTGAAAAATACCAATAGTACAGGATATGATGATATTGACACAAGAGTAGTTAAAGCAGTGGCTCCTCTTATAGCACCTATATTAAGTGACATTATAAATATCTGTATTCAAGATGGTGTTTTTCCGCAAAAGTTAAAGGTTTCCATTATCAAGCCACTGCATAAAAAAGATGACAAAACAAAGATGGATAATTATAGACCTATAGCTCTTATACCGATTATCTCAAAGGTATTTGAGAAAGTCATTTATAATCGTATTTATAATTACTTTGAAAAACATAATATTTTTTGCAAGGAACAAATGGGTTTCAGAAAGACAAAAACCATTAATATGGCCATCTACAATTTTCTTGAAAAAATTCATGACAACATGGATAATAGAAAACCAGTAATGGCAATGTATATGGATATGACCAGAGCATTTGACTATGTGGATCATAAAGTATTATTAACTAAGCTATATAGATATGGTATCAGAGGTAACGTGCTTAAGCTCATACAATCTTATTTGGAGGACAGAAAACAAATTACTCAGATAAGTCAAGTGGATATTAAGTCCAAAACTGAAATAGTTTATTCTTCTAGCTCTAGAGTTCTTTGTTACGGTGTTCCGCAGGGTTCTGTGGTGGGGCCTTTGCTGTTCATTTGCTACATTAATGACTTTCCCCTAGTAATCAGGCATCAAATGTCCTTATTTGCCGATGACAGCACAGTTTTATATAACACTGGTAATAATAGAGAAATAGAAGATGACATAAACACTAGTATTATTACGATTGTTGACTGGCTGAATGATAATAGCCTTAAAATTAACCTCACGAAAACGTAAATTATGAATTTTAAAATTAGACATAAAGTACTATCACACGCTCAAGTAAGCTACAAAGGAGACCAGATACTTGAAACTAATATAACGAAATTTCTTGGACTGCTTATTGATAATGATATGTCATGGAAGAGTCAGATCGATAATGTATGTGGGAAGCTAAGTAAGTTTTCTTATGCTCTCTATATGCTAGGCAAAATTGCAAATAAGACAGCGCTCCTAACAGCGTATCATGGGTATGTTGCCTCCACTTTGCGATATGGCCTTATATTTTGGGGTAATGCTACTAAAGTTCAGGAGGTATTATTAGCACAGAAAAAATGTATTCGAGCTATATGTAAAATCAAACGAACGGATTCATGCAAGCCACATTTCCAAAACTTAAAAATATTGACTGTACCATCACTTTATGTCTATGAAGCCTGTATCTTTGTAAAAAACAACATGTATTTATTTAAAGCTGTCGAAAGTCAACGACGCTCAAAAAAGTTGCACCCGTTAGGCACAAAAACCAAATTTCTATACAATAGTATATATGCAATGGCTCCAAAACTATACAACAAATTGCCTGATGAAATTGTATCAAGCAGTAGCATGAATGAGTTCAAACATAAGCTTTTTAAATTATTAATTAACAAG